>OX421842.1:40987041-41439541 GCA_949127995.1 Suillia variegata
ACTCAGTTACTTCTAAATGCTCGTTGGCACACATTGCTTTGGTGTTTGGTCTCTTGTTCTTCAAACAGGAAAGGTTTGTTTCCATTTAAGGTACACAACGGTGCACCGTAGTCGGAGAATTGTGAGATTGAATGTGTTCAGTTTCATGTGTGAATAAGAAACAAACAAAATGTGTGGCAAATTGGCAGAGAAGCTTATTCGAAAAAAAAAATTAAATCGTAAATTAATTTTAATCGTACATATACATACATAAATACATACATACATACATACATACATACATACATACATACATACATACATACATACATACATACATACATACATACATACATACATACACATCTGAAGTCAAGAGTTTATGTCGAATATTTACTAATGTGCTGGTAAAGAAAAACTTTTTAACAAGCTGTAATAAGTAAATTAAAAGAGATATCAAAATTTTTTTTTAAATTCAGTTTCTTAGCCTAATGTTTTAACTTATCAAATATGACTTCATTTATTTTTTATACATTTTTTTAAATATTTTTTAACAATTAAAATCGAAAAAACAACCAAAAACAATGTCACAGCTTATTTCAACCAGTTAATGGAAATCATTATTAAGTTGAGTTTATGGCATACACAATTATTTAAATGGTTAGTATGACCACCTTACTAGTCTATAACCCATTTAAGCTTCTTTAGAAAGGATTTAACCGACATTTAGATCACTTCCGGCGTGTTTGTGATTCATTCCTTAACTAAAGCTGTTTTCAGATCGGACTCTTTTGGATATTTTTCGTTTTCGGATGTTTATATCCAAAATAGCCCACAAAATTTCAATCACGTTCATTGGTAAAATGGTTGGACTGAGTAACTTCACAGTCAAAAGTGTCCTTTACTTATTTGTCTGGAAAATATATTGCAAAATAAGGGGAGAAATTATCTCAACAAAATTTCCAATTCAACGGATTAGCGCTATAATGTCCGAAAAATCCGGGAGACCCTAAAACTATCTGCACCAAAAGTGGTCAGTGAAGTGGATGCAGAGTTGAGTAAGTCTTTTCAACCAGAAACTATTCCATGTGTGCTTCGGAAGCAGGGCATTAATACCAAACTAGCACGCAAATATAATTTTAAAAGGACATAAAATCAGGTATACCTTTTAAAATTGTCCAAGGAGCACTTTGATAATGGCCATTTTTGGTGAAGTTGCCGACAGTGCCTATACAAACTTAAATACCGAATTTCAGATTTTTAGTAGCAGTATTAGCGAAATAATTGAATATTTTTAGTTAGTTTTTAGAAAGATACATTCATTTTTATATATATATAGATGTTCTTTTTTTAATAAAACAAAGACACGATGCTTAAAAAATTGCAAAGCATAAAAATTTAAATATAGCTAAATCGACTTAAGCTTCTTGTCAAGCAACCACACAGATGTACACGTACTTATACTAAGTTGTTTCGTGTGTTTAAAACTGTTCCATGATGCATATTTATTTTTTTAAGAATATTTTACAATTATTAAACTCAGTTGAGAATTTATTTCTGTTTTGTTCTGTTTAAGGCCATTGTGCAATTCCTAAAATATTGATATATGATACCCAATGCTCCAGATTCGCTTAAACTGAGACAATTACTCGTACCAGTTCTCTGCTCCATCATTGTTCTTACAACAAAGATAAATGTTTGCTAGATCATATTTAACTTAGCAGGTTAGCTAATTTACCTCAGCTACTTTTTGCATAGAATCACTCAGAGATCTTACATGTCACTTGTACATATGCATAAGTATGCACTTTAAATGATTTAGTATTCAACGTCATGTTGAGAAGCGGAGAATACGTCATTCTTAAATCAACTTTAATTGGTTGGAAATATGGTAACGCATTAAAACGTGGTTAATGATTGTAGATATGTTTTAAAAATTAAAACAACCTAAGTCAATTTTAAATAACAAATTTTTAAAATCAGTTTTCTTTCAGGTTGTTTAATTGTTTACCATTTTTTTTTTTTATACAAATATTTTTCTAGTTTAGTCGCTTTAAATCGTCTTATTTTTATATAAGTAAGATTTAGTTAGAAATTTTAATAAGGCCGAACTTTATAGTTGTAAACCCTTCGCCACAGGCGACAGATGTCCGTCTGTCTGTATGTCTATCCGTCTGTCTGTCTGTCGGAGGATTAGTACTAAGATGAGTAAGATCGGTCAAAAACTACTACCCCCTCTCAAACAAACTCCTCCTTTTATGCAGAAAAATAATTATTAAAAATAGTTGTAGATAACTCAAAAAAAAAAAATGGTCATGATCGGATACAAACATGCTCCTCTTTTTTTTGCAGATAAAAAATTATTGAAAATAGTGACAACTGAGAGAATCAGTTCAAATTCGGTATTTAACACTTTAGTTTGTAGTTATGTATTACTAACTATAAGTACAAACCAAAATGGGCGTGATCCGATAAGAACAACGTCCAGTTATAATAGAGGTTATTTGAACCTCGGCATAGTCGAAATTAATACTCTTACTAGTTTTGTTGTTATTTCTAAAGTTCAGCACAACATTGGTAGATTTTATATCGATATGAAAGCGATATGAAATAACTCCCAATATAATATATCCAAATAAAATAAGCCCCAAAGGAAATTTAATTGTTTTCAAAAAAAATTACATATATCCCAACAATTATGAAATAAATTCCAAAACTAAATGATATAAGTCCCAATTTTTGGAAAAATAACATTTGATGAAATTTGCAAAATGCATGGAACTTAACTTGGGACTTAATTTGTTAATATTATTTTGGAAGTACATACGAGTATCCTACTGGGACAATCAACCAGGGTTGGCGCATTCAAAAACTCTTTTAGGATCGCACAAACTAAAAAGATTTAATGATTGCATGAATCTAACAAAAGAGAGTATGAGAATCATAACGGGTTTTCTGACAGGGCAATGCAGGCTGAATTATCACCTGGCAAAACTTGGAAGGTGTAGCAATGAGTTGTATAGATTCTGTGAGGAGGAAACCGAAACTCTAATAAACATTTTGGGAGAATGTCCAGCACTATTGTAAAGTCGAAAAAGGTACTTGGGTCACTACCAGGTACCTGACGACATGTTGAAACTACTGGAGATAGGCTCTATACTAAAATTTATTTCAGTAATAGGACTTGCAGAAATACTATAAATCTTTTAGAACTATAGGGCCTGTAAGAACACTTCTATCTTGAAGGGGGTACAATAGTTCTATAGGACGCGGTGCATTTCCCCAAACATAATAATAATACGAGTTTACTATATATCATTGAGTTATTTAATATCAAAATATTAAATAATTTTTTACCTGACACAAAGTACATTAATTTATTTTTTAATTTAATTTAAATTTATATTTTAGTATAAAACATTTAACATTGGAACCTTAAACATGATGAATAAGAAAACGTTTTTTTTTAATCCCAATAAGTTTTTAAATTTGGAAACATTTACCACATTTACATTTATTTACAGCCAGAATATGTCAAACCTAAATGAGTAGCATTTGAAAAGGAAACAAAGGAAACGAAGCACTATACACAAAGTAAAATTAATATCCGAATAATGGGCGTTAGTAAATAGTT
The DNA here is from genome assembly GCA_949127995.1 of Suillia variegata. NCBI lineage: Eukaryota > Metazoa > Arthropoda > Insecta > Diptera > Heleomyzidae > Suillia > Suillia variegata. Next base: position 40,990,655 of record OX421842.1, read on the forward strand.
ACGCCCACTTTTGCTGGAACGCAATGTGTTTTTTTTTCAAGCATATTTCATTTTACATCATTGTAAACATTCGCTGGACTTAAACTTACTATCAGGGCTTTTCTAAGAACAGTCATCATATCCGACCTCCACATAACCACAAGGCACACAAATCTTCATATCAATCTTCTATCAATGTTGAATTTTAGAGATAGTTTGTTTTAATACAAAACAGAAAAAGAATTGTTCTTCTAATTGAATCAGACTTAATGAAAGGAAACTTTCTTAATTATACAATCGGGAGCGAAAGAACCTGCATGTTGCTAAGCCTACTAGACCTTGAATGTTTGGTAACTTCATTACTAAAGCAATTTTTTTTTGTATATCTGTAGTTATGTACGTATGTATGTACGAGTATGTGAGCATTTGGAAAAGTGATCGGTATTGTTTTTTGCACCATTAATCATGTTCTTCTTTTTGCTTTCGGCTTTTCTCAAGTAATTTTTTTTATATACATATTTATGTATGTATATATATATATTTTTTTTCTTGTATATGTATTAGCGCAATTATCATTCGTCTGCTTCCTTAACAACAGATTTTCAAATCTTAAGTCTTGTCTCTCAGCACATAATGAAACAAAAGTTTGATTCAGAAAAATTGATGAGAATTTTCTCTAACATGCTTTTGTGTCACAAACAAATTTTATTTAGGTCAAAGAAAAATATTTTTCTTTTGGCCAAAACGATTTATATTATATTATTTTATATGGTGCACCAGTTGGACCTTTAAAAAAAAATGAAATAAAATTACCTTTAACAAATACCCGGCGTCGCTAATCCGACCTTACAACAACTTTACGCCGTACAAAATTCTGTTGCTGTTGTTGTTGTTGTTGAAGTTTTCTTGCAGCCGAATTAAATTGTAGTTTTGAATAACTTTTTAATAGTCAATTGACTTGCACTTTAGTATTGTTTTTGTTGTTGTTTTTATGTTTCGGCATAATTTGCCGAACGAACGTGTTTAAATTAATTACGCGCTGGCAACTTTGTGCAATTGTTTACACACACACACACACTTGATTTATGTTCATGCGCCGATAATAACAACAAATTGACGAGCTTAACGTGTTTGCAGCCTCATAATTTCGTAGATTTTATTTTGATTTGTTTGATTTTGTATGTGGCGATTTAAAAAAAATGTTGTTTGATTTTTTTTTTTATAGTTAGTCGATCTGACTGCGCGATGCGCTCACTTTGAAATCACTGTCGTCGATCAGAGTTGGGGCTAAAGCGATTCCGCCGTCTCGTTGCGTCTCGTCACGTCGCTTTGCGTCTGCCTGTCTTTTTTCTATCTTCTGGTGTGTTTGCTGCTCGGTTGTGCTGTTCTAAAAATAACGGAATTACGCGTTCTTCTCTTCTTCGCACACACGGACTGACTAGTAGTAGATACGGATGGGATGGATTGATGCGCAGCAAATGTATCCAATATCGAAGAGATACAAAAATATCTCCTCCGGCAAAAGTATATCCCCCAGATCGTGCGTGCAGTGCCGTGCCGTGCCGCTGTATCTTTCGTCGTGTCTTTGCTGCGCGCGATCTTCTGCGTTTGGAAAATGTTGTCTCGCCTTGCGTCCGCTTGCGAGTCGCGTCCAATTTGCACTGCACTAAATTCAAACAAATGAAAACGGTTTGTTTCAGTTTTGTTCTGTTTTTTTGTTGTATGTATATAGATACATTGGTACTATAATTCTATACAGTACTTAACTAAAAATTAGGGAGCAATTACTTGAGTAACTATTAACTAAAAACATTGCTCGATTTGCATATATGTACATATATAAACTTGTGTATACAAAAGGTTCACCATGGAAGAGTTAGTCTCTATGACGATTTGTTTGTTTGTTTTATTAATTAGAATTTTAAATTTATGTCGACAAATTTTGTTTAATTTCTTTAACATATACTAAGAAAAAGTATTGCTCAAAATTTTATATACCAAAAAAAAAGGGAACTAAATTTCCAAGAAAATTAATTCATCTAAAAAAGATTTAATTCCTGTGAAAAAGAAACTAATTCTTTCCCTTTACTTTTCTTCATAAAGAAAAATTTTGTTTGGCGACAAATTTTCCAAGATTTTCTCTTCAGAAAAAAAAAAATTAAGTAAAATTTACTCTACGTAAGAGAATTGAGCTACAAGAGGTTTCGTCACAGGGACATCATCGAGGCGTTCCTCTTATGCTTAATTTAGCACTGTGGAAAATAAACTTTAAAAAATTTAAACAATTTTTTAAGTGCTTGAGTTAAGTTTTTTTTATTTACAAAAACAATTAGCAAGCTAACGAAGTTATAAGTCTGCAAAATGTTTGGATATGAATTGATTGATTTAATTAAATCTTTATTCGTTTTGCACTTCAATCGATTAAGTTAGTTATTTTTTATTTCGCACAGTACGCGTAACATGTCACAGGTACGTAACGTACATAATCTCGCGAGCGTTCTACTGATTTGATTTGCTTTAAGTGAATTTTTGTTTTGCTCCGCGACAAGTTCGGGGCAGGGCAATTTATTTGTTATTTATTAAATTGTTCAATATTTCGAATGAGATACTCGTACACACTCGCGCGCTTATTACTTGTACAAATATCGAAACGAGGCGTTTTGACTTTGACTTGAAGTGAATTCGAATTCTTAACCCACCTCTGCACGACGTCGATTGTCGTTGTGTGTTGGCGAGCGTTCGATCGATTGCGCCGCCGGAATGATCTTTCGCGTTGTACGTTTGTCGTGCAATTGATTCCGATGCCGATGAATGAATGAATGAATGCAGCGTCAAGTATCGCATCGCATCGTATCTGGCAAATACTATCGCTGCTGCTGCTGCTGCTGGTGCTGCTGCTGCCACTTGAGCTTCAGCAATGAGTAGACCAAGTTACCGAGAAACCCACTAACAGCGTCGTCGGCCAACACACACACGCACACACACACACACCCAAGCACATACGCCAATACACACGCCACAATACAACACAACACAATACAACTTTAGACATGATCGTATTCGGCGTAAGCTACTGTGTGGTTGCGTCGGCGCACAGTTACTGTCACTATTGTCGCTGTTTGTTGTTTGTTGTTTTTGTTATTATTATTGTTGTTGTTGTTTTTGTTGTTGTTAACATTTGTGATAAGTTTGCGTATATAACGTGGGTGTTTTTGGTCGTTTTACTCAGAAAGAGAGCGACATGGCTCCAAATCAAAACAGTCTAAGTCGACATATGAATTTTTGTTTAAGTTTATTAGTTTAAAAACAAATTATATCATTCGTTTATGTAAATAAATTCAAAAATTTTGTCATTTTTGAGTTCTGCAATTCCAAAATATGAGACTTAGACTGCTTAACTTCGAAGTTAACGAGAGTGAGCGCTAGACAAAACTCAAGGCAGTTTGAGTTAGTTTCGAGTTTCGGGTTTTCCTTTTGCTTTTGGTTTTCGTTTGAGTTTGAGTTTCGCTTTTAATGGAGCGTTATTTTTGGTTTATGTATTTTCTACTACATTTGGTGAATTTGTTATTTTAAGCGTTATCGTTGTTGTTGTTGTGGTGCTAATTCGATTTTCTATTGAAACACCCACACGACACGAAACGAAACGACTTGGTGGATACACTCAATATTAGCAAAACAATATAATTATTTAGCAATTTATTTAGTAGATCAAACTATCGATTCAGATATGTATATATGTGCGAGTAAAGGTATATAGTATATAGTATATGTACCTCCGGGGGAAATAAATATTATACATATAAGTACGTAATATGAAACACATGGGAAGAAAATTTAGATATTCTTATATACTATTTCAATTAATCGTGAAAATATTAATTATATAGTTATGTAAATCAATTGTATATAGAACAAAAATCGCAGTACCAAATATTGAAAAAAAGGTAAAAGTATTTATTTTAATTATAATTTAAATTACAACTACAATAAGCACTAGTTGCCAAGGCTAACTAACGGCTTACGATTACTTATTTAAACGTTTGAAAAGGGCTTCAGAATCTGTGTCAATAGGTTATTTCTTTGTTTATAAATGCAATTTTTTACCTGATCAAGTTATAAACTAAAAGTTAAGTCAAAACAACCTAAAACAACCCGGCATTAATCGAAAGTGTTTGGCTTCCACACACCGTGTAGAATATGGAAAAGTCTTTGTACATTTGGCCGGTAATATGTCATGGTTGCCCAGAGTATTGGTTAAACAAGTTGGCTAAATCCATTATATACAGTCGTGTCTGGATATAGGAGACTAATTATTACATGAACTGTTCACTATATCCGGGTTGTTTACTCTTTTAAGGTGGACATTTGTTGTTGTTGTTGAGGTTAGAAATTGGCTTTTGAACCGCTTTTTCACACAGACTGTATCGAGGTGTTAACTATACCCAGACACGACTGTAGTTTGTATATACATAGTTTGGAATTTCTTTATATTAAACTTCAATCTAAGGGACCATAGACAAACTGGTGTCATTATTTATGTCAAGATCCAAGACATTCGTTATTGCTTTTTTGTTTACTTAACAAACTTGACCTTATATTTTATACATAAATGCGATAATTTGTTATTAGGTACGTCGTTCTTTTAACAACAACAATGAACAAGATTTACTTTGCTTTTATAATAAATAAAGATACGAGTATTTTATGTTTCGGCGAATCAGCGAAATTTCTTGATGTCATCACTAAAAAATGAATTTGTTTCAATTATTTTAGACGCAATCATTTAATGCTAAGCTGACGTCAGACGCACCGAATACCGCTTCGAATTGGATTGTTTAACCTTTTTAAAATGAAATAATAATTTAAATATTTCGAATTGATGTTGATGAAAATTTTTTATTAAAAAATTTAAATTTATGTCTTTGATTACTTTTAAAACCTTTAATTGTTGGAGGTCCATCAATAGGTCAGTGGGTTAAGTTCATTTGAACACTTTGTTTAATCGGTGCTCGGTTTGTAATAGGATTAATTTTCATCCGTGGCAAGGTAAAAATTGAAATATTTCTATTCGACCTTACTTTTTTTTAAAAAAAAGCTCAACAACTAAAGAAAACATTTTTTCGAGACTATAAGTTGGAAAACTGATCTTCAGATTGGGCTTTGAACTGTGTTCCCGCCATAGCATTCGTATGAGGAGAGGTAAGAGAAGAACAGGAACCCAAAATAGATAGTCTGATTCAGTTAATCCTTTAAAGATATAAAAAAATACACATATAATATTTTTGGATTATATTTCTGAAATTTAAAAGATTAAGTACATATATCACAAAAAATTGGATCAATAGATAGAACCATGGTGTAATAAATATAAGGTGAGGAAAGTAGACAAATGTCCCTCTTCACCTCGATATTGTTTTCTCTTTAAAAATTTAATGGTTGCTTCGAAATTATTAAAATTATTATATAACGTAGTTTTTTTGTATAAATAAATATTCAAATTGATGCAGAAATCGAGGTGAGTTCGCTCAATTTTCGTTCTCATTTCTACTTTCTTTCTCATTCAACCATGGGCAAAACTTATTAATAAAATTTTATTAGAAGAGTATAAGCTAAATCTTTTATTAATAAAAACCGTTTTTAATAAATTTAATAAATTTTTTAATAGGTTTTCAAAGGTAGATAAAACTCTTTGGACTTACCCGAACGACAATTAAGCGACCTCAATTAATGCTGCAATTTTGATTTTTGTCATGGACTATTTCTAATTCTCTTTGTTTTCCGTATGATGTACGTCTCGTTTTTCTCTCTCCGGTTTATCAAGGTTAGTCAAGAATCTAATTGGACAATTTTCAAATTTTCAAATCCAAAACAAAAAAACTCATTTATAAATAATAATACCTTAATTCGCATCGCGTGCAAATGTGAATAGTTTTGATTGTCAAAAATTGAGAGAAGCGAACGCGGAAACAAAGAAAACTATTAAAAATACAAACCGAAATTAAACAACAACAACAAACAAACAAACAATCGCCATAAAAGTGTAGAATTTTGACCAGTTTTTTGACTTATGACACAAGAGCCATAATTAAAAATCAAACGTCATTTTCGTCTTCATGTCGCCGCTGCTCGCTCGCGTTCGCTCGTGCTATTATTTGTATTTGTATTTGTCTATATGTATGTATGTATGTATGTAGTAGATATAAACATATTTACGAGTTTATACAAATTTGCATACTAAAGCGAAATAATAACAGTTTAAATTGATTGTGAGTGTTTTGCTAAATTTGGTCATGAATGGTGTTCCCTGCTCGGTGCAGAGATTGGCTTAGGCATTGACTTGTCGCAGCAGCTAGTTCTAAATGTCTGAAGTCAATAGTGAAGTCCGTCGAGCGAGCTTTGTTAAACTATTTGCTTGCCTTTTTAAGAAGTTGTATTTACAATGATTCGTCAAATAAACGCTAGCCTGATTGAAGACAAGATATCTTCTATCGAGAACACGTTAAGTCCAAGAAAGTTATCTTTGCATACAACAATTTGTACAATTATATTTCGTATTGCAAAATATTAATTTACAAATTAATCTTAGTCTAAAATATAATTGTTTAAATATTAATTTTAGTTTAAAACGATACCCAACAATTTATTATAATAGTAAGATTTATTTAGGTTAATCTTCCATTTGTAACGCTCATACTATCGCGTAGTGGGTATGACAATATACTTGTATATGTATAACTGATCATCTGTGTCGATTTAAAGATGCTCGTCCCTCCGTCTGTCCATCGGTCTGCCTGTCCGTGCAGTTGCAGCCGAAGTTCAAAAGATATCGAAATTTGTTATGTGAGTTTCTGTCCTCCAAGCTAAAGTTTAGTTCTAACATGAGCAAAATCGGACTTCCGCTTCTTAGCTGCGAAAAAATAAGATCTAAGCCAATTTATAATATAAATACAACATGTGCTACGATAATATTTTTGTGAGTTAACCACTGGACCAGACCGGCATCATGGCCTGAAATATTGTATATCTATTGGTATGTATAAAAAAAATATATGTTTGTTTCTTTCTATTTTTGTACCCTAAACTCCTCGAAACTGTTTATCGGATTTGGAAAAAAATTGTGGAGAGTTGCTATGCTCAAATCAGGGAGGAGGAACGTATTGAAGTATTAATTTTAAAGGTTTTTGTTCAACAATTGTTTCTATTTCATTTTTTTGTGGAGTTCCTCGTATTCTTCGTAGAATGCAGTGACATTTGTTTTTGACCCAATATGCTAAATATCTCTAAAACTAAGAAAGTAATGTACAAAATATCGTATTAAGCAATCTCTTTTGATTGAGTTAAAAAAATATATATTTTAAAGGGTTTTGAGTTGATACTCGAATAGTTGAGTTGTTTTTAATACTCGAAAATAAACCTTCGATGAGTACTCACTAATTCTCTTCTGATAAATTTTAAAGTGTCAGAAGATCTTTTGATATTTGAGGTCCCTGTCTCCAAAAGAAGATGTACAACCATAATTACATTAAAAGTCTATATATATATGTTTTGTTATATCTCTAATTCACAAACATTTGTCATAATTGGTGATTGGTCATTTGATATATTAAAAGAAACTTACTTACTGAACCTTATTTGAATCAAATTTAAATACTGTTTTGTATTTGGAATACTCATCAAATATCAACAGGGATTATACCTGGTGATATTTGATGAGTATTCTTTGTTAAATTAGGAAATCAAAATAATTCCAAAACATTTTGTATTTATTTTATGCACTACTCAGTGCTGCATATTGGGTTTGGGCAAATGTTTGTAACTTAGATATATATCCAATATAGAAATAGACTTATATATATATATATATTTTTATTTTTTTGCTCAGAATCAAAACCCAAGTCGATTTTGCTATGTCCATCTGTGTGACTATCAGTCTGTTCGTCAGGTATTGAGCAGCTATTCTGTACACTGGTTGCTCTAATAACTTTCCAAATCCGTCTATAACCACGCACACTTTTGCAAAAATACTTATTTCTTGTTCACACTATATCTTGTTAACCAATGGATATATTTATTTAAAACGTTTAGGATGGTTCATAGTTATTAATTTTGAATGTTAAAGTAACGCCCTTGTAACTTTAATTGGTTATTTTGTTGGACACTTTATAAGTCTCCTAAAGGCTTCAACGGCGACCCACTGGGGCCCTTTGGGCCTAGTTAAAAAAAAAACAAGCGATCTAAAAGATCATGGTTCATGTTTTATCAAATTAGAATGTTTCTTGTTTAAATTTTTCCTAAATAATTTTTTAGTTTTTTTTTGATCGTGATATTTAATTATGTGGTACCATTTATAAAAGTCGGTGAGACCGACAATAGTTTCTGTTTTTTGTTGTTGTTTTTTTTGCGTTAATCTTTTTTGCTGCTCATTGTAGGCGGAGTGAAATTCAGCTTTTAAATGCCTATTTTGATAATTTATTAATATTACTATTATTATTTACTTTGGAGCGGAAATACTTTTTCGTTTTCTTCAGACACTACACGAAGTAGTGGGCTGGGCGAGTCGGAAGCTTTTTTGGTGTGTGGGTGACTTTTAGCTTTTTGTTGACTATTGAAGAGTTTTTGGTTTTTTTTTTTAAATATTTCTTTAAATCTAAAAGATACTCAACTCAAGTTTAAGATACGTATTTGCTTAACCTGCGCGAATGTTGCCTTTAAAGATCTTTGGTTGACATTTGAGAAGGAGATGCCACAGTTTGAGGTTGATTAATGGTCACATTTGTGACATTCGATGATCGTTTAATACTCGTATCAATTTGTTTGCTGCCAGTAGAGTATAAGTAATAAGTTAATTTCATTAAATCACCACCAAGACTGCTCTCGGCTTGGACGGTTTCTTTTTTCTTTAATGTTGGGCTTACTTTACGTCTGTCAGGGCGGCGGGCTGTGTCTATGCAGATTTATATCGGCGGACAGTGATTGCTGCTTAATTGATTCGAATGAATTAACAACAAAAACATGATTTAGTAGACTTTACACGTCAGCGTCGACATCGACATCGACAACAACATCAACATTAACAACAACAACATCAACATCGGCCAACAGCGCGAATTCATTAAGACGCAGACTAACTAAAAGACTACACTTAGTAAATGACTGACTGACTAATTGACCAACTGACTGACTGCACATGACTCATGCATGCTGGCCATGTTCGCCTCTCTTTGCGCTTTGAAATGTTGTGGCCATGACTGATCGTAGAAAATTTGGTGAGTACCAACACTGTGCATTTATGTATTCGCAGACATACATACATACATACATACATACATACATACATACATACATACATACATACATACATACATACATACATACATACATACATACATACATACATACATAGTATACTAGTAGACACAAGACATTTGGCTCACCTTTATATTTTTCAGTCGATTAATTATGTTTACCCATCCGTTGTGCGTTATGTGGAAGTAGAAGTAGAAGCACTTAGCTCAGCGAAGCACAAAATCGCAGCGATTATTGTTCAAAACGATTGATTTCAATCGAATTTTATATCGCTTATCCTGAGATATATATATACGAGTTTATTTATTTATTAAAAAAAAGTTCTGTTTTCTGATATATAGTTAGTTAATGTTTATTTAAATATGAAATTTTGTTGAGCCTATTCATCTCATTATCCAGTCTATGCAGAATAATAAGTCCAATGGGTTTATCCAGTCATTCTAGACCATCCAGTTCATTCAGTTCATCCAGCTAAAACAGTTTTTGGTACAACAGACTAATCCAGTTCATGTAGTTTATCTTGTTTATTCAGTGTATCTAGTTCGTTTTAAGTTTTATCGAGTCTATGCAGTCCATTATCCAGTTTATCTAGTTCATTCGTTATATTCAACCAGTTCGTTTTTTCCATACGGTCCATTCATTGCGTCCAGTCTTTTCATTTAAACCAGTTCATCTTGTTCATTTAACTTATTCAGTGCAAACAGTTTAAAAGATTAAAAGAAGAGTAAAAGATCTCTGATTATTTAAAGATTTATTTTGTCATACCTACCACTCCCCCTTATGGGCGAAGGGTATATTGAGTTTGTATTGCAATATATATACAAATGATCAGCGTCGAATTCGGAGTCGATTTAACGATGTCTGTATTTCTGTATGTCTGTCTGTCTGCTCCAACTATTACAAAAGTAGTTTAAAGATATCGAGTTGAAATTTAGTATATGAGGTCATATTCTCCAAGCGGAGATTAAGTTCTAAGATAGGCATGATCAGATCAAAACTAATATCCCCTCTGCCCTTTCCGTGCTAAATAATTAATTAATATAGTTTAAATATTTAGCACTTTAGTGATAATACAAAATTGTTCACAATAAATCGTCGAACATAGTTTCCTTTAAACTCGATACACTTGACCCAGCGATACTCCAACTTCTCTAACCCGCCTGAAAAAATGTACTTATCGCACTTGCTACTTGGAACACTTTTTTAGGTATCTCCAAAATGTATCTTAGTTAAGTAGAGAAGTATCTTAGCCAATGATTTCTTTTATAAATTCAATTATATAAAATATTCATTTATTAAATATTTAATTCATCAGTTAATTAATTTATTGTTATTTCTTATTCTTATCTATATATATAAAAATGAAATTTTCTTTCTTTCTTTCTTTCTTTTTTCTATCTTTGTCCCCTATGCGCGTCTAAACCATTCATCCGATTGTGATAAAATTTTGGGGAGTTGCTGTGCTCACGCCAACTTAGGTTTAGGGCAAAGAAAATTTTGCCACGCCTACCTATTACGCCCACAATTTGTAAAACTAAGTTAAAATATTCGATTATTTCGTTAATATTGCTCCTAAAAATCCGATTGTGATAAAATTTTGGGGAGTTGCTGTGCTCACGCCAACTTAGGTTTAGGGCAAAGAAAATTTTGCCACGCCCACCTATTACGCCCACAATTTGTAAAACTAAGTTAAAATATTCGATTATTTCGTTAATATTGCTCCTAAAAATCTGAAATTTGGTATCTGAGTTTGTATAGACACTGTCGATAACTTTCCCAAAAATGGGCGAGGTTGGATCAATTTAACGCCCACTTTCAAAAAAAGGCCTACCACCATTTGCTCAGAAACTTGATGTGCTAAATAGAAAACATGTAACGGGATGCACCGGGAAGAATAACAGGATATACAAAATTGTCCACGCCCACTTATTACGCCCACAATTTGATTAATTACGTGATAATATACGATTACGGTGAATACCGAGAAGTTCCGCTAACTAACGGGAGTACCGGGAAGTTCCGTTACTAACGGAAGTACCGAGAAGTACCGGGAAGTTCTGCTACCATTTTTTTAAGTGACATTGCAACGCATGCAGGGCATTTGCTAGTATATATTAAAAAATAATTATTTACACCAATAAAGCGGTTGTATTTACTATGGAGACTTATTAGTTAAATAAATTAGTATACAGAAGATCTTTAGTTCATATTTACTCAATGTATACTTAGAAAATAAACTTGTATTTTATATACTTCGAAAGTTTAATTTTAACATTGTATAATATCAAAATATAAATCGCTATATACTTAATTTAATATCAAAATAAATATTTATTCGCTTTAGACTTCTAAACTTTTTATATTAGCTAGAATAAGTCAAAAATCTACTTTTCATACAAAATGCAAATGCAATTTAAATATATTGTATCTGACGAATTCAGTTCTTGAATCTGATGCTTGTGCGAGTGTGCAATTGAGTATGGAATCGAATAGATTTACTGCGCATGCGTTCGTGTCTGGCGCCACTCGAACGTCCTTGTGAACAATTTTTGCCAGTTTTTTCATTTTGTCATGAATTTCTTTTTGTTTGCATTGTCAATTTAAGTTGTTGCAGTTGCACGTAAGTATACATACACTCCGTACATACATATATATACACCAGTCTACATTAAAACTTCGTCCGAAAATGAAATTTGTTATTGAAATAATGCCGAACTAAATACAATTAGTTTAACACTAAAATTAAATTCAAAAGTAAACAGAAGTGGGTAACTAGAGCGAAATTTGCACATAAACCACTCACATAATTTAAGTAAGGAATTATAGTCGGTCCTATCGACTTTAACAAATACACCATATAGTTAAATATATCAATCAAATTCGTTCGTGATTTAAACAGTTTTATTATAAAAAAATAGTTAATTATTTAACAATTTTGAAATCTTGAACCATCCTAATACATGAACCGGCCTAAAACAGACGGACATTGCTAAATCGACTCAAGTTTTGATTATGATCAAGAATAAATATATATTCTCTTCATGTCGATATCTATCTGGAGTATTCCTCTATGTTACAAACATTTGACCAAAACCAATATACGCCAATGTGTGGTGCAGAATAAGACTAAAAGCTGAACCGGTTAAGCCTAAAGTTGCCCACACCATCAGACGACAGACCGACTTTGCAAATTGTATTTTTTAATCCTATTAAATTTTAAGAGAAGTTGTGGGAAATTTACTTAGACCACAAGTATATAGAAACCAAAAATACCCCGCACTGGAGTTATACATACATACATACATACATACATACATACATACATACATACATACATACATACATACATTCAGTTTAGGTTAGGGTCGAAATTCCGAAAATCAAAATTATTTTCTTTAAATTATATAAAAAAAAAATATATTGCGGTGGCAGTTAAATTAATCCAACCACTCCTAATTTTAGTGGAAATTCAAACTTAGATACCGAATTTCTGATTTTTAGGAAAAATATTAGCAATAACAAAATCGAATATTTTTACTAAATTTCACAAATTGTGGGCGTGACATATTTTTTTTATTACAAAATTTCATCACAATCTGATGAACGATTTATAAACACTCAGGGTACAAAGAAAGAATATAAACATAAATTAATTTAAAATGAAAATTTCGTAAAAAAAAAGATAAATATTTTAAAACTGTTATTACTATATTTAAAAAAAAAAACAATATTAGTGAATATTATGTGACTTCTCTTCAAAGTGAATATACCCTTCAAATCTTTAGAGCAAAGTTTATATTTGTAAAATTGTTGAATGTAATCATTTCACCAGGAGCCCCTTAGTGAAAAAACGTTTGCCAATTGTACTCATGCATTCATTGGGTCGCAAATCACGACGCGTTAATCATGTCATAGGTTGGAGACTGTCGAATCACAACTTATTGTGTCGCTTCGTCATTACAGCTTGAGAATCCTTTAAAACTCGAAAACTCGTATGAAATGTTTTAATTTAATTTTTCAAAATTGTAGATCCCTTTTGGACTAACTGTACTATTGAGTACTTCTTTTGAACTGTCTTCGAATTCAAAACATTTGCAGTTTTTAATTTAAGCAAAAAACATAAGGGGTATTCCCTTAAACGCAAAAACTGGAAAACTGGAAAATTTGAAAAGCTCAAAAAGTTGCAAGCCACTTTTCGAGAACGCCCCTTTTCACGATCACGAAAACAATTGTGTTATTCAGCAATTTGACAGTTCAGTCAGCGTTTCGTTTTGTAAATGAAATCATTGAATCAGTTGATATACAAAAAATTAATTAATCAGAAATGCAATTCTTTTGTTTTGACTACAAGTATTTAAGCTTTACAACATTTATAACAAAATAACTTCTTAAAAATGTTTAGCTTATTGCTTTACAATTTTGAAACTTCTAGTTTTCAATATCCAGTCAACACTGACACATACGACCAATTTTTAGAGCCTGTTTTCGTGACTTATTTGTTTGCTTCGAATATTTTATAGCCCCCTTAGTTTTCGCTTTATACAATTTTTGACAGTTCTATTGTCAGCCTCGCGAACTTGCGAAGTTTCGAGGTTTTCCAGACATTTCCGCGTTTAAGGGAATACCCTTATTGTTTTAACGATTTTCAAAAATCACAAATAAATTGCATTATTTACAAAGTACGAATAATCCTACCACATAAATACTTAAATTTAAAATTCCGAATATTTAAAACTGTTTGACAAGAACAAAAGTGTAACAACAAGTGGCTCATAAATACGAGCCACTTGATGCAGTTCTTTGGAACATAAAGAAAACAGTTTTACAAGTGCTCGTTCGAGTATGTCAGTAGATAAAAAATATGTACTACATCAAATCCAATACTAGAAAACTGTTGTTATTGTTGTTGTTGTTGTGCCTATATATGGTCTCGCGATTGGTTAGAGCTGGCAGACAAGCAAACAAGAAAAAGTAAGTTCAACTTTTATTAATACAAAAACAATATTTTTACACCCAATACCCAATAAGGCGTACAAATTTTAGGTCTACTATCTTTCATTTCACTCAGCAGTTTATGACTCAATGTTTTCAACTAATTACTCTGAAAGATATTATTTTGATTTATTCATTACTTACTCTCTCATAAGTCAAAATAAAGCTTCTCTAATTTTAAAGCTGTCAAATAAGGCGATTATGCATATGTCAAATAAAGATGGTATTAAAGCTAATTCCGACTTGGAATATGGACCGAAGCTTTTTTGATAATCCAAAAGTTATAAACAAAAAATGTCGATATTCTTCTATATAGTTATTCTAGTGTATATGGCATTTAAAAACTTATAAATTATACAATATTTTTAGATTAAAATCTTTTGAAACATACTTTCGAGGTTTTTAAAGCAAACACTTTTGATTGACAGCTGTCAGCGATAAAAACTGAATGGAAACTTATGCAGATGAAGACAAAAGATTTCTATGCAAAAGAATGAATTCAACGAGCAGCAAACGGGAGGCAACAGGCAGCAGCCAGCATAAAGTCACAATGTCTCATTTTCGCACCAATCCCAACCAAAGCCCGATTCAGCCAATGCAGCGATTGCAATTTCGATAAATCACAAAACGGTGCTGCTCAAAATTGTGCAATTATTATGGGCAGGTAGCGACTTTCTCCAAGATTTTCAGAAGCTGGAAGCCAGCAAGTACGTACATTGCTATGTACACAACACACAAGCCAACAAACATTCATCTTCGCATGCTGCTGCCCCCAAACACAATAAACTGTTATTATAAATCAAGACGCGCCACAGAAGGCAATCCGCAATGGAGCTGAGCTGTCTGCCAGCGCAAACGTTCGTTTGTTCGTTCGTTCGTCAACATTGTCTGTCGTTTGTCGCCATTCCGCAGAAGGAATTTCTCGTATTTCGTCTGCGTTCATCGCAGTCACACGACGCCAACGATGGACGTCCAATAAACGAGGAAAAGCATTTATCTTCCTATGCGTGTGCTGGCGAAAACAAAACAAAAACAAATAAAACAACAACAACAATAATACGCGCATGCGTAGTCAGATTGAGTAATTATTTTGAGACTGTTGCATTCGTCTTTTTTGGAACCTTCTTTTTAACCCGAGAAGTAGTCGAACTTTTTTAATATGAATGTACTTAAATACAAATTTAAATTTCCCTACACTAAACAACAAATTAAATGCATTGGGACAAAATTGCAAACAATATCATTGATAATTTTTTACTAGGTTAATGAGTCTTTCAATAGTAATTTAACAATTTTCATATGTGAATTTTTTCTATTCTTTTTTCAAGCTGGGCCTACTTTTCTTCGGCGTCTCTGATTTGATTCTTCTTGGGTGCGTTTATTTCACGAAAAATGAATTATTCTTCGGCATGTCAGTTTGTCGAGTCTTTACTGTCCGTTCCAGTTTTTCTAGTCAATCCAGTCCATTGACTTCATTCAATTCAATTAGTCTACTTACCTAATCATAACATCCATTCCAATTAGCCATCCATTACATCCAGTCCATATATTTAATAAATTCAGAGCATTTCGCCCATCCAGTCCTTTCAGCTCATCTAGCCTTTTACATTCAGTGTATCCAGCCCATCCGGTATATTCCATCCATTCAAACCTTCTAGGCTATGCAGTATATATAATATATTCAGTTCATCTATATTTATAATAGTTCATCCAGTACGTCTAGTCCGCCTTGTCTATTCAATCCAGTCAGTTCATTCAATCTGTCCAGTCAATATAGTCATTATATTCACCTAACCCGTGAGAAATCCAGTTCATTCTGTCAGTACAGTATATTCAGTCTATCCAGATCATTCAGTCCATCAGGTCTATCGAGTCCATCCAACCCATCCAGTCCTCCCAACTTTTGCAAGATCGACATTGAAAGTAGTTAATTAAAATACTTTTTGCAAATTAAAACTTTTACTGAGTTAAAAATCTTTAGAAATCGTTTTATTTGTTATTCAATTTAAAAAATCTGTTTGTACTTTTCTGTTTACCCAAATATATTTTAATTATTGCCGAAAGTTTTTAATGCAGACATTAAAATAAAGCCAAAGCAAAATTCGCAAAAGGTACCAGAGCCATGAAATTAACCACCCGCACCATAAAAGGCGACATTGCTCGTACATGCCATGCCCGTGAAGTACGCAACGAAAATAAAGGAAACAAAAATGAACAACAACGAGATTGCAGGCGCAACCCACTTTTCAAACTGGCAACAGGTAATTGCCAAGGGCACGATTTATGCACCTGAAATGCAGTCGCCACGCCACTCCACGCCACGGGCGGACCGAACGAACGGTTCACTGTCAACTGTCCACTGACAAAATACGATATTGGCATTACGCGCGATTACTGCGCCAACAAATGCGACAAGCAGAAGTGACGCGGCTGCGTGGTGGTTGTGTGGTAAATATGTTAAATATGATCACTTTAAATTCAGGCCCAAACAAGTCATAAAAAATTACAATTTTTCCGTTTATTTATTTTAGGGTGTCCCAAATTTAAGCAATCATTTCAATACTTACCAACCATGCATTTTAATTTTAGTTGTATCGATTCTTTTTTTTTTAATTCATCTATTTAATGTACCCGTATATACCCAGCAAACCATTTTCTGAGCGCTCAGAATTATAACTCTGAAAAGAGTCATAAATCTGACGGTTTTCTGAGCGCTCAGAATTAGGACTCTAAATAGTGTCATAATTCTGAAGATTTTATTAACCTTCGGGTTGAAGACACAAAAAATTGTCATTTCATGAGCGTTTACCAACAAAATGTATACAAAAGTTCTTCGTCAAGATTTACTTGCATTCAAGCATAAGCGCCGTGAGCAAAAATTGTAGGCAACAAAAAGAAGACTCATAAAAGTGACATAATTCTGACGATTTCATGAACCCAGTTTTTTTTTCATGCGTTTGTCACCAGTGGAATTAGAATAATTAAAAAACGTGATTTACTAATATTATTTTTTTTTTATGCGAAAAATAAAAAAATATAATATTTATGACACTTTCTGAAGAGAACACGCTCATTTTAGACACTTAAAAATGTCCGAAAAAACTCATATTGTCTCTTTTCTAAAATGTATCTTTTCTTTAAATGTATCTTATTGTTATTATCCACTATATGTATCTCATATTAAGGATAATAATAATAAGAGTCAGAAAAGATACATTTTAGACGCTTATCAGAGTTTGAAAAAATAAATAAATGACACTTATAAGAAGCATAATTCAGTCTCATAACTACGTTTCCTTACAGGAAGGGGGAAACACGCTCAAGTAGGGCACTTATTAGTGCTCTTTATGAGAGTAAATGCTCTGAATAAAGTGTCTAATAGAGTCAGAAATGAGTCAGATTGTTTGCTCAGTTTATTATATAACAGAGTTAATCAGATCCGTGTTGATATGATATAAGTTAAATTAGACCTGTTTTGATTTGAATGACATGTTAAAAGCTGATACAAACTTAAGTCAGATACGATCTGGATTGACCAGCTCTACTGAGTTTCCGGATCATATCAGATAAAGAATATACATTTTTTTGATTCTAGTCCGAATTTCTTTGAATACTACCTCCTACAGTGGGCAACAAAACTCCTAATTTAATTTTTGATTTAATTATTTTTTCCTGTTTAAGAATTTTATTTATTTTTGATGAAAATTTATTCAGTTTTTCAAAAAAACAAGAATTTTCTACGTTTGCATGCTTCACTTTTGACATTCCAGCTTTTCCCCTGAGAAAAAACGTGAAACACCTCAATTTACAAATTTTTATTTTGGGTATTTCTTATGTGACAGCGGCAGGTCAGTGGGTGTGCTGTCAATTCAATCCGCAGCAGATACAGACAATTGAACATGTCGCATCATTGTACCGTATAAGGAATGGCACCGAAATCAACCTCGTTAAAAAGAAACCGAAGTTTTTCTTTAAATACAATTGACAAAAAAAAATCAGTTGAATAATACGGTTAGGAAAGTAGAAATGGGCAGGCAAATTGAGCGAACTCACCACGATTTCTGCCTTATTTTTCTGCATTATTTTGAAGTTTGTGTTTTTGATTGTTGACAACAAACTACGTTGTTGTTTTTATTTACTTAATAATTTGATAGCAACCGTTGCAAATACTTAAAAATTTAATGTTTGAAGAGAGAAACCTAATCGCGGTGGAGAGAGACATTTTTACACTATCCTCACCTTATAATTGTTACACCATGGTTATAGTTGTAATAAATTCTGAGCCAAAGTAGATTTTTTCCAATTTTTACAACTGATTATTGTAACTTTTACAATTAAATATATTACGTAAAAGTGAGGCGTATCTAAACTTGTGCAACGCAGTGTAAAACTGCTTTAAGTGGCAGCCAAAGCAATTTAAAATATATCATTTGAAATTGCTATTTTCGAGGCAAGTTGTCGAGTGTTTCAGTGGCTGGTGTTGCATTTTTAAGTACTTCTATTAAATATTTTAAAATAATTTAATAAGCATCGTAAAGTACTCATTTAACATGCAAACCCGTTGGCACCGTTGAAGTTTATTTCCAGCACTTGTAGATAAAATATTTTCGTGTTATTCCGTGAATTTTGATTCAACTAATTTTTAACAATGTTGTAATGCATGCGAAAGTGATTAATTGAAGACAAATCATTCTCTGGCATCTTGAATAAGACTTTTTTATTTTATTTTTAATTAACGCGCGATTTCCGGTGTGTAATTTTCTTTTCCTTTTAATCGCCGGAAATTCAGCAGTTACAAAAAATTTCGTTTATTATTTCTAATCATCAAAAATGCAAATTTTAAACGATGATGGCGCTAATTTGAGGGGAGTACCTGCCTACCTATCTACCTACTAAACTTCCAATATTTGCATAACTCGGTTGTATAAAAATCGATTCGGTTGAGAAAGAACTGGTCGAACCTGTGCAGGTGTACCAGTTTGCCTACTTACTCACTTAACTTGTGCGGAGGCGGCAAAACGTTAAGCGGCGTTATTGTTGCACCAAAGGCAATTGACTCATGATATGCAAAGGTATTATTACTCTTGCGAATTTTTACTGTCCTCGTTATCGCCTATAAACACTTAAACTGAGTTCAATCCAAACGTAAACGTATTCGCATTAGGGTGGTACTTAATATGTGACTTGATAACACCAGGGATCGAAAATAAAAGTAATTCAGAAATATTTAGGTCAAAAAAGCAAATAGAAGAAATTGACACAGGAATATTTTGAACATACCATTTTGATCCTAACTTCCTTATGAAAAGGACATAAAAAAAAATTCTTGATTTTTTTAAACGACAAGGACTTATCGTTATTTTCGGTCGTTTGTTTTTTTCCAGCAGAATTCAACGTTATTTTCGGCTGGAATTATTTATTTTCTTTCATTTATCCCCGATCGAAAATACCGGTTATCAAGAGATATCAGAAAGAACTACAAAATATGCTCTGGCGTTGGTTGGTTGGTTGATGTGCTGATTTCTAGAGAAGGAACCCAAGTAGCGCTTACGTGCCTTTTTATTGTCACATCCTCGCTTTCAACTTGTTAAAAGATTATTGTATACTGCAGCTCTACTAAATCCAGTCAGTGCGGTTTAGAGAACCTTAGCAGGTCGTAGATGTCTGTATCAGACAGCTCTTTGAGGTTTCCAAATAGCAGTTTACCTAGAGTTTGTAGTCTTACCCTCCATAAGGGTGGACATTCATATAGAAAATGGAAAACGGTTTCCTTTTTGTCTGGAAGTTTACAGCTGTGAGAGTTTGTGTTATGTGGTACACCCATTTTAGCTGCCTGCTCTCCGATAGGCCACAAGCCGGTGATGAATCCCGTAAGTCTAGAGACATCCCTTCTTTTCATGTTCTTCAGCGTTGAACGTACTTCTGTAGAATATGATTTTTCTTTACAAAAGGAAAATCTACACTAATACTTAGTAACACAAAAACGAGCACTTCCTTGTAACAACTTTCTAACATCTTTTTCAAAACAGATTTTTTAATATACAATTTTCTATTCAACATTTCCAGTTTACTACGCGTCCCTATTTTTAGAGATTTTTGCAGGTGGCTTATCAATTAATCAATATTGATCTTAACCAATACTTCCCACCAATACTTTTAATGGTACTTTTCTTCATTTTTAAATTATATTAAAATTGAGCAACCCTAGTTTGGAAACAAGAAAACATTTCGCTTTTGCAGCTGAATACGATTTTATGAATGAATATCTGGAATTGTGTTGAAGCGCGGACTATTGCCGCCACCAAAACGACAAAAAAATTTGCATATCAAACACGTTGATAGTCTGTAAACTTACAATCAATTTAAGTCTGTGGCCATCAAGTAAGATGACTGTCAAGTGGTTAATTCGCTTAAGCACGCAGTCCAATTATAGATATGTGAACATTAAAAGGAACTTCAAATTATAAGACATTGTTGCATGTGAGCAGATCGAAACGTCAAATCTGCATGATGATTGGCTTTGCCACAAAATGTCAACCTTGCCACCTTAGCGTAAATTGCTTAGCTAAAGATTCAGTAAAAAGTGTTAATATCTGGACAAAAACTTAGTTGGACCAAGTACTCCAAAGCCCGATTTGTGAACTTAGAGAAAGTTTGCCTCTAAATGATATGAACTAGGTCCGGCGGTGGTTCAAGATATAATAATGGTGGTGAGATCTATACTCAACAATGGCTCAATGGCACAAAGCGAGAGCCCCCACCTTTAATCTGTGCAGCAGCAGCTATCCTCTATCCCCATACAACGTCTAATCGGCGTCTGTGTTACCAGGGGACAGACGGACTAGTAATAAGACCTAAAAACTACAAGCAAACCATAGATTGAAAATTTTCGTTTTATTATATAAAAACTATTTCTAAAAGTTTTTTAAGTAAACATCGACAAAAACTAAATTAAAGCACCTTTAGCCTTAATGTCATTATTACAGCACTGCAAACATCCACACATACATACATAATCGTATGTATGTGAATATTTATCCTGCATGTACGTGTATACAAATTAACTGAAAACAAAAAAATTAAAACTCCAACTATTGTTTTAATATGGTCAAAATAAAATATGAGCGTGATTAATTCATAGATGGCGCTTGACAATTGTTGCTTAACACGACCAGCACGACCTGACTGAAGAGGTTAAAACGATACATACATACATACCTACATACATACAACACACAGCAAAAAGCTTTGCTGGCACGGCCGATAGACAATCAAGACAAGACGCACAGGCGCACACCGCACACAGCACACAGCACACACAGCACACACAGCGCAGTCAAGTATGATTATGAGCCCCCGATTTAATCGCATCGTGTGGAAATTTATGCTTCTCTTTATTAAATTGATTTTTTGGTCATTTCAACAACAAAAAGCAACAACAAAAAATGGCTAACTAAATAGCAAAAAACCTTGCGCAAAGAGATTTTCCATTGGAATTATGTTGCAGCATGCAATATTACAACAAAATGAACAACAACAACAACAACAAAAAATCAATCTTTAACCATAACCAGACTCGATTTGGTTGATGGTTGGTGGCGACACGATGTCACTAACACGACTACTGCCGGCGTCTAACATGAGGAGTAAGCGGAAAAGTGTGTTCTTAGACTTGGCGTTTTGGTTTTGGCCGTTTTATTGTACCTACATGACTTTGCCAAATATGGCGCCATCAATAATTATGCCTGTCAATTGACCACCAATTTCAAAAAGTTGATTAGGAATACAAAAAAAAAATTAAGATCCTGTATTTGGTACACTCTGCACTTATAAGGATTTGTAGATAAAGTCTTTTTTCATACTTTTAACTAACCTTGTAATATTAATAAAAACCGATTCAAATATTTAACTAAGAGTTTCTAAACAAATGAGTTGAAGAATTACCTTCAGTAATGCCGAAATTGAAATACTCCACACCATATTTGAAATTAATAGATAATTGTTGTTATTAAACTCGTATATAAAAAAGTTTTGTTTGTTGCAATTTCTTCAAGTATTAGAAATGTTTTTATTTTTCCGAGACTCTTTTAGGTAATTTTATATATCTACCTAAACTTTAATAATAAATTTCTACAACTATTGTACTGTATACTGTAGATTGTCTATACCCACCTGACATTTGGAAGATTATTTAAAAAAAATCACCCTACTTAGTCCTCTTCGATCACTATTGATGATTGAAAACTGATTAATCTGATTAAACTGATTAAAAAAAGACTCAAAAATGATCAATTATAACTATAAGCACGAGTGTACTCATACAAAAAACAGCATAAATCTTAAGTTTTAACATTTTCCAAAACGTATTCCGTGATCGCAACATCAGCGTTACAAATCTGTCCTTGTTGAGGGGCCCTCTTTCTTTCTTTGTGTTCATCCGGAGAATATTCTAATTTCCGGAAAGCCAAAGTTTCGTTCATTCACCTTTGTTTACTTTAAAAATATTAATAAAAATTGTCTACATGTAGATAACCAGTTTACATTCAGTATTTGACATTTTAGTAGTATCACGAGAGTACTAGCAAATAGCCGTGATTGGATAAGAGCCATTCCCACTTATAATAAAGAAATATGACATATCCGAGATGTGTTCAAAAAGTAAGGTGACTTTTCAAATTTCGTCACGAACATATGTTTACAGTTTCAGCTATACATGTCTAGTTTGTTTGTAAGATGTTTTGCGTGCTCTTACTTTATTACTTAATTAATTAAATTCTTAATAATATAATTTCTTAGTTCCCTAATTTATTAATTAATTACTATTAATTACTTTTAGCTGATCTCGGACTATTCGTTAAGAATCAATAAAAAACTTTAATCATTTTTCATATCTCGTAACTGAAATTGAACGATCTCATAACTTTTGGATTACTTAAAAAAACTGTCATGAGATTAACTTTATTTTTTTTTGTTTACAATTTTTTAATTTATTTTTACGTTTTGTCACATTTTGCGTTACCTATTTTTGGTAGCGGATTGTATTGTGCCATAATTTAAACAATTAGACAACTGTTATATATATTTATTGTCTATTTTGGTAAGATCACACAACCTTGTGGAAAATACTTGTGCATTAATTGAAGTTGATTGAACGAACGAATCTTAAGAGCCAATACGGATTCCCACGGCAATTTCGACGCAAGGTCTTCCAGCCAAGCTAAAAGTGTTTATTTACACTTTTTAATTTTGTGTTCCTTTAAATTGTACAAAAGTGCAAACGGACTTAGTTAGACAATAGATAAGCCCTATGCTTTACAGTACCTTTCATTTGAATAGCGCTATCTTATTATTACTTTTTGTTTATTTTATATTGTGTTTTATTGTTGCGATTATTTAAAAAGAGACTTTTTTAAAAAAGTATTTGACTTTAAAATATTTCAAACTTTTTTAAAGAAGTTGAATTTACTTTAATAATTTATAATTCAACATTGTTTAATCACAGAACTTTCCATGGTTAAATAATAAGGTTAGAAAATCATAAATGAGAACTCAACGTGAGCGAACTCACCTCGACTTCTGCGTCATTTTGCTGCCTCATGGTTGAATAACTACACACAATTTTCAAAAAGAGATACAATATCGAGGTGTAGAGGGACATATTTCTACTTTCCTCACCTTATATTTGTTACACCATGAAACTTTATCCCTGCATTTTTCATCATATAGAACATCACTTTTCTGAGTAATGGCGGTGGGCGTTATATTAATTCAACCACGCCCGCATGTGGTGAAGTTGTCTATAGCAATCATATAAACTTAAATGCAAATATTATATAACTAGAAGCAATGTTAGTGAAATAATCGAATATTTCCACATGATTTTTAAAATTGTGGGCGTAATAAGTAGGCGTCGCAGATTTTGTATACCCTGTTATTTTTCTCGCTGAAACCTTATACATGTTTCCTTTATAGCGCATCAAGTTTCTGAGCTTTAATGGTAGGCGTAAAATGTATCCAACCTATTCCCAAAAATGGACGTGAAATTATGTCAACTACGCCCATTCTACGCCCATGTTTAGTAAAGTTTCAGATTTTTAAGAGCAATATTAGCGTAATAATCAATATTTTTACTTACTTTTATAAATTGTGGAAGTGGCAGAATTTCTTTTTAAACCCAAAATCTTGCTCACGCCCAGCAAGTCCCCAAAACAGTTTAGAATTCTGTAGTGCTTTAGCGAAATGAACAGGGCTGTACGAGTAGTAGCTGTCTGGCATGAACGTGCAAATCCAATTTCTGGCAGTCTTTTTGGCAATGCGCAAACGCACAGTTAATACAGCACCATCGCATCGACGCATCGCATCACCGCTTAGTGTCTTTTGTGTTGGCGGCGCTTGCGACAATCAAATAATTCGCATCTGAATTAAAATCACCTTACAGGGTGCTTGTCTTTTTTGTTTGTTTTTTTATTTCAGTCTTATTTGGCCTCTTTAAGTTTTGCTTTTATATTCCTAATATGATCAAATTTGTAATTTATACTTCACATCTTCCGAATGATAAGAGCCAACAGTTTCATGCAGCCGCCATATTTGGGAAAATGTTTGTCTGGCCAATAGGTAAATTGGCGCCGCGTGAATTAAGCAAATAATTGTCAGTTTCTATTTGCGTTTGTTTACCTCCGTCACTAACTCAAATTATGTATTTACGAGTATACACGAACACATGCACATATGTAAATCCACAGCCAAAAGACTTGGGCACGTTTTTATTTAAACATTTTTTATGCACCACTGAGTGGACATATTGTGAGTAGGGTAGGGAAGATGTTCTTAACATAGGGAACGAAGTAATCAAGACATCATGGTTGAATAACAGGGTTAGGAAGGTAAAAATGAGAACGCAAATTGAGCGAACTCACCTCGATTTCTGATTTATTTTAAAGTTATTTTTTTCTTTGAATTTTGATAACAATTTACGTTGTTGTTTTTAATTAATAATTTAGTAGCAACCATGGCAACTACACAAAAATTGAATGAGAGAAACAATATCGATTTGGAGAGGGACATTTTCCTACCATGCTTCAAATAATGTGTTCCATTTTTAAAAGTCGTTAAGACCGATTATAAATTGTAAATGTTTTTGTTGTTTTCTTCATTTTTTCAACGCAATTAGTTTAATCAACGAAAAGTCTGACAAGTGAGTGATTTTTAAAATCAACTAACACGAAAGACTTTACCCAGGCAGGCGCCTATAATACTCAATTAAATAAAAAAAAAACTTGAAAGAAATATTCACACTTGCTAATTGCGATTTGCAAAGCACCACACCGCACCGGTTTTTAAAGGAGCCAGCAGCGGAGCGCCGTGCCGCACCACGCCACGCCGCGTTGTCGCTGAACAGCCGCGGTCATTCAAAAAGGCCGCAATAATTCGTTTTTTTTTCTCTTCTCTTCTGTTCGATAAATGCTTTGTTTGTTTTTGAAATTGTATGCAAGAAAATAATAACAAATTACAAAAAAAAAAAGGAAATCTTGTTTGGCGGCACCGGCGTCTTTTAATAAAGCAAAAACTGCAACGCGTGCCGCCAATAGCGCGAATTGGTACTTATTTGCATATTAATATGGGTAAAAAGAATTTTGGACTCTACCACGTTGGTTGTTGTTTTGTTTTTTCATTGATCCATTAGTAACAATTTGAAGTTGGTAGCAAACGTCAAAGTTTTTGTTTTTTTTTTGGTTGGGAGTCGTTAGCCCGGATATTTAAATGCTGTTTACCAACAACAACAAATGTATTTAAAAATGTGTTCTGGAAAACAATTTTCTGGAAAATGATTTTTTAATTGCGACGTTTTATATCAAAAACCGATAAATCCATGTTTGAATAATAAGGTTAGGAAAGTAGAAATGAGAATACATGAGAATTGAGCGAACTCACCTCGATTTCTGCCTTATTTTTCTGACTTATTTGTCTGTCTTATTTTGAAATTTGTTTTTTTAAACTTTGACAACAAACTACTGTGTTGTTTTCATTTACTAAATGTTTTTGTAGCAACCATGGCAAATGCACAAAAATATAATTTTTAAAGAGAGAAACAATATCGAGGTGGAGAGGTAGAATTTTCTACTCTCCTTACCTTCTATTTACTACACCATGGATAAATTCATAAAAAAGGGTTACTGAGACAAATGCAAAAAGTTATTAAGTCCTAGTTTATAAAAAAAAAAACCTTGAGATAAAGCCACTAGCGAAGTATTGGAAAATTGTTTTGCATTTCCATTTTCACAAATAACAAAAAACACGAGAGTCAACCGATATTCAAAACAATTGTCAAGACCTGTTTGTATTTTTCAACACTAAAGTTTGTTATTGTTAACGTATTTGCATATTGAATGGTTAACTACGTTGCAGTCTCCTCTTCAAGTCAGCAACTACAAAAAACTGAACTGTTGAATGTTTGAATGACGTTTTGACATTTCAAACAAAATTTGCTTTGGTGGTCCACCCGATTTCAACGATTGACACTTAAACAGACTGATAAGTGAGTAGACATTGTGCTCAGTCAGTCTTGTAAAATATAAATTTACAATTATTAATATTAATATTTAAAAATTACTTACAACTTTTGCTTTCTTGGTTTTTAAATCATATATGGTAAAAGTACAGTAAGTGATTATATTGAATATATTCGAACGTTATATTCATATTTTTACGATGTGTTCTTTGTGAAAAGTCCGTGGTACTAAGTTCGACAAGTCGCTTGAAGGAGGACAGCCAGTGGACAGATTGTTGAAATGACACGATGACAGTGGTTGGACAATGATGGTTGACATTTCTGTCAAATGACCCTGAAACAGTCAGCAAATATTATGCTTGGTTATTGGCTGCAGCTTCGGATGTCACAACCGATTTTCTTGTTTTTTGCATACGAATCGTTTTTTTCTTTGACAGACAGACAGACGACAGACGATTTTAAATTGTTTGTAATCTTTTGTATTTATTTCTTTCTGCATCTATCGTAGTACACAATTGCCAAATTGTGACGGTCACTTACGGTTGGTTTTAGATTTTTTTCAATGAATACAAACAAACATTTATGCAACAAACAAGATTTTCACAAATTCTTACAAAATTTGAAATTTAAATTTTATTTAACAACTGAAATTGACGGTGGTTTCAATTTATCCGAATTATTTATGCATGCAATCGGTAAGTCGTTTTGGAGTTTCTGTCATTGCAGTTGGACAGCTCTGACATTTTTAATCTCGCGTCAAACAGGAGTGTGCCAAATATGGTTGCCTAGCTTTGGAAAATATCTTTGCAAAATGTATTAAACAAAAGTATTTTCAATAATGGATATTATGATTATATATAATTAAATCTACCTACTTGAAAGCTCGTCATTGGACTACATACAAATAAATAACGAAGATATTTGCATATGAGCAAAATCGGGTAGTAATGACAACATTTTTTTTAATCATTTAACAAAATGAAAATTTAGTAATTAAGTAATTAAATCCCTTTACTTATTCCAAGGAGAGGATAATATGGCAGAATAAATGCCTTATATAGGCTAATTTAGGCCCATAGCGATATCACTATCTCCTGCGAGTTTAAAAAGAGTATTAAAGTCTATTCGTGATTTCGATTTATCACGAAAGTTTTTGTCTTTCTAGTTGTTAAATTTTAAGAAGTTTAGTTTAGAAATATCATTTGGAGATCTAAAAGTAATCTAAAATACTCTGGACAACCATGGTATACCACCGGCCACTCGTTCCAAAACCTATTCCATATTTTACACGGTGTGAGGAAACCTAACACTTTCGTTTATTACAAGACGACGGGGTCGGCGGCAGAGAGTCGGGTTGTCTTAGGAGGTCTCACAATCAACATATTAAGACTAACTGAGGAAGTGGAATTAAAACGGCACTGAAGCATTAATTAAGCTCGGGTCACCACAGCAAACCAATCAATCTGTTCAAGTAAAACTATTCTAATTCTGGCTAAAGCTGAACATTGACAACGTAGATGTTCCAGTGTTCATGTTTACTTATTTGTAACAATTTCCATCCTGTAGACATGTCACCCAATAAGACAATGATTAATTGTTGATAAAAGTATTTAAGTGGGATTGAAATGCATAATAGATAATGTTTGAACAAAAGTGTTCTAGCAGCTAACATGCAATATTTTTTATGAAATCTCTTCATTGGATCATTTGTAACAATTTCTAAAACTTGGCTTTCTTATAAAACGATTTCAAAAGATTTTTAATCTAATTACGAATTCTCTGATTGTTCGTTCTCAGTAATAAAAAAATAATCTGTAATCTAAACAAAAACTCTTCTTGATTATTTTTTTGATCTTATACAATAATTTTTACTCATGATAGTTTTGAAACTTGTGAGTTTTCGTTGAATTCTCGCTTGTTTCTAAACCAAAGAAGCTTTTAGACGGATATGAAAACTAAAAGCTTCACCAAGCAAAAAGACCGCTGATAGTATCAGTATCGTATTCAAACACAGCGCAGTCCGGTCTGCTGAATTGTTTTTTTTTTTTTGGTTTTTGTTCAAAAACAATTAAAATTCTTATTTAAATGGTGAAAATGCCAAATTTAACATTTTACAAATTGGTAAAAATTTCAAACCAAATTGGTTTGACATAAAATCTAATTAAAATAAAATATTTTAATTGAAATGATTAGAAGTAAAAAAATCCTGGCCGTAGCCAGGATTTTTTATCGGGGGTTTTGGTATCCAGTAATACATACATACACGAATTAAAATTTAAAAAAATTTATTGGAAATCTTTTGGTTTGGGGGGTTTCAACCCCAAAACTTCCCCTTTGTATACGTCCGTGTATATATATAAGTACTAGAATACGCGCTGCAGCAGTGTCTGGTGATCCTAAACTTTCCTAATGGTTTCAATTTAAAATGTCCAGACATTCAACCAAAACAGTTTTATTATGAGAAATAGCCGACAGAAGCTTTGTCTGACGCTGATCATAACAAATTGTGTTGTTATTGTAAAATAGACACTGCTGCTGCAAAAAAAAATCAAATAAAATATTGCAACCCAAACTCATTGTCACGATAAATTATTTCAAATAGTAAATTTTTAATATGTTAATCGATTTAATTTAAATTCACAAATCATGAAGAGTTTGAACTGTTCTATAAAATGGATTTAAATAAATGAAGCTAATTTGTACAGTTGTGAAGATGGCAACGGTTTCTAAACTCGAATTTAGTTCAGAAACATTTTGCACAAAACGAAATTTTTTTCATAATAATAGAAAAATTATTAAATAAAGTTGTAAACATTCTCATAAAATAAAACCAATGTATACTTTCAATATTTAAATGTTCTTTGAAACAATGTCAGAAAAAAAAAAACAAAAATGTTATTTGACTTCTAACCACGGTCCGGTAACCTGCTCAACTATTCGAAGGAATAGCAATGTGAAGAACAATTTTAAAAACGTTGTCAAAAAAAACTAGTAAGATAATTTTCTCATATACCCTCCACCATTTCAGTGAAACCAAAAAACATGCTTCTTTAAGCACATACGTGCTACATGTCTCTATTATAAGTGGGCGTTGTTCTTATTGGATCAAACCCCTTTTTGGTTAGTAGTTTTGTGTTCCTACCAAAGTGTTGAATACCGAATTTTAACTGGTTATTTACACTGTAACTATTTTTAATCATATTTTTCCGCATGGAAAAGGGTGGTTTGTATGGGAGATGGGCGTGGTTCTTATCCGATCACGCCCATGTGAGCAGTTTTGTGTTACTACTAAAGGGCTAATTATCGAATTTGAACTGGATATCTGCACTGGAACTATTTTGATAAATGGAAAAGGGTGATTTTTATACCAAATTTCAGCTCGATAGCTCTTAAGCTACGGCTGTAATCGCTGGGATAGACAGACAGACGGACAGAGGGACGGACGGACATCTTTAAATCGACTCAGAATCCGACGCTAATCACTTATATATATACTTTGTCATACCTGCCACGCCCCCTTCTGGGCGTTACAAACTGAAGAACAAACTCAATATACCCTTCGGTAAGTGCATTTGCACGTGGCGAAGGGTATAATGAATGTACTTAGTATTCTCCGCTTACGTAAGTGCAGATTCCACTTAGGTACACAATTGCTGGGGATTTTTCTTTTACCATATTTTAATTATAAATTTCCCTACCAAATGTTATTATCGTTGAGCATCACGTTCCTGAGATATGGCGGTGGGCGTTGAATTCTTCCAATCACGCCAACTTTTTATTAAAGTAAAAATATCGAGTAATCTTTTTTTAAATAAATATACTCGTATATACATAAGCCAAATTGAACCAGTTTACCCTACTATAAATTATTGATAGTAGCCACTTGCAAAAATATTGACAACTTGCTAAAACATTTTTCAACAGAAATAATTTGCCGTTTTAATACAATATATGAAGTCGACTTTCTTCGAAACCACTGATAAACAATTGTTTGCGGTTGTTGTTGGTAGCACATATAAACAAATACTTTTTTGCAAAACTCAAATGAATTTTGATAATTTTTCAATTTCAAAGAAATGCCTAAAGATTGAGCTAAAAATACTTAAAATGACGCTAATTTAAAGCGTTATTTTAAAATATTCAATGGACACTGGTACCCAACAGGAAAAGTCAGCAATAGATCAGCAACATGTCAGCAATAGTTGAGAGTAGCAAAAGCAATGCAATGTAAGCCATACTTTTTTCTTTTCCCTTTGTAAGCGTAACTGGTATCAATAATATGCTGACTAACATGCAGAAATGCTATTGCTCAAGTAACGCCTTCTCTTTAGAAGTGGATGAAGTAGCAATAACAAATTATTTGCGGAAATTGTGTCAAGTTAAAGTTAGCAATTTAAATTAAACTCTTGTTTTGTAATTGCGATCACACCCGCTTACCAAAGAAAGGCAAAAAGTAAGTACAACAAGAAAAAACTATTTTTGTTATTGCATCCGCTTTCCAAAGTAAGCAAAAAGAGCAACTATACTTGCTTGCAAAGGGAAATGAAAGAAGTATCATTTATATTCCATAGGACATGGCCCATATAAAAAAATAATGCCTATTGGTAGCAATAGCCCCGTAGAACTAGTGCTGAAATTTTGATGTCCTATTGCTGACTTTTCCTGTTGGGATAGAAGGGATACACAAACAAACATGATTTTTTTATATAAATTAATACGAATATTTTTAATTCTGACCCAAATATTTTGTAGGCATATCGATAGATTAAAATTTTGTTCAGGCCCATCAAAATATATAAACATGTTAATATGTTATATTTGCATTAGGGTGGTCCAAAAAATTTGCTTCAGATAGCGAACCAGTCAAACTCCATATTTCTCTTTTTTAAATACAAATTGATAAAATGTTTCTGTGATATTCATTATATTAGGCTAAAAACTGATGATATTTCACTTTACTCACTTTCCTGAAAGTTATGATCCAAAACGTACCACTAGGAATGTTCAAACTTCAAGGTCGTATGGCACTCTATTTGAGATGACCTAGAAAATTTAAAGAATTGGGTAGTGCCTCGCCTACTTAAGTGAAATTTTTGCTCTACATAGAAAAGTAGACCACGCTAATGTATGAGTACATATATACATACTGCATTTATATAAGCACAAATTATATTTAATTAAAATATTTTAATATGAAATCACTTGGGTATTTATTTTGCATGTCAGAGATCAGCTTGAAAAACAAGAGATAACGCCAAGATTAGTTTATAAAACATTCCGAATTGCTTCGAAAAGTTTAGTTGTTCTGTAAATCTTCGAGAAGCTAATAACAAAAACGTAAGTTCTTTCGAACGTTTTTTTTTTTGTTTCTAATCGAAAAGAAAAATATCCTCATTTGTTGTTGTTTTTGTTTTTGTTCCAGATATTTTAAAAATGAACTTCACTTGGTGTCTGACAATCGTCTTTGCGCTGATCGCTATGGTCGCCGGTCAGGGCTGTCCTGGAAACTTCCAATTGGACGCAAATAAATTGTGCACCGCCGAGCGTCCGATTCACGGCACATGCCCAACCGGCTCCATTTATAATCTCAATGTGAACAAGTGCGTTTGGGCGGCCAGGGGTTAAATGGACATCACCAAAACTAAATCTGAATAAATTAAAATAAAATGAAACAAATTTTGTGAACTCTATGCGACCTTTGTCCAATTCATTTTCTAGAGTGTCATTGAAACAACAAAAATATAATTACTTAACATACGACATATGCAAATCGTTTGACTTGGACACAAGCGCACCAGGCGACTATGATCATTAGACATTATCAGAACGCCGCGACGGACGGACGCGGTCGCCTGACGTACAACAACGAATCAGGAGCCAATTAAAATCTTGCCGTTGTCGTTTTTGACGTTTCTGCGTGTTCTGTGAAAAATTTCAACAAGTGTAAAATTAAGTTACATTCATGTGTCACGGCTTAAACTGAGGCAAACGCGGCCACGAGTAGCGGCTGCTTTTATTCAGCCATTTAGTTTATTGACGGGTAATTTAGACATTGGCTTAAATAACACGAAACACGTCGTTATTCGATTTGGCGCGTTGCATTAAATGTGGATTTAAGTGGTTGTTATTGTGCAGCATAATTTGCGCTTTGGGTAATGAATGGCGTTTTGCTTCTGTTTCTGTTGCTGTTGCTGTTGCTGCTGTCATTGGACTACCAGCTTCCATTATGAATCTATCATGATTCGAAGATGCTTCTTTCAATTAATGTCGTCGTCTTTGAAGTCAATCAGTCAATCGATTAATTTATTTGTATAGCAAGAATAGTTTTGATATACTCTCCATGCTGATAAGTTCGATGTGGCATATAAAATATATAGAATTATAAATTATAGAGAAAATTTACAAGTATAATGTTATTCAAGTACAGTTTAAATTATCTTTCCACTTCGCTTTTTTTTCTACTCAGCCAGAAAGAAGTTCGATGTTTTTAATGTTATTTATATTATTGCCACTGGAGGAAGCATTTCATCGCAGGTTTAAACCGGCATTTGGGAATCCAATCAGATTTTGCTGATTTTAAAAAAACCTAACTCTAAAATAAATCAACACTATTAAACTAATTAAATTATATTCCAAATAAGACTTAAGTATACACCCAAACCAACTAGAGCATAAACTGGCTAGAATAAAGGAAAATCTCACCGCCCAATGGAGGCCTACTTTGCAGACCTCGATACCGTTTTTTTTTTAACGGAAGATAATAAATTTTGGTGTGAGTGAGACGACCATATCCTCTATCTTACGAAAAATATTTGTAGTCAGATCTAATAATTACATGCAGAATTCATTGAATCGAAATTTAGATTTTTTTTTAAATTACTATCGGTTATTTTTTGGAACTGAAATCCTTTTTGCCTTATTATAAGGCATTGTAAGGAACAACAATTTAGTTAAGTACAAAAACTCAATGACGCCACTGGTATTAATTTCCCATGAAATTTGTTTAATTGTGAAATAATTTCCAAACAGTTCCAAGTTAAAACTACTCACTCTCTCTGAGCACAGCAATTGGAAACAGTGTTGCCAAACACATACAAGGTTATAAAAGCAAATATTGATTGAACAATTTTTAGGCAGAAATGAAAATAACGATTTTATTCTCTAAACAATTTAATAAAATCTGACTTTAGTAATACTTATAAATAAATAAAATCGTATCGATATATGGCAATATCTGTTGCATATCTATTTTGCGATATTAGGATCATATACTCCTCTGGCATCACTGATTGACAATTGGTTAAGTGCCAGTTTATGTTTTGTGGTTGTCTTCTTTCAAATCTCGTTGAGCTTTGGTTGAGTGAGCTGGTTAAATTTTGTTCTTAATCAAAAATTGAAACGCAAAAATAAATATTACTTTATTAATAAAAAATTAAGTGTAATCTAAAGTTTAAAATTGTATAAAAAGTGTAAGAAAGGAAGAAAAACAAATATTCAACAAAAGAAAAAGAAACACTTCAATTGTTATTCAAGAAAGATAACATTCGCATTAAGTGGTGACTCATCGCGCTACGAACGAATGAGCACACAAAACAAAATTTCCCATTAACAAAAGGAAAAAAGCAGTCAGTGTCGAAAGAAGGCAAAAAAAAAAAAGGGAAAGACAAACAAGTGCGCGTAAAGCGAAACGAAACGGGTGGAATAAGAATTCTTCAAGGCAAACCTCTTTTTTAAATTAAATTGAACAAATATAATTTAATTATATAAATTAATTATAATTTTTGTGAAAAATTAAAAAAAATATTAATTGGTTAGTTAAACCTGAAAAGATTAATATTAAAATTAATTTTTTGAAATTGGTTTAAAAGAAAGAAGTGACGTCATATCCGGCAAAAAAATATGAAAACAGTTGCTTCCGCAGCAAACGCCAAAAGTGGCGCTGGTGCATCCACAACCAACAACACGACTACGTCGTCGATAGTTGCCAAATCCGAGGCCACTCTGGCGGCAGCAGAAACAGAAACAGCTGCTGCTGCCACAATGCAATTTCAGGCACCAAACGCAGCAGCACCCAATACCACATCCGCTGGCAACAATTCCAATAAGCGTCCAATTTCACTAGATCTAAATTTTAAACCAGCTCCTGCAAAGAAACAGCGTCTGGCCGGACCCTCACCTCTCATATTGGAATCACCTGATTTGCAGAATATCAAAACATTGAATACGCCAGACTTGGAAAAGATTTTACTCTCGAGTAATTTACTGCAGACACCACAACCGGGCCTTGTTTTTCCCACTAAAGTTGGACCGGTAGGAGTTTTTTTTTTATCTTTTGATTCGAGTATTTCGATTAAAGATATATTATTTTAATTCACAGGTCACTTCTGAGCAGGAAGCATTCGGCAAGGGCTTCGAAGAGGCGCTACACAGTCTGCACAACAGTAAGAACTCGCAACAGACGCAATTTAACACTGCTGTCGGGGGTGGCATCATTGGTACACCCGCTACCACTTCAGCAGCAGCTACAACTGTCGCTGCGGCTACTGCATCTGCTGGAAACAACAGCGCCGTCACAACAAGTGCTTCCACTGGTACTGCTGCTAGTGGTACTGGCATGAGCGGTGGCTCCTTTACTTACACTCATCTGGGTATGTGATGATTACGATTACTGAATCGTAGTACTTATTTTTACGCGTTTATTATTTTTGTCCCAGTTAAAGTGAGAAGTATTTTTTCTGTAATTTGATTTTTCTTATTTTAATTGATTTTCAATATTTTCTTAATTTTACAGAGTCAACATTTCCTGTTGCTATTAAAGACGAACCACAGAATCCGCCCTCCTCACCGCCCGTCAGCCCCATCGATATGGAAACGCAGGAAAAAATTAAATTGGAGCGTAAACGGCAACGCAATCGTGTCGCTGCCTCGAAATGTCGCAAACGCAAGCTGGAACGCATCTCGAAGCTTGAGGAAAAGGTGAAAAACCTAAAGGCCGAAAATACCGATTTTAGTTCAGTTGTAAAAAATCTCAAGGACCATGTGGCACAACTAAAGCAACAAGTTATCGAACACATTGAGACCGGCTGCAGCATTCCAACGATTTACAATGGCAACGCGTTGCTTCAGGGCAAATAACACGAGGATGACACGGAGGCGGAGGAGAACGACTACAATTTGGGCGGTGGCACGACACAAGATAGTGAGCATGTGGAGGAGGAGAGCAGTGGCGAGGATCAATCGATTGAGACAAAGTTAGAGAAAATAACAACAGCAACAACAGTCCAGCAATTGGACACGCCGACCGGTTCGCATGCGGTTGCTGAATTAAATCTTAACGACAGTCTTATCAATGTCATCGAACAGCATATGCCAATTGAATTGTTTATGGAGACTACACAACCACCGTTAGCAAGCGGCGGCGGTGTCTCCACACACTCAACTAATTCAACATCGAGTTCATCAAGCGATTGCGATTTGGCTGGCAACCAAACCAACATGAATAGAAACACCAATAATAACAATGCGTTGGTGACACTGGACGATTCTCTCTCCACTGCTGGCAGAGATTTCCACAACAATAATAATGGTAATAGCGAGCGACCCTTGGTATTAGTTATTATCACCGATTACAACATGCAATAAGCAAGCTATTTTCGCCATTTTTGATTTAATTGCGCTCACTGTAATTAAGTGCCTTTTAGCGTTCGTTTATGTATTTTTTCGTTCACACTTATTGCCTTTGCTTATTTGTACTTGTAATTAATATTTATACTAACTATTTTTGTTTGTTATTTATATAATACTTAATAAGATGAAATCTTTAGTATTAAGTGATTTTACTAATATTGTAATTTATATTTGAAACAGTTTAATTATAAAATAAAAAATTGTACCATTAATAAAAATTTTTTGATTTAAATGTTTAATTAAAATCTGTTAAAAGAAATCTACCACTTTTTGTGAGACGGTAGGTTTCGTGTCTGTACACCTCTATACCTAATTTTATCAACGTAAAGCTTCATGTGTCTGAGTTACTGTGGTGGGTGGCAAATTGATCCAGTCACGCCCATTTTCGATTGAACATCTTCAATTAATTTCATGAATTTTGGCCATAATAGGTGAGCATGTCTGATTTCATTTAAATAACAAAAATAAAATATCAAATGCGAGGGTGGTCCGAATAAGTACTTAGCCTACAAAAGAAAAACAAAAAATTTGGTACATAGTCCCCTTTAGTTCGATACACTTTAACCCTGCGATGCTCCAACTTCTTTAAACCATCTGAAAAATACGTTTTCTCGACGTCTCCATCGCACGATGACGTTAAGTACTTATCGGACCACCCTCGTAGTAAGTAAAAGAAAACAACAGTTTTTGCTTGTTATGACATATCGTCCTGAATGATACACAATGGTACGTTTTCTTTATTAAGGTAAGGTTATTACATTTTACAATTTTCAAAGATGTTAACTAAATAATAGAGTTACATAAAATAAGTGTGCTTAATTTAAGTATATGAATGCATACATTTAGGTATGTATGGGTGGCTCCTGTCGCCTATAACAATGTGTATCAAATAGTTTTCAAATGTGTATGTGTGTGGGTTTTACTTTACTTTAAGAGATTTTAGCAAGTTGGCCATATATTATTTAAGTTATATATAAGATTTAACTTGCTGAAAATCTCTCATCTTACTTTAAAGTAAACGAAAAAGTGTTTTTTTTTTTGAAGGATATTTAGAGATAATGTGGATGTGGAGGCGCTGCTCTGTGACTGGCAACAAATTTCGATTTGATAATTTTATAATACTGCTGAATGAGGAAAATAAGAAACTTTTTAATTGTTTAAGTATTTTTTCAATTCATTGAAAAATGTTTAAAGAAAAAAAGAAGTAAACATTGAAAATGTTGTTACAATTTTAAAAAATTAGTTAAATTACTTATTCACTATATCGTTCAAAAATATATGAACAAATTTACGAAAAATCCAATACGATATTTAATTCATTCACATCCACATAATCGAAATTTAATGAAATATTTAATGCTAATTAAAAATTCAATTCAGTATTATTAAATACATTTTACATAATTCATGGATTAGGCTCAAGTATGTGCTGTCAGTTTGTTGTTCGAATGGCTGTTCGTTCGAATGTTTTGAAATTTTTTTTGAAACTTTTAACAAAAGCGAAGTGACAACAGTTAATTTTTATTAAAACGTACGTACAGTACTATGCCACAAAATTAATAGTACTTTAAATTGGAACATTTCTATTGGTTGCAAACATTATTCGTAAAATTGAAATTTATTTTAAGTAACGGATCGATTGGCTTAGAACAGTTTTTCATTCGTACTGATTCAGACGATACTAAATTTTATGGTTTAAATGCAATAAAAATTTGTGTGGCATGGAACTGTTGTTCAGTTGAAAAATGCTCCCATTACTTTTTCAACGTGTTTTGCAGTGTTTTAATACAGTTTATAAAGATTTAAACATTAGAAACGATTATGCAAATTGTATTTAATTTGTTTTGTTATTCTCTACTATTAATAATTACCATTTACCAAGCCTACAATTGTTCAACAAATTCAAAAGATTCCAGTGCAATTTTTATGAAACTTTTAGCAAATGGTAACGAATATTGGAAGAAAAAAAAATCAAAAAACTTATCATACTCTCAACTTTTTAAACAATTGATAATAATTTCGTTTGTATAGCAGCAACATAAAAACCCAAAAG
This sequence comes from Suillia variegata, assembly GCA_949127995.1. Classification (NCBI taxonomy): domain Eukaryota; kingdom Metazoa; phylum Arthropoda; class Insecta; order Diptera; family Heleomyzidae; genus Suillia; species Suillia variegata. Next base: position 41,029,180 of record OX421842.1, read on the forward strand.
TATCGCTACACAAAACTGTCATTATGAATTGTCCAGAAGATCGAGACAAAAAATTACAATTAAAACATTTAATTTATAAATACCTAGGCCCCGCTATAGCGCAGTATATAGGGCGGCATACTTAAGTAGTTCATAAATTAAATCTAAATAGTAACTAGTAAGGGGGGTGCATATCATATTTACTTATTATTTAACGAGTTCTTTCGTGTTTATATAGTTTAAAAATAAAATAAAAATTTCAAATCGTCTGTGGAGTGTTTTTATGGACATAAACGACAAAAACGACATCAACACACCACACCGCCATTGAGAATTTCAAATTTTTATATTTATTTTTCTTCCTCTTTTTAAGGATTAAGTGCTAGAAAAAATACGACCTCAAGTTCTTTTGACCACAAGTCGGTTTCGTTTGTGTTTAGTTTTAGGGCTAAGCGATTAAGCATTTATAAAAGTAATATATCAGAATTTCGTTATATTTTTTAATATAATTAGAACCCTGAATAATGGGCTAATGAAAAACTTTACTACAATAAAAAAAAAAAATTAAGAAAAAAATAAGTTTTTTAAATGAATTTGTATACTTTAACGTTAAAATGATGAAGAATTTTTAGACCAGCTTCATTTTATTTAATTTTACTAGAATTGGTCATGCATTTCTGACATAAAATGATCAAAAATATGAAGATATTTTTTAATACAGGAAAGCTTCCTGTGATTTGAAATTAAACTGTTCGATTCAAACTTTTAGGGAAATTCTTTAAAAAAAATGTATTTTTGAATTTGCAGAAAAGTTGGTTTTTAGGACATTTTGCAAATTTCATTAAGTTTCTTTAACTGTAATAATATGTGATAGTGCAAAATTTTGATTAACAAAAGTGCTGTTTATGCGTTTAACCAGTATTTTAGTTAATCAAATTTAGTTCAATTAATCGTTTAAACGCACAGCCCTAGTAAATACTTATGCAACAAAATTCCAAGTGCAGAAGTTGGTTGACAAAGCATACATGCAATTAAAATATGTTTTGCCTTAATTATGATCATGGCAAAATCAGAAGTTCAGTGAGAAGTTCATCAATTAAATTTAAGAGATTAATTTTAGAAGTTAGTTTTGTTTTAAACAAATTTTACGTTTTCGAATTGGCAACTCAAAAAATAATTTTCAAGTGGTGTTTTTTGTTTGTTTGTTCAATTTCAATGAATGTTCGTACATACATATTGCATCGTTTTCTTATTTCACTAAGCATAAACAAATTCTTTAACTTTGGGAAATAAACATAATAAAAAATCACCAAAAGTTGTTTGAATATTTAAAAAACAAAGCAACATGTTAACTGTTTTTTTTTTCACAATTGAAAAATTATGCTTTGAGTTAAGTATTATGTTGGTTGGCTAAAAATTAGGAATGCGCCCATTTTAATTTTCACCAAATCCCAATTTGCTAAGAATCTTCAAACCATTGCTGGCGGCATCGTTTTGAGATTCTTCGGTGCTGGAGCCAAGACCATGACAGATCTGTGGCGGATTTGTAGAGATTCTAACGATGCTTAGAAACTCATTGTGATTACCTTTTGGATAGTCGGAGAAGGATACCTAAAATAGAGTAAATTATAATAATAATAATAGTACAAATCAATTATTTATGTACATAATTTGAAATAATAGCAATGTCAAGTAAATTAAAATTTTTATATCATACACTTACACTAAAGTCCGATTTACTTATTTATCGTAAAAAAGATTATCGAAACAATAGTGAATGTTCGATATATACGATTTTATTTCAGAATTTTTCTATGAATCGTTATCCATGCATAAAATGTATAACAATTACTATATAATTTGTTTGTAATATCGGAAACTATATAAATGCATATATAATAAATATTGTATATAAATTTCCCATTATATGGTACATTACATATCTAATTCGATTTTAGATTGTAAAATGTCATTAGAACTTACCTCGAATCCGAGCACCTTCGCCAAATACAATAATTCACGCTTCATGTCGCCGTTTTTATTATTTGCAGATGATGCAGTTTCAGATGCAGAGACAGAGGTAGAGGCCTGTGCAGTGACAGAGGTGGAAGAGCTATCGCTGCTAGTCTCTTCTGTGTTTAATGGTGCGCTCACCGTACTCGGCTCGGTTCGTTGTAATGGCTCAGAAACTACAGAAGCAGCTGCAGGAATGCAAGCAGAGGGAGCGTCAACACTAACTGCGGTAGTAATTGGTGTGGTTAGTGTTGTCGGAGCATTTGAAGTAAGCATTGCTTGCGTTGGCTGTTCACATTTTTCGGTAGCTGGCTCCTGCACTGGAGTAGTACTGTTAGCGGCGGCAATTTCTCTTTTTTTAGAAGCATCTATGAATAAAATTAAAAAAATTAAAATTTCATATCCATTAAAGGCACATAAAACCAAGATCTTATATTTTTTGACACTACAATAATCAGATTTAAAGGTTTTCCAAGTAAAAACATTTTGGTAAAAATCAAAAAAAACTATTTCGATAAAAGTAAACCAAAAATTTATTTTCGAATTAGGCGAGCTTACGTTTCTTATTTTGACGTAATATTAAAATTCCAGGTACTTGGCCAGCTGAAGTTGAAATAAGTGGCAAAATGTCGCCAATGTCTGTGGGCACTTTTGTCGCCAGTGCAGTTGTAGATGAATTCGCTTCACCCGCTGGCGATTCTGCCGCGGCTGCCTTATTTGTAAGAGGTGCTGGGTTTTTATTTTGTTCGGTCAACGCGACAGCAGTACATGAATTATTTAAAATTTTTGGAAGTGATTCCGTTTGTGATTTAGTTTTAGCGGTTGTAGTTGTACCTGCTGCATCTGACTCAGGCTCAACGCCAATGGCAATAAGAAGATCTTAAGATAACAACATAAAAAATATTACTTAATGAAAATGTAAATAAAAGCTTACAAAATATTATTATTAGTCATAACGTTAATACAATTTGTTTGATGAATTGATTTCAATTGGGGATAAAAACTAAAAAATTAAATATTAATAAATCGACTAAGATTTATCACTTATATTATAAACTATATTAAATTTTTTGTGGTAATAGAGAAACACATAAGTTTAAAAAAATACGCACTTTTAGCTGCATTGCGCTTGGCTAGCTTTTTGCTGGGTCCACTACCGCGTGCCACCATGCCTTGTGTTCCCACTTCGATAATGTAATGACGGCGACGTGACTGGTCATTGCCATTTTTAGCGACTAGTTCGAATACGGGCTCTTTTTCCTTGCGACTCTGTGCCAATTGAATAAGCTTTGTAATGGGATGCTCGGCATCCACGCTCTCCTCCTCGGCAAAGTCAGGAGTAATTCGTTCCCTAACAGAACGTTTGCGTCGGTCCCGCCGATCCATAACAGAGCCGCCAGCAAAAGGCACCATCTCATTTATATCATGTGGGGTATCGTCGCTAGGAACTCCGCCGGCACCACCACCAGGCGTTTTCATTTTAATGTGCTTTACAGGCGATTTAACCGGTGAAAGCGCCGGCATTTTTTTAAGTTCTGCAAGCATCTTTTCGGCGGCGCGCTTTTTCGAGATTTTTTTGCCGTTGCCCTCGCCCTCTGTGGCAATTGTACCCACAATGCATGCCGTGACAAAGTTTTTCATGTGAGCGGGGCCGTCCTCGCGCAGCACTTTAAAGTGTACGGTGAGATTGTGCTTGATGCCAATTTCGTGTACCAGCGATATTGGCGATTTGTTGTCGCTTTCGCCGACCCCTTCTTCCGTGCTGTTGTTAAGCGTGTCGTTGTGCTGTTGAGCAGGCGCCTGGACCTTTAATACCTGGAGGGCACGTGCGGCTGCATCGTGTTTGGCCTGCTGCAGCGTGCGGCCAACGCCGATAAACTTCTGCTTGCCAACAATGAGCGTTATTTTGAGCGGTAGAGGCGGTGGACCGAGAGGTCCAAAGTTGGGATAGTGATTTGGTGGCATCATTGGAAAACCGCTGCGTGGGTGGAACCCTGGCGGAAAACCACCACCGCCGACATTGCCGTGTTGTGGACCATATCCATGATGAGGCATCATTTTCTGTGGAAAAGCATTGCGCCGCATATACGCTGACGCTGCCATCGGATCCATCATGCGTAAATGCGGTGGCAGATGGTGTGGAGGTGGCATATGGTGTGAAGGTGGCACGAATGGCGGCGGGTGTGACATTGGGCCATCTCCAGTTGGTGGTCCCATATCCGATGGTGGATTGGTTCGCGGATCGAGAAGGTAATACGTCTGTTGGCCTAACTTCATGGCGAGCGCGTTCAACTCAACGGTGGGTGTGATATTGGCGCGGTACGGACCACCGTCCGGACCGTCAGTTCTACGATTAGGCTTCGGCATAGGATGTCTGTATTTGGTTTTTTCAATGGCTGCGCCGGCCGCCAAGTGTTGGGCTTTTTTAATTTTGTATCCTTCGGCTGAGTACTCTTCGTCGCCCAGTTTAAGCGTCACTGTAAAGCGTTTACAATGCGCCGGTCCATGTTCGCTTGTCAAGCGGTACTGATGCGTTATCTAAAATCGATAGAAAACAAGAAAGTGATATCAACCTGCTATGTTACAAACATTTACCCGTTGAGAAAGAAATGACGTGCGCGAAAGCGAGAGAACCGTTAGAGAAATTGTGTTTAAATTGTATACACTGATTGCCCTTATGCCCTATATGAACTGATAAGATTTTAGAGCCAATCCGCCCAAACGATTTTAAATAAGTAGAGTAATCTAATTAGGGTGTTTCACGATTTATAAGAGTTATTTCTTAATTAAAATATTATTTAACATATAAAAATGTATAATAACATTTTTTAAATCATGAACCACTCTCATTTGATTGTGATATTTAACAAAGTGATGCATTTGTAATAGTTGGTAGAACCGACAATAATTTGTTACTTCTTTTTTTTACTACTTTTAATTATCGTTATACCTATCGATTTTACATACCTTATTAAAGCGGGCCAATTCGTTTACAAGACACATGGGCGTCTTTTCTTTTGAATTCCTTGGCACTGATGTGTCTTCGTTGGGCAGTATTGTATTAATGCTTTTGGGTGACTCGTCGCTACTATCCTTACTCGATTCATTTCCTAAAAATGTAAATAAATAATTTATGTATTCAATTAAAGTATAGAAGACAATGGATAACTGAATTATGCCTGGGTTTAAGGTTACACAGCTATATACGACTCATAAGATCAATTAACTGGGAGGAAAGTTATTATTGGCTTTGTGGAAACTCAAACATCCAACACCATATTAAAGATATTTTAAAATATTAGTGTTGTTTTCAAAAATTTGTTTCATTTATCAAAAATAAAGGTGAACGCTCTGGATAATATTTCTAGATATCTTATAGCTTTAAATTGAATCTGTGCCATTATAAAAATTTACCTTCCGTCATTTCAACTTCAACTATTGCGGCTACCTTAGACGCCTCGGTCAAAACATTTGTCGAAGCAATTTCCTCAGATACAGCTGCAGCAGCAGGTGCATTTGTTGTGGAAGCAACAGCAGCAACATTTGCAGTCGCAACGGGCGCCGCTTCAACTTCAACACCAGCACTAGTAGAAGTACTGCTGACAACGTTCACAGCCTCCTGATTCAATTCTGTTCCGACGGCAGCTTGTAAACGGGTCGTGTTGTTAAGCAGACGATTTGGATTTTGCAAAATCGATTTTGGTGAATTATAGGACGCACTTGAAGGATTGTAGGTTTTGTTGAAATTTCGTTTATTGTGCTGTTGTTGCTGCTGTTGTTGCTGCTGTTGGTAGGCCTGGGGTGCTGCGTTTGGCAATACCAGTATTTGTTGTTGTTTTCGGTTTATATTGTGGGAGGGTGAACTTTGCCTGTGATTTTTAAATTGTTGATGTAGTAGACGCTGCTGATGTGGTATATTCCGATGTTGTTGATGTTGCTGCTGCGTTACACCCATGTGTTGATGTTGCTGCGCATTGGAGAAATTATATTGTTGATGAAGATGATTGGCTTTAATTGTGTTGTTGGCGTTGCTGCCGTTGCTAACGTTATTAACGTTCACGTGCTGATGTTGTTGTCGTATTTTTTGCATTTGTGATGATGATTGCATCGATTGCGGATGATGGTGTTGTGTGTGTTGCTGGTGATGATCCAATCTGTTAAACGAAAAACAAACAATTTATATAAAATTATGCTTTTATTAATTTTAAAATTAATGTTGTATAGAAAAGTTCGAAATTATAACAATAAAAAAATGCAATTCAAATTAAACAATTTGCATCGCATTGTGCCAAACAGATTGCTGCAACCAAACGATTATTGGATTTAAAGGTTAATTATAACAAACGAACGAAGGATTTTAAATGAAGATTTATTTTAATACTTTAATATCTTTAAGGCATAGAACATACTAGTCCTTAGTAAGTGAAATTATTCAGTTCAGCAAGTTCATTTAAAGCTTATTTGAATGTGCGCATGCACAAATCTCGAAATTAAAGATGACAGGCGAACAGAAGACACTGGCACAGAGTTAAACCTCTACAAAAAGTAACGAAATAAAAAAAATATAAAAACAAAATACTATAAAGGATGTATTTCGTGTTGACTGAAATGAAATGATCCTTGTGCGCTGCGTCGTCCTGAGCCCATATAAACACAGAATTGTGGTTAGACGAATTTTAAGAAATATCACCAAAAATAGCAACAAGAACAAAACAGACAACTGTGCACGAGGTCGCCGAACGCTAAATTGAATGGCAAACGATGACTACTTTGTGCTTTGTGTAAAAGGATTAAACTCTATGCCTGTCACGCATGCGCAATGCAAATTAGAAAAAAGCACAGAGTTATGCGTCTTTGAGAAATAAAATTTACTTGAATATGAAAAAAAAGTTGACCCCCTTCGTGCGCATTTTTCAAAATAACCTATTGTGTGCTTTTTTTTTGTTGTCGTGTAGTAAGTTGCCCAAAGGACTCACAACAAAAGTGAAAATCCAAAGCGCAACCCAAACCTCTCATTCAAACTCTAGTGTCACTTTTTGTTACTGTCAGCTTCAATTCAGTTTTAGTTTGAGTTCGGGTGACAAATAAATTCAACTTCATCGATTTCTTTTTATCGTGCGGCGATGACAATACTCAGTGACGAAAAATTACCAGGGCAGGGCCGTAGTCAACATTTTTTTTTTTAATTTACAATGTTTGTGTAAAAACATTGTCATATAAGTAATATTGTATATACAAAAATTTAAAAAGATTAATTTACGTAATTTATTATTTGGTTTAAGTTTGTCTAAGTCTAACTTTGAAGACTTCCATAGCTTTAACAGGCTAAACTTGTACATATGTATGTAACTTCAATGGCAATTAACAAATACTTTTTGCCTTTACAAACTTTAAGCTCAAAACTAAACTTTAAGCGATGTTAAAAATCGTCAAATTTCAGTTATAATATCCAAGTTGTTTATTTAAATTTTTTTTTCAATATTATTTTGAAATATTTTAGGCTCGCTTAAGTACGGCCCTGGTGCTGATTATTGACAGCAAATTTAATTTGTGCTGCCGCCGATTTTCATTCATTCCTTTTATTTTTGCAACAATGAAACATTTTCCTAATTCGCTTAGGCAGGCAGGAGGGAAAGGCGTTTTGCTGCGCATGTTTTTGTGACAGTGCGATTTTTTTATATTTTTTTATTATTATTTGCTTTTGTTCTTTTTTTCTTGTGTGTGTTTTTACGATTTCGCAATAATACGTTATTTAAAATTTTGACAAATTTAACGAGGCGCGCATACGTTTTTAGTACGATTTGCTGATTAACAAATTGCAGCTCATATGAATCGCTGCCATATGAAATTAATTAATTTCATATTGCCCAGTTTTAATAGATTTGAATTATCAACAGTTTAAGGAAATAGTTTAGAGTTGATGTGGGCTGGTATGGGACCATAACACTCAGTCCCCATGACCATTGTGCTGTACCCAAAATAGTGTCGGAATAAGGAGGTAGATATATGGGAATGAAGTATTTAGAAGGGATATTAGAAGATAGGTTGATACGCTATTTTCAAAACTTCTCTGTTTCACGATTGAATTTCAGAAGGAAATAGTTACAACTTTTAATAAAATTGTATACACTACAGTATAAATTAAATAATAATTACGTTATTGAATTACATTGAAACTACAAGTACCAAAAAATCAAAAAATAAATAAAGTAAAAAAATGAACTCAAAATTATTTTGTTTAGAAACAGTTTTAAAAGGTTTATGTATATTTGATTTTGTTTATTTAAAAAATTATTATTAATTTTATGACTTTATTTTTTACTATTATTTAATTTTACGGTTTGGGATGTACATTTATTCTACAAGAAGCAAATATTTATCTTACTTAAAAAATCTGTGCTAGGTTCAGGTTCAGCAAAAATTAATACACTAAATTATTGATATACAAACTAAAAAGTACTAAAATCAATTGGAATTTTTAATAAAATTCAATACTCAATATAATGAAAATTGCTTTCTGTTAGTTTGGTGGTTGAAATTCAATTTCGGCTTTTCGAAAATATTTTACAAGAAACTTTAGTCTTATATCTTGATATCATTCAATGCTACATAAAAGTTTTTAATTATAAATAGTAGAGGTGCTCATGAGCCGTTTACTTAAAAATTATACAAGTCTTTCAGATATACGTTAAAACGTAGTTTAAGTCTTTTGTACAAAGTCACGGACGCTTGCACTATGAAGAAAAAACAACAATATACCGAGAAAAAATGTTGTCGTCTCATAGAAATTTTTTCGAATCCATATTTTTAACAAAAGCAATTTTCCACTCCACTAAAGGATATAAATAATCTAATTTGTTTTTTGCAACACTCTGCATTTAAAAAAGTGTCCATTTAGCAAAAAATTAAACATTTCAATTAAATATGTATTTAGGTTTGTATAATCCGGGGAATTTGCAACGATACCACTACGACATAATGAAGTTTCTTTCACAAATCAAAGAATTTACTTAATTGTAATTAAAGTTAAAACTTAAATTTTTTAATTCACGAATAATTACTTTTACAATCCGTATTTTAAAAGCGTACATGTTCCGAAATATGTATTTAGATTATATACAAATTGGCACATTGTTAAACGCGACCAACTGCTTTCATGAGATTTATTGAAACCATTCAAAAAATAGCATAACTTTGTTAATAACTTATTTAAATGAATTTTTGTTATTTTCATACGACGGACGCAATGCAGACGTTTTAGAAGCTATAATATTTTTCACACGTTGCGCGAGCGTAACAAAGAAGCAACTGTTTTTAACAAACTGCAGACCAGATCAGACGATCAGACCGAAAAAGGAAATCATATGATTTCGTCGAGGTTTACAAAACAGGAAAATAAAAAGAAAAAGAAAAAAAACTCTTGACTACGAGGCGAGAAAATATGCTAATCGAGTACGCTCTGAGTGGAATGGAGTGAAGTGGAATGTGAAAAAGAGGGAAATGCGAATGTTGCACGCATGGATATATACTATAGCAAGGATACTTTATCATAGGTAATTGCTGAAACCCGTTGTTTTTGTCGTTGAGCGGAAGTCATGCTGTGATTTGTGTACATTCTAAAGCAAAAGCACCACAACAAAAAATTCAGAAAATAGTTATATTAAAAAAAAATTATAATTTATGAGTTGAGAAAATGCGTTCGCTGATCAGTCTCAGCAATGACATCCGTAATTTACATAATTACGTTTGGAACCTAAAATCACTCACAAATTTATTTAAGACAAACTTATTCAACAATTGAGTTATAATTAAGTAATCGAATTAGTAAGTTTCCATGGTTTAATTCATTTATTTTATTTATATTAATATACTTAACGTTGCTTTAAGTTTTCATTGACATCACAAAACCTTTTTATATAACAAGAAAATATAAGTAATACAAATTGGGGTGTCTTTTACACATGTGTATGTGTCTCCAAAAAACTAAAGTGACATATAATTTCCTTTTAGTTCTTCTAGTCATTTCGGTAAACTGTCAACAATAGACAGCTGCCTTCAATTGAAATTAAAAGATTTAGAGAAGCACAAAGTTATGTCCACGTTTCTGAGCGGCAGCCCATCTATCTTTTTTTAATGCTCTGTACATACTAAGATGGTTTAAAGCGAAATTTTGTTTAAAACCAATTCTTACCGATTGTGTTGCTCGCGCATTCGATCGACGGTATGAAAATTGGATGGGACTAGATCCGAACCGCTGGAAGTGGTATTGGGCATTTTATGATTATGCTGTGCAGGCGGTGGTAGTGAGCTTAAGAGATGGGGCGGCACAATTCCACCGCTAGCGCCGGCACTTGGATGCATAGGCATATGATGACCACCACGAAGATAATTTGTTTGATTGCGTGGATGTTGCATGATGTGGTGATAAATAACTTAATCTTAATAAATAAATTAACGCAGCTACGAAGAGAACTGAAATTAAGACAACAAATTACCCATAAGAATACTGTTTAAATTCAGAAGTAGTAATGAATAAATATTACATATTACTATTTATAGAATTGTAATAAAATTAAAAATATTTGAATTATTTAAACAGATTTTGTTGTGTTGTTGATGTTGTTGTGCTAGTAAGTGTTGCCCCACCTGACTGCCTACTGAATATTGTAAAAAAAAATGTTTTATAAAGTTTTTTAAACGAAAAAACTACAATGTTTAAAAATTTAGCAAAAACAAACACTCTAAAATGGGTTAGATTTCTTTACATAGATACGAACTTCTTTTTTTAAATTTTTTTAATAGTTAAAAACAGAAATTTATTAATAATAAAACAAATTTTTGTTTGCTTTTCAGATATGTCGGTTCAATCTAAAATTAGTCAATAAAAACTCATGTAACATTTTCGTAGTTTTCCTCAGATTAATTATCTTACCATGATCTTTTATTCATATTATATTTGAAGCTAAATTCGAGTAAGTACTCAGTTTTTAATATATTTAATATCGCTTATAATGAATACGTTATTTAATTTAACGCTTCTCAAACATGTTTCTATACATAATGCTTAACAAAAAACTAAAATGAATGAAATATGGAGTTGAGCCTCAAAGTATCTTAATCTAAATAAAATTTGCAACATCCCTATATATGATTATAAACATAAACATTATAAAATTGATTTTAAGATGTAAGGTGATGAAATCGACCATCAATTACGACTACTTTAGTAGCACATAGCCGAGGAGTTTGAATGGTACGTGGTAACTTATATTCGAGCGATTATCGGCCAAAAATGTTGGCATCGGCCGATGTTTTGGCAGATGATCTTAAAAATTATTTACTTATTAAAAACTAAGATTTACTAAGGCAATGGCCTTTTGTGAAGCCGATAGTTGGTGGGTCTCTGCTCATAATTTTTTAAAGATAATATATATCTTTTGACTTTATTTACATATTAAAAAAGGAGGGCTACCATTATGTATTATGGCTATTAAAAACTTGTTCAATTCTATCATTTTTTACCAATGTTTCATATATTAAATTAAGCTTTTAAACAGACATTTAATGTTATAAAACATCTTTGCAAAACTTCAAACTTTAGATATCAACCAAATAAATATATTCGTATCATCTAAGTGTCTACAAAAAAACAATAATTTGGATTTGACAAGCCGATCTCATTTCATTTGTGTAGTGTGTAAGGTAATCTAATTTTAATATGCATTTAATTTTTTCTTGTCAATAAGAGCTTTGACATTAAATATTTGTTAAAAAACAATAAAAAAAAATTTACTTAAGATTTGATAAATAATTTTATTCTAAATGTAATAAAAACAAAATTACAAATATGTGAGATGATACAACTTGTTTTTGGCATAGCATTCATATGGACACCACTGTAGCTAAATGCAAATATTTTAATATTTCATTGTTGAGAATCTGGCGCGGCATTGTCTGCAACAAAATACAAAATTTCATCACATTGCATGCGCAACAATGCAAATTGATCGCACTTTGGCGTCGCAACGATGACCATTTGACGTGCGCGCGCTTCATTTTAATTTAAACGAATTAAACAGGATGCATTCGAGTCGGGGTTTGCGATTCATGCTTGCACATGTATGTTAACTCAGAAAGGCACACACAAATGTCGTCGTTACTCGAAGCCACCCCAAAGAATGCAACTGCAGATTTAGTACCTACTGCAACGAAGTTGTTCCTTTCCAATTTATTTAGATCCTTTCACTGCATTTTTCTACCTCATAATTGGATAAAATTGCAGCTGCAGTGTTATTGAAATTTTCAGGGGAAATGAAGGTATTCTTTTCCATCGTGGTGTTTTCTTAACTGTAACCATAAATATGGAATCATTTCCAGGTAAATATTGTATGTATATACATATGTTACATTACAAAAACTGTTCACACCTAGACAACATTTGCTTACATTTTGTGATTATTCAAAAGTTTATAACAATAAAATTTTGATTCAACGTTTTTTCTTACAAAAAATCAAAACAAAAAGTCAAGTATTAGGTAACTTTTCCTAGTTTCAATTATAAACTATACATTTATGTACGTTTTTAACTATGTGGGTTCAGTGTCATACTATTCCAAAATGATTGCAACGTAATTGTCTCCGTCCAATCTCTCAAGTGGGCGTGGTCATTGGTACGAATTAATAGGGAAAGCTTAAGCCAAATGTGGGTTTTCAATTCATATTATTTGCCGTTACTTATGGTATTTAACATAATTGTATTAAACTATTTTAACATATCAAAATGTACTTTTAACGACTGCGGAAAAGACTGACAAATGCAAATGATACAAAGCACCACAAAAAACAAAAACAATTTGTGTGAAAGAAAGTTAAATGAAAAACTGTAACAAAAGTAAAAATGTTATCGGACTTACCTTTTTAGACAGAAGTCTTTATTGTAATAAATTGCCTGGATTTGTTTACTTCCAATTTGTCTGTCTCAGTCTGCAGAAAACAAAGGAAACCGAACCAATCCGCAAATATATAATTTGTTGTTAGTTTATTGATTTTTCATTCATTCGAGACTTCGGGTCTCTTTAAGCTTAATTTTATTTACAAACTAATTACATTTAAATTTAATTGATGAACTTTAATTGTTTTGCCGAGTTTAATTGTTAAATTGCAATAAATTCGGTGATTTTCTTCACAGAAACTACTTTTAGAACGTTGCGGCCATATTTTTCGAACTCGAATAAAAATAAACGAAAACGACGACGAAAGCACACAGAGCACTCAGCCGATAGTTTTGTCTGAGCGTCGTCGGCGTTGAACTTATTTTTTGAATGGCCAAGATAACTGAACTGGAATTGATGGGTATTTGTTGTTTTTTTGTTTTTATGAATAAAAACATATTTTAATTCATATCGCTGAACTGTTTTAATACTGTTAAATATAGTATAAATTAAATTGTATGCACATATTGAAAATTCTTATCGGATAACTCTAATTGTGATCTTATTAAGATAACTCTCATTGTGTTTCAACTAATAAATAAGTTGAATTAAAATGTATAAGTTCTTATTTTTTTTTAGTTTTTGTGAAGTGCACTGCTATAAAGCCTATTTTGGCTAAACAGTGTTTTCCCGATTTTTTTAAATCTGAAATAAATGACATGAAAATTTTTCATTTAAAGGTAGGTTTAGATAAGTGAGCACCGATAAGTCTCTCTTTGTATTAACTTCTCATTTTCTTACAGCAAGCAAAAGGAATTTTCAGATCTTATTTTACCCCTTTAAAACTGAATTCACATTCTCTGCCTCTTTTAATAAACACAATATATTTTGATATTAATAAAACGGAACGTTTATGTATTATAAAAAAATAAACTTGTTGGTGATGACGTTATAATCTGCAAATTGACCAAATAATATCTCAAACCATGAAGTCTTGTTACAGAAAATATAAAAAATAAATATTTCAAAAATTGTTACTTTGTAGCTCTCTGATACAATTTGTTTACATAATTTAACAAAATTAAGCTAATAATTCTATAACCAATCATTAATTTACGCTGCATGTATATAAACTAATTTTTCCAATTTTCAAAAGAATCGTCCTCTTCCAAATTTTCCTAAAATTATTCAAAAATAATGCGGCAATTATAACTTTTTCTATGCTTTCAGGACTCACTAAATATGATTATAACATAGGAACAGCTGATTTGTTTCTTTTATTTTTATTAATTTTTATATTGTCAAAAGCAACCAATAGCAACATTGTTTTTATTTTTTGACAAACGAAATTCTGTCGCTCTAAAAGTAGGCCGTAGCCAGGTGTAATTAGGGGTTCAAATCCCCCCAGAAGATTTCCAATAAAATGTTTGTTTACTAAAGTCGTTTTTCTTAGGCTTGTATACAAATAAAATAATTTAATATTGATTTAATAATTTAATTAAATTAAGTCTAGGTTAACCTAGATCTTAGATCAATTGCATTTGATTATCGATAAAATAAAAAAGCTCAGCCCCCGAGGGTGTTTTCACTAGACTGGTACTTCGTTGAGTGTTGTTTCGAAAGGGACCGACGACATTTACTAAAAAGAATAAAATTTTGTTTGTATCGATGGAAACAGGCCCCCCATAAATAATCCTGGCTACGGCCTTGCTCTAAAATAGATTGTCAAAGTGACAAGGAGATTTTTTTTCGAGATTTTACTCAATACTCTCAGATTATCCGCAAAATTTTTTTTTAAATATAGTTACATTGAAAAGAGTTATGTACGACATATGATATATCAAATTAAAGGTAATTGATCCAGCTATAATCTCTGAATCTCTTTAGTAAATTTTCAACATTTATACATTTTTTCCGTGCAAAGATATTTTCATCAAGAATTTAAATTAATATTAAAACATATTTTTTAATTTATCATTTCAAGAATTTTAATTAATTTTAAAACATAGTTTTGAATATCTCACATTTTTTCAACTTTATAGATACATCAAGCCTATTCTAATGTATTGATACATTTTTTTTGATTCAAGCGTTAAAGCCCATTCATTAATGATTTATTGGTTCGGAACAGAAACGTTGTTTATTAATTTGAATTCAGTTAATTGAAAATAAAGTTTTGGTTAAAACAGCTTAGCAGCAGCTGTATTTTATTTAAATATCTTAATTAAAGACTGTGCATATTTTATGTTATGAAACAAGATCAGGGACACAACACACACAACAACAAAAAAAAAACGCGCGAAAAATTGAATGAAGGGAATCGGAAGAAGAGCAATCTTAACTGACAAAAGTCAATAACAAGCAAGCGTCTGCACAATTCAGAAACAAGAAGAAATAGATTGTGACTACTTGGATTAGATTAGATGCAGACTTAAGTGATTGGCGTGACATGTCATAAATCATCCTAAATGTTACAAATTAAAAAAGCGTTATATTGCCACTTAGAGAAAAACAAAAGCAATAACAATAACACAAAACACACGGCGTTATCATATTTGATCAAGTGACGAGGTTAAGTCATCAATTAAAAAAGCTAATAATAGTATACATTCGAATTAGAAGCAGAAGCTAAAAAATGATTTCACTTGTACGAGAAGCAACTAAGTAAATTGTCTTGCGGGTCAGTCTATGTGGCATAGACATGACCATAAACATGACAGACGCGCATGCGCAAAAATCTCCTAATCAGAGGAAAGAAACTCTTCAAATTCCTATTCCCCACACCCCAAGCATAATTAATTGCAATTTATTTTCAATTAAAAATCACAAAAAAAAATAAAAAAATTTGGTAGTTCAAATATTGGTGAAAGTTTTCACTTAAAATTAAATATCTTTTTATTGGGTTGTATTTATTTTCTGATTTAATAAGGAAACACAATATTCCATTGTGCACGTGGTACTCGTGTATCTACAATATCAAACGAATTTGTTATTTGTTTGAATTATTATTTTGTATTAATTCAAATTTAGACACGCACCAAAAAACGGCGCGCACCCCAGGGGTGCCGAAGACGCTACCGCCTAATCGGCCGCTGCCCCGTGTTGGATGGGGCACTACTCTGTTGTCTTGACTTTGAGTCGTTTTATTTAACATTTCAACTAGCTTAATGTGCCCAGCATCGCTCGGGCTTTAAACGTATATGCACGGAAGTATGAAAGACGTTATTTCGCATAATGAATACCTTAAATAAAACCGATTATTTATATTAATATAATTTTTCGGTTTTTATTGTTGACTTTCGTTCAATGAAGTTTGATTTATTTACAAGTTAAGTTAAAGTTAAAATGGCTTAGTAACGTTAAAGCCACACAAAAAAGAGGACAATAACCAACCGAACAAAAACATTCAATTTTATTAATATAGTCAAACAATTATGCAATCATCTGCATATTTTTAGTTTCTTTATCTATTTTTATTGTATTCGACGCCGTAGGTTAAGTATTTAAATTCCAATTAACAAAAACATCAAAAGTGCCTGAAATTATTTTAAACTATCAAACCGCCGAGTATTCAAATTTCTTGTTTCGAGTTAATGAAATCAATGTTGCGAATACATCACAATTATTACGTTATGCGAGCTGCAAGCCTTGCAGGATTATTTATTCATTCCACGAGTTGGTCTTTAATTATTAGTTGTACACACAACTCTCAGCAGTATGAAGAATTTACTTTAATTATTATTATTATTAATATTTGCATTATTATTATGTATTATTAAGAAAACGAAACTCACTTTCGATTACAGTCGAAATGTCAGTTCGATAACAGAGAATCTGCCTTAAAGAGAATTTTCTGTCACTCTCCTGCACAATGCGATTTGAGTTTTTTCTTCCATTTGTAACGCCCAGAAGGGGGACTGGTAGATATGACAAAGTATATATATATAAATAATCAGCGTCAGATATTCAGATATTTGGTATTGAGCTCTTGTTCTCCAAGTGGAGATTATGTTCTAAGATGAGCAAGATCGGACAAAATCTACTCCCACTTTCATGTGGAAAAAATTAATTAAATCAGTTTTAGTATAGATTTAACCAGTTCAAATTAAGTATTTAACATTTTAGTAGTTACACTAAAAAAGTATTACACAAAATGGGCGTGATCGGACCAAAACTCTCTTCTCACATTCAAGCTCGCCCTTTATATGAGACAACAAATTTATTAAATATATTTGAACTGTACATAACCAGTTTAAATTCAGTATTTAACACTTAAGTAGTAACATGGAATAACTCACAAAAAAGGGGACGCGGTAAGAAACGATTAGAACATAGTCATATCATCGGCGGAGTGAATTTATTTCATAGTGAAAAAGGTCCCAATAAAATAAATCCCAAAATAAATGAAAAATCTTAAACTACAAAAAATTTAATAAATTCCACAATAATAAGGGGCCCGGAGTTAAGATTATGTTTAAGAGTTATTTTGTTGGGTGGCTACTGTTGATTCGAACTCAGAGCTAAGCCGCTCTTAAGGGTTATATCTAAGTTTTCGGCCATAGGCTGGTCACTCAAAAAAACTGTAGGAACTCGATGAATTAAATTTGAACTAAATTATAGAATTCTTTTAGTCAATTCTAACAGTCTTAGTTGCAGTACACATTTTAGAGATTTGGTAGTCATTCCTTATTGAAATAAATCCCTAATTAAAAAATAATTATCTCCCACGTTTTGGGACTTATTTCATTAAAGGTATTCCCTTAACCGCGAAAATGCCTCGAAAAACCTCGAAACTTCGAGCCTGGCAAAAGAACTGTCAAATATTGTATGAAACAAAATGTTTGCATGCTTCGCAAATATTCGAGGCAAATTATTATCGAAAATAACCTCGAAAAGTTCTTCGGATGTTTCAGTGTTGCCTGTATGTAAAAAAAAAAACAACTAAAGCCATGAAAAAAGTGAACTTTTATACAATTGTAGAATAATAAAACTAAACTATTGTTTTAAAATGTGAAGAATAAATAAGCCTCAAATGAAAAGATGATGTTTCGTAGCAAATATTTCACAACTTACATACATGATAAAATCAAAACCAAATACAGGCGATACTAATGAGAAAATGACAATGGGCAGCACTATTTTAAAAATTACATAATTCGACAGTAATTACTACAGTTACAGGTTAAAAACAGCTGACAGAACGGTGAAATCGTTGAATTTCACAATTACTTTCGAGGTACGGTACTAAAAAGAGGCTCGACACTTTTCGAAATTTTCGAGTTATCAACTTTTCGCATTTACAGGAATCGCCCTATTATGAAATAACTTACTTAAGGAAAATGAACAGAAATATTTAAATTGTTTAAAATTTTTTGTAAATATTCTTTGAAATGCTTAAAATATACGATCAAAATATGAAGAATTGTGACATTACTCCCACACGAATGGACGTGGTACATCTGTGGAAATATATACTTATGTATGTATATACATATCAAAACTGATCGATTGTGCGCTTGTTCACATCAGATCTAACACACATATTAGCTTTGAATTCATTAACAAAATCGTTTGTAAATTCCATGAATAAAACACGAAAACAAAAATTATAAAACATGACACGGAAATTAATAAAAAAAAACAAAAGACCAAAAAAATGTTAATCATACACAAATTTCACTTTCTTCGGTGGTCGGTGGTCGGTGGCGGCATTTAGTCTTCGATTTTGTGGACTTTGTTTTTGGTTTTATGGTAGCATCAAAATTTTCTTTGGGTCTATTTTGTAATCAATTATGTCAATGTCGGTTTGTCTGTTGTGTTGTTTTATGTTGTGTGGCTGTGTCTGTGTCTGTGTATGTGTCGCGTAATTATCGTTTTATAATGGTTTCAAATATTTGTTTGGAATTTTTGTTTATTTTTGTTTTATTAATTAGATACATAACTTACATTACCTAATGTCCTGTTTTTTGATGATGTCTTTGTAAAAACCCTAAAAGTGAGATAACATACATTTTCCTAAATTATTGTATTATTGTTATTTATTTATATAAATAACAAAAGCTTTTCAACTGGGTGGGTGAATCTTAGTTCTCAGTACACATACAATTTATATATGCAAGATTCATTATTCTTTTAAAAGATGTACAAATGTACAGAAATACGGACATGGCGAGAGTTTTAGATTCTGAACAAGTTTGTATATGAAACAAATTTAAGATACAAATTTTGTTTTAACAAATGGCAACTCTCACCTTCATATGTGATATGGTTTTGACTGATGATAGTTGTTTCCGTTCCTCATGTATGGTAACCGGTATCTCTCAATCGTAGTATTGTTAATACATTACTAACCCTTTTATATTATTTTTATTTCATTTCAGCCTCCCCGTGGACTAGAACAATACATATTCTTCATTAGAGCCTAATCTTATGATGAGTTTTGCATCGGAATAGGTAATTATCGGCTAATTGTCTTATACATTTAGCAGAAGCTTGATTTTGTTGCATTCTTGGTCAGTTTTGTTGGATTGTCAGTTCTATAATTTTTATATGAGAAAATTGACAGTCCAATAAAATTAAATGATAAATGTTCTTAAAGTAAAGCCAGCTTTAAGTAAGTTGGTAAGCTGACACTCTAAAAAAAACAAAATATGCTAACAACGACTAAATTAAACATGACAACGAGTAACGGTACCAAGTGAAACAAGGGTTGGTTAAAAATCACCAAGTTGTCAGTAAATGGAAAAAAACATTCCATAAGATTTTTTCAAAGATTCAAGCATTATTTTGGTATAGTGTCCACTTTATGGAAGTAGTTTGAAATAAAAGAATATAAGACCAAAAATCTAAAGAAATTTTTAAAGAATTATAACTAAATATCTTAAGGCGAATCATATTTCATAACTATAA
The DNA here is from genome assembly GCA_949127995.1 of Suillia variegata. NCBI lineage: Eukaryota > Metazoa > Arthropoda > Insecta > Diptera > Heleomyzidae > Suillia > Suillia variegata. Next base: position 41,049,012 of record OX421842.1, read on the forward strand.
CTACTACAACTATCCTTTTGCGTTTGTTTAATTAAAACATTATTCCCATTAGAAAAAAATCAATAGATTTAAGACACAAACTTAAACATCTTCACTATCCACCAGAACCTTGAAAAAGGATATTTCATTTAATCGATTGGAAATATAATAATACGAGAAACTATTAGTCCAATAGCGTTTATCACTTGTATAAAATTTCGTCCTGATCGGTTCCTGGGTTTTGGGACCAAAATGTCCTTAATAATTAAAAAACGTTTGTATTCATCTTCACTTTTGTAGATAAGTTTAAGTCTGCAAAATAATTAAATTAATCAAAATTGCAAACTTGTCAGGACCTTGAAAAGTATTTTCAAATGTCCTTAAAAGCAAAAAAAGGTTTTGTGTGAGAGAAAATAAAGAATAGTATTTTTATATGACTAAGACTACAAGAATACCTTCAATTGTCCTTAAGTGACTAAGATACAAAAATTTAAATCAAAATAATATCTTTGAAATGTTTTAAAAATTATGAAGAAAGCAAAAGTAAAGATTAGGTCGGATTAAAATAAAATTTAACAGGAAAAATATACAATCCTATGTTTAAGGATTCCACGATAGAGCACCTCGATGCAAGGATACTTTTTTTTTTCATATAACAACTCTCCATCCTTATGTACTCGTAGTCACTTGTAATACTTTTAAACAATGTTCCCACAGGGTGTGTCATGTGCATCTCCATGCTGCCATATTTGAGACTTCTCAAACACCTTCCCCGTGAGTGTTAACATCTTGAATGGCCACTCGTTTAAAAATTCGTACTCATTTACATTCGAAAGATATTCGAAACATGGAAACGCCATCGATCGAAGTTACGTAAAAAAAAACCACAAACAGTCCCGTTACACAACCGAACTATGCTAATTTTCTTAATTTTTATTGCTGTTATTAGTGTTTTTTATTTTTATTTCGTTTTTCTTTATGTTTTCTCGTTTTGATTTTATTTCGCAGGCGACAATTAAGACACGAGATTTCATAATATGCCGGATTATTATCGGAGATGAATTAATCGAAGCCGCACACAACGAACGAACGAACGAAAGAAAGAAAGCCAGAAGAATGAATTATATTAGTTTTGGGTGTCTTTGATTTCGCCGTGCCTGACATCACAAATGCATGTCTGAGGCTCGATCCAAGCTCCGTGGTCCAATGTGACCGAGCATTATTATCATTTTTTTTTTTTTTAATTTACTTTTATACAAATTTGCATGTTGACTGCGAGTGGAGTCGTCACATCAACGAAAAGAAGAAAGAAAATAGCAACAACGTAAGATGCAGATGCCTTCGGAGAAAGTAGTGTGTCAAGTTCAGCACGACATAAAGTTGCAGATATTCATACTTATGTATAGTATAAGTAACCGAGTATATTTCACAAAACAAAATATAAATATTTCATTTTGTACATAATTTTACAAATCGATTTGTGTTTTTTAAAACTTAAGTAGGTTAACAACAAGCCAACAACTTCAGTTGTGAGATTCGCGAAAATTCCGTAAAACTATAAAATGTATTCATACTATTCCACTTGTCAACAAAATACAATTTTGTGGTTCTTAATAGTTGTTCGTTTCGAACTAATTGCAATTTAGATATTGAAATTTATACTGTTAAAGATACATGGAGAGGTTCCTGTATTAAGTACTAAATTCTATTATTTTTATAAGAAAAATTTCCATATAAAGAAAATCAAAAATTATTTGTAAGTTCCGAAAGATTAGTCGGTTATATTCTTGCTTAATAAAGAAAAGTTTTTGTAAAGTCCAGAAATATTTACATTTTTATATATCTATCAAATTTCATCCAAATTCAACATTCCAAATTGCTAGGGTATGAGAACTAGATTTCAATCCATTCAGCGTCTTTTTAGAGAAGAGAATTCAGAGCCACATACGAAAAAATTGGCTTATGCGAAATTAACAATTATTAAACTAATGATTAGGACGAGCAAACATACTTTATTAATACTATAACATAGATTTGAGGTAGTTCTTTTACTCAATATTTTAATATAAATTTCAACATGATTTCTAAAGTTTATTTTATTCAATGATATCCAATGATATCAGGCGTTGTCCAGGATGTCCAATAATAAGACTTAATTTCACAAATTATGGTCGTGGCAGATTTTAAATAGCCTTTTATTCCTCAGGGTGTATCCCAATATATATTTCCTATATAGCGAATTAAGTTCCTGAGCTATGGTCGTTGGCTTAAAATTAATCTTCATATTTCTTAAAGTATGCGCTAAATTTATCCATAAATGCCCCTCTTGGAGAGTTGTCGACAGTGACCAGTGATAAAAACTCAGAAACCAAATTTTACCAATATAAGCGAAATAATCGAATGTTTCACAAATTGTGGGCGTAATAGATGGGAGTGGTAAATATTTCTTAATCCCAAATCCTTCCTTGGCGTGAGCACAGTAATTTCCTAAAATTTTATCCCAATCGGATGACGCGCATAGAGTACAAAAAAAGAAATATATAATCCCTGCAGGGAAACGCGGACTAGTAACAAAATGTTTTAGTTTTGCCACTAGTACTGTTCTAGTGAAAATTGAACTAGTCGAAAAAGTACTAGTAGAGATATACTAGTAAAAGAGGAACCAAATTGGGCTAATATTATATAAAATACCTTTTGAATGATTTTATCAATAGAAGTTTTGACAAGGGAACTAGGAGTCGATCGCGTCATAGCGACTTATTCGTTTTTTTTTGTTTTTAGTTATTTAGACAAAATGTTAAAATCTTTGAATTGAATTTAATAAATAAATTTGAGAAATTCAATATTTTTTTTTAAATGCACTAAAGTTACTAATAGTAAAAAAACGAGCAAGTATCTGTAACTCTATCGGCTCCTAGTTTGCTAGTTTAAAGTAAATGTCGGGGTAAATGTTTTGATAATTCTTGTTTCGTCATCATATTTTTCTAGTGATTTGCGATTGTCGATAAAATATAATTTATCGAAAAACAAAAAAATGTTAACTTGTAAACAGTGAAAGTTTTGTGATTGTTGTGAAATAGTTTTAAAATATAAAAATTAATAGCAAGGAAGCTAATTTAACGAGAAACGGAAGTTTACATAACAAATATAACGAATAAAAGTGCTTGAAGAAAATAATGGGCCGCCTTGAGCGGCTGCATCAAATTCTTCTGCTTCAAAAAGTTCATTTAGAGAATCCTGTAAATCGTTTGAGGAACTTCTTGTTACTTGCTTTGAACACGGGAAAACAAACACTTTTGAGAAGTTACTTAATAATGGTCTGTTTCGATTTTTAATAAATATAATTTGCATCAAATCAATGATGGTGAAAAATGAACTAGTGTTTCGCTAGTTCAAAACTAGTCCTTTTCCCTGCAGGGTAGATAGATAGATAGATAGATAGATAGATAGATAGATAGATAGATAGATAGATAGATAGATAGATAGATAGATAGATAGATGGATAGATAGATAGTGCGTTATAAATGAAAGCTGAACTCAAAATGTTGGTTCAAAAGATTCTTAATACCTTGAAAAATTCTGCAATAAATTCGTTGATGATCTTTTCAGTTCATATTAATTTAAGGACAGAAAACAAATAGTTTAAAAACTAATCTGAAATCTTAAAATTTTGTTTGTTAGTAATGTCCATGAATTGCGCTCAAGATGAATTTCGGTTCACATGCCAATTCAGATGCATTAAACCAGAGAACAACAATTTTGACAACTTAACATTTTAATAGCGATGACTTAATTTATTATATGCAAATATATTCTTTTCAAAGATATTATACACGCTTTTAAAAAATACTTTAAATCCTATTAAAGTTAAAACAATGAACCATATTGTATACAAAATAAGTAAAATATATTTGCTTGTCTTGTACGTTTGTATGTAGGTTTAAGCGTGAAAAAACCAAATGCAAAACTATTCGAAATTCGCAATTCATTCAATCTAAATGGCCGAAAAGAAACCATTCGCAGAGCTCAAGTGTTATTTTTTCAGCGTTTTAAAAACAAACTATTTTTCAAAGCATTTTTCGAAATGTTCTCGAAACGCCTTCCTGCTTTTGTTACAAAATGTAAGCCGCTTATTATGCAGTAAAAAATATTCAACTTGGTCTATTTAGTGCAAAAACAAAACAAAATAAGATAAGATAAGTAAATATTATGCCAAAATTCATTTAATAGAGCTGTCACGATTTAAAATCGTTATTTTGAATTTTTTTTGTTTAAATAAAAAATAACACAATTATTTAACCATGATTGTTAGGAAATTTTAATTGATTATTAACATTCGATTATGATAGTTTGAAAAAGTTATAAACACTGTCAGCAGCCGTTTAATAATTCATTATGTTTATTAATTACGTTTGGATGCTAAGTAATGTGAGTTAGTGTAGAAATTAACATTTATTAGTTAGACGAGGATGCGGGTATAATGAGTACAAGTCACTTTTTTGCTTCACTCTTAGTAGGATTCAATGAAGTTTGTTTTCCTTTAGTAAAAAAAGAAGAAAAAAAACTGATTTTATCCAAATTGATATCGTTAGCGAATCGCATTTGATTCGAAAACGACACTCGCATATGTATCGCTAAAGATATCGCGAGAGAGAGAAATTCCACTCTCGTGGAAATCAATTTGTAACATAACAATTTTAACGATAAATTTACGAGCCGAATCATTATCATTTTTGAACATAAAAAGAAGCGATTCGAGAACGATTAAATCACATTCGAATCACATTTTACGAATTGTTAACGCACCGCCTTCGCCAAGTGCAAGTGTAACGCCCTGAAGGGGGCGTGTTAGGTATGACAAAGTGTAAATACAAATGATCAACATTAGATTCTGAGTTGATTTAACGATGTCAGTCCGTCTGTTCCAATGCAGATTATCCAGTTTAAATTCAATATTTATAACTTTAGAGGTAACACAAAACTGCTCAATGGGCGTAATCGGACAAGAACCACGCCCACTTTTCAGTTTTTGCCGATACAAAATTGTTAAAAATATTGTAAATAACCAATTCAAATTTGATATTTTACACTTTTGTTGTAAATGGGGGCGGAATCCGATAAGAACAACGCCCACTTATTACAGAGACATGTAGCACTTACATATGTGCTAAAAGAAGCACATTTCTTGGTGTCATTGAAATTTTCGGCTTAGCAGCTTTGAAGATAATTTTCTAACTTATAATGTTTCAACACCGCTGGAAGAAGCGTTACTCATATCTTGCTAAAATAATTTTGCATTACTCTGGAGAATATTTGACCCAATGAAATGAATAAGCATTTATTGAAAACCAACAAAAATTAATGAAATTATACACGGTCAATCAGTTTGAAAATGAAAGTGTAAACGTTTTAATTATCGATTTGTAAATACCATTTATTTTCTATATGGTTGTCTATTTTGATTAACACAAAATCAATTAAAAAAACTAATTTTGCATTAAAAATAAATCTTACTGAACAATAAATTAAAACGCTTAAGAAATGATATACCTCTTAAATCGATAAGATGATAATGAATTAGCTGTTAGAACTAATAATAATGTATTTGCAATACTCAATAATAAAACAAAACAAAACAAAAACAAAACATTTAACCATTCTCGCGATAAGCGCCGAAAATAAATTAAAAATAAAACTTGAAAAACTCCTTTCGAAAATTTCAATTTTCAACAGTTTAGGACGATAACTTCGGTAGCTTCGTTCACCGATGTACGAGTATTTAATGGCCACGTAACTCTTGGAAATTCCTCAGCAGCTTCAACTACACAAAACAACAACAAACAAAAGCAGCGAACAAATTAAGAATATGTTAAACCTTAATGAACCTCGAACGCATTTTTCACGCCGCTTAAGCAGGAAGAGACAATCTAACCCAGAATGGCATACGAGCAGATTCGTATATAGTCAAAGTCTTAAGCGATTCTTACGCACATAACTCACGCGTATCTCACATGCTGAATCTGAATTATCATCATCGATTTAATTTGTTGGATTAATTGCGGCAATACATCAAAGTGTCAAATTGGTGTGGCGTCGCATTGCTCAGCATTTGCCCTGAATATTTTTTTTATTTTATCGTTATGAGTTCCTCACGCATTAACAACAAAAACAAAAAACGCGTTATTTTGAATGATTTAAGTACATCAAAAGAAACTCAACATTTCAAAAAATTTATGTTTACACCGAAATAAATTCATTCAACTTGTTATATATTTTATATATTATTTATTCAATCTATCTATGATATATACTTATCTTTATATATAAAAATGAATTCTTCTTTCTTTCATCTGTCTTTCTTTGTACCATATGCGAGTCTAAACCATTCATCCGATTCAGGAAACGCCACGCCCACCTATTACGCCAACAATTTCTGAACTGAAGTAAAAATATTCGGTTATTTCGCTAATTTTCCTCCTAAAATTTGGTATCTGAGTTGATATAGTCACTGTTCACAACTTCAAGAAAATTGGGCGTGTTTGGATCAATTAAACGCCAACTTTTAAAAATAGGTCAGATCAATTTTACGCCCACGACCATAGCTCAGTAACTTGTTGCGCTATATTTGAAACATATATAGAGATGCTTCGCAAAGACTAATAGGCTGTGCAAAATCTGCCACGCCCACAAGTTTTGAAATCAAGTAAACATATTCGATTATGTAGATGATATTGCTTCTAAAAATCTGATATTTAGTATCGGAGTTTGAAAGGTCACGGTCAATAACTTCATCGGAAACAGGCGTGGTTAAACATATTTAACGGCCTCCTTGGTACATCAGTGTCGCCAACACCGTACACAAATTTGCAACAACCCACCAGCAGCAACTAAACAAGTTCGCTAATAAGGAAGCTGAAGAGCTTAATAACATACTACGGCTGGAATAAGTGGGCTTGAACGCAAAAAACCCATCGACCTTGTGGGAAACCTTAATCAGCCAGGAAATCCGAGAATGTTTTGTTTTAATAAATAATATTTTATTTAAACTGCTCGTTAGTCACTTGACTAGTTATAGTCTAAGGCCATTTTTTTAACGTATGAAAAATTTTCTTAATTATTCAATTAAAACAAAAATACAAATTTTGTTCTTAAAAAGGTAAAAATTGTATCCTTTTTACCTTTATTTTAATAACGAATAAAAATCAATTAAAATCTATTCCCTTAATCAAATTATTAATCAATCAATTAATGGTTGAATCAATCAGTTCAATAACTTTGATATATTTCACAGGACATTAAATACATTTTCTTTCAGTATATCTAAACAAATGCGGATATGATTATCTAGATTCTAGAGCAAAAGATGTTGCAGAAAATTTTAATTATTTGGAATAGCAAAAAAAAAAAAACAAGAAGATGATGAAAACAATGCAGCTGCGTCAACCTGTTCCATGCGTAATACCTGCCGCCGCCGCCGCTGCTACGCCTTTATCTAGATACAAAGTGTTACATCTGAACGAAACAAATTCAAAAACGAAAACGAAAGTGAATGTATTTCAAGTTTAATTTTCCATAGCGACGACCATCACAACAACAACAACAACAAAAAAGTTTATATCTTATGCTCGTCGATTCTGTTGATGAGCGTGTGCTGCCGTTGCCGCCGCCGCATTATCCAATGGATTCGATTCACTGTTATGTTGGTGCTCGTTATTATTTTTGTTTTTTCGGAATTGTATCTTTTGAATATATTCGATGTATTTTCTGATTCATTTTGTTTTTGTTTTTGCGTTGGCTTTTTTGGAATGTGTTTTTTTTTTTTTGTTTTTTCGGTTTTTCGGTTTTTTGCTACTTTGGACATGTTTCTCGAGTAGCACGTCGCATCTTCACAGATTCTGCGTGGCAGCAACTGTTGCTGATGCTATGATGTGTTGTTGTCGTCGCTACGGGTCAGCAACAACAACAAAACTTATACGCAATCGATCGTTGGTATTTTTTCTTTTTCGGTCGTCTTTAGCAAATAATTTAGTTATCTCTGAGGTTTGAGTTCAGTTCGAGTTCGGGTTTAAGCCGGTGCAGTGTGTTGAGCTCGGTTAATCAAAATTGTTGAAAAGTGCAAAAAATACAACACACACATACTCGTATACACCTTAAAGGATACATTGAATTATTGAATTTTGTATTTTTGTGCTATTGCAAAAGTATCTCAAAGTTTGTTCTTGTGTTAAAAAAGGTGGATTAAAAAAAATCAAAAAAGTGTGTTTCATAAACAAAATTCATAATTAACAATACTTAATTAAAGGAAGTTAATAATATTTCAGTTGCTGCTCAATCTTTGGATTAAGAATCTTGGAATAAAATCATATTTAAAGGATACTTTACAAATTAAAAGGTCAGTATTTAATTGTATTTTATATGGGCATATTTGAATCGAGAGTAAATAAAAATGTACTAAATAGGATCCTCAAATAAGTTAATAATTTCCCAACTCAAAAAGAGGAAATTATTTATTATAGGATTAAAAGGATCATAAAGTGTCAATAAACTCTCAGATGCTTTATATTTTAGAGTCAAATAAAATGTACATATATTTATTTCCTATTACATTAATTTTTAATGATATTTTTACTGAAATAATTTATTAAAATTTTACAAGTATTTATGGGAGATACAAAAATGTCCCTCTCCACCTCGATATTGTTTCTCTCTTTAAAATTTTTACTATTGTGCAGTTTCAATGGTTGCTACGAAATTATTAAGTAAATAAAAACAACAACGTAGTTTTTTATTCAAAAATTAAAAAAAATCATTCTAAACAAAATAAGGCAGAAAAATAAAGCCTAAATCGAGGTGAGTTCGCTCAATTTGGGTTCTCATTTATACTTACCGAATCTTATTATTCAACCATGAAAGTATTTAAATGTTTAAATATACAAGTTAGGCAAATTGTTTCCTTTCATTATATTCAAAATTCCTAATAAACTTTTTAGAAACGAATCAGGAAGTAATTAAATAATTGATTTGGGACTTGCTTGTCGTTTTGATATCATATTTAATCCCTTTAGAGAACAAGAATAAAACTGAACTTACAATACATAAAATTGACTATGGTCGAAATTTATTGAGGTGAACAGAAACCTTCAAGCAAGCCAAAATTTTTTTATTGCTTAGCAAAAATATAAATCATCAATCACTCTGGGTCTGTATATTTGGAATATATATGTTTTTATTAATTTTAAAATTTTTAATTTATACCATGACACAACTATTTCAGGTACATGCCATAATGACAGCGCTCTCTTGCTAAGCGGAATACTTATCAAAATTCGTTGTCAAAGGAAACTTTAAAATAAAAGCAAATTAAAAATATGATTTTTGAGTTTTCATTTTGATGAGTTGAATTTTAATTGTATAAGTAGTTTAGAGAGAGTTGCTCTCACTATCACCATTTTTGAGAATGAAACCAAGCTGTCAATTGCCGCAAGTACCTTTAACCGTTTAGCCAAGATTGCTAGCTTTTACATAAATTTAAATTTAAACTATTGAAAAATATGATAACTATGAAATTTTTTTAACAAAATTTGATACTGGTTCACATAAGAATATAGTTTCATATTTAATTAACTTTATGCTTATTATTTTCTTATAGAATTAAGTAAATCTTATGATTGGTTTAAGGTTAGGTCAATAGGATTAGGAAAGTAGAAATTTAGCGAACTCACCTCGATTTCTGTCTTATATTTCTGCCTTATTTTGAAGATAGTTTTTGATTTGATTTTTGACAACAATTTATGTTGTTGTTTTTATTTATTTAAGAATTTTTAAAAGGAGAAGCAATATCGAAGTGGAGAGGGACATTTTTCGATTTTCCTAACATTATACTATATTTATTACACCATGGTTTAAGACAATTTTTCAAACCTTTCTTCATTGCGATATTTTGTGATTAAGTCCCCAAAAAGCCAACTCAAAGAACAAAATTATCCTTTTTGTCTTTACATCACGTGACTATAAAACGTTCTTCATATAAAGCAGACATATTTAATGCTTATTTGACGGACGAGTATATAAATTCTTAATATAATGAAACTAATTTTTAGTATATTTAAATAGCATTTTTAAGTTTTGCTTTAATTTTCACACCTCAAACTAATTTTAGAAACATGTCAGATCAACGATTCTTTGTTTTTTTCGTTTTCGTTCAACTTGTTCCGGCTTAATAACGCCAAACATGATCTGCCATTTGTGGTCAGAATTCTTCTGTGGCAATTGCTGTACAAATTAATTATATACTTAAGAAGTGCTTGAAGTATTAAAAAAAAAACGCTTGAGAATACTTTTGTTATTCCAAATTAATAATTGTTAATTCCAGTTTGGCTGCTTTTTTACTTTTATGTTGGATACTTAAACAAAACGTGATTTCAATTTGGAATTCTGTGGTGAAAAACAGCTATTAGCAGAATTAATGGCTAACAAATTAAGTGAAATGATTTGCTTTGATTACCAAATTATTTTAACATTGCTAAAAGAAATGGCTTTCGAATATATTTCGAGACGATTTTTCCTTACTCATTATTGTGAGTATGTTTAATGTACTTTAGCTTATTTTATCAATAGATTTTATGCTAATCTCTGTTACTATTGATTCTGTAGAGTGGAGGGAAATTATTCATAACCACTTTACCAAAGGATTTCCAGTTTATATATATCGGAACTAAGTAGTCCCAGGATTGGAAATCATATTCCCACTCGGTCTTGTTCCCGCAGTATTGGTGGATTAAAGCTGCTCTCAAGTCAAGAAAAATTTTCTTTTTTTTGTGTTCTGAAATTGGGTTTTGTACGATTAAGTATACAACATTTTTTAAAATATTTCTTTAATTTTAAGTCAAATTGGATTAGTTTTTGTTACAAATAATTTACAAAAACATGATTTATTTAAACATTATATTATTTTGAAAAAATAGATTTTTGAAGTCACAATTTGGAGATTCCTTTTTAATAACAAAAATTATACATCAAATACGTTTAAATCTCAATATATCGAACCTTTTGCTTTAACAGCTTTTTATTTAGTTTCCCTAAGCGCGATGCGAATATCTCAAAAATATATTTAAATATTTAAAATCATTTTTGACTGGTTTAGTTTGGATACTTTTTTTTCGCGGAACTGGTATGAATATTTCCTTAGTGGTCATTGGATATGATGCGTTCAAAAATATAACATAAATTTAAATTGATAACCAAAAACAAAGCAAACAAGCAAACAAGATATTAGTAAAATAATTATTTTCAGCTATGCCAAAGCTTAAATACCCTACATCATTTTTGAGCAAAATATCTTTGTAGTTTAACAAAAAATATATTAAGCAAATTTTTTCTTAGGTTTCTATTAAAATTTTACGGTGTTATTATACGATCACGACTGTTTTCTTTTCGGCAGTGTTGAATTACTTCTCAAGTGTTACTACATTTTAGTAATTAAATTTAAACCAGAAAAGAGGGACGTTTGTCTAGGAGGTAGACGTGGTTTACTTTACTTGGAGAATGCTTAAATTCTCATCGTTCTTTTAAACTTATTATAAGTTATCTCTGTCAGACTGATGGACATTGTTAAATCGACTCAGATTCGACACTGATTATTTCCCAGAATTATTTCCAAATACATTGTCATACCTATGGTGAATAATAATGTTAGAAAAATATAAATGAGAACGAAAAATGAGCGAACTCACCTCGACTTCTATTTTATTTTTCTGTATTAGTTTTTGAAGTTTGTTTTTTTCGAGGTGGAGAGGGACATTTTTCGACATTCCTCACTTAATATTTATTACATCATGGTCATACCTACATCGACTGTATATGAGCGTTAAATATGCTAGATCAAACTGAATATACCCTACGATGTGTGCGTGTGCGTGGTGCAGTGTATAAACATAACAAACAATAAAAAGTGGATGATCATCACCAGCATCGCAAGTTGTTCAAATTGAAATTGGATCTTGACAATGACCTTGAGCAACTGATCGAGGCATTGACAGTGAACTATGCGCACAAGCGATAATAGCAATTAGATACACATTTCATAAACTAGACGAAATAATAAGTTATCGACTAATAGGGGCTAGATGCTAAATCATTGAAAATTTCTGACAATTAGGCAGATTAATGTATTTGACTAAAATGGCTTAACTGACTTAAATGAACTATTAATGACACCGGTACGGTACGGTCCACATATGAACCAATTCATCTAATTTAAGTCATTAACTCATTCCGATGTCTTTTTAAGCCCCGCTACAATTACAGAAGAGCATCCCGTTGTTTTCTTTTCTCGCAACCAGTTCTTCGATATGCCCTCTTGGATATGCCCTCAAAATATGTACCATCTAACTGTCAAGGTTTAGTGACGGTGACGGTGACGGTGACGGTAACCTTTAGATCTGATATTGATTCTTGCCATCGGACCGAAGTCGGTAATTAAAATACCATCAGAAAACACTTAAACTTACATTACCACGTGACGGATCGGCAGCGCCTCAAGTCAAGAATTGTCAATGGATTCGGTCATAAAAAACAACAAACGATATCAAAAACTTTTTACGATTATAGAGTTTAATGAAAACGACTGCCCAAAATCAATAAAGCAGACCGTACCCACTTATGTTTTATGCTAATTTAGCTTCTTGATTTTTATAATGAATTTGTTAACTGATCTGTCAAAAGGCTGCAAGAAGTTTACCGCTTTATTTAATTAAGTAGATGTATTTTTTTTTGTAGCTTCAGTTTCAGTTTTGCCTTATTTGCATAAAAAGCAAATCAATCAAAATGTGTTGAAACCTTTAAAGCGGATTCACACTTAATTAATTTCAGCTTGTCTCTTTTAATTTCCCTTAAATGTGGCTATAACATGATTTCGAATTCAATTTCATGGCAGTCTCTTGCAATCTATAATTAATTGAAAATATTTGCTGGTACTACTCGTATTTAGCCTCGTTAAAGGAATCCTAACATATATTATTAAATTGCAGAACGGAAATAGAATGAAAATTTCGAAACATATCCGCCTAAGGAAATATCGAATATATCGACATCAGTTTAAAAGAAAACAAAAATATTTTTTTCTATTTCAGTAAAATTTTTAACGAACTGATTAACGGATTCAACTGAACTCATTTAACAGAAACATAGATTCTAAAGAAAATAATTTTATACCGAATCATACAATATTCAAGATTGTATAAAATAGCCCTCTCGGATTTTTACAGAATTTTACATGAATGAATAATAAGGTAAGGTCAATAGAAATGAAAACGAAAATTGTCCGAATTCACTTCGATTTTTCTATTCAATTTAAAAATTCTATCGAACCTGAGACATTCTACATTAAAGGCCAATGTACAAACTATCATCCTGCGCTGCGCTAAAGACGTAATACAATTTTTAATTAGTTATTATGAGCTATCACTAATTTTTTATTGCATTGAAGTTGCTGGCAAAACATTGATTTAAGTTTCAGAAAACTATAATATATTATAATAAATAAGGTGAGGAAAGTAGAAAAATATCGTTATCCACCTCAATCTTTATTTTCTCTTTAAGAATCAAATTTTTGTGCAATTGCCATGGTTGCTACAAAAATATCAAGTTAAAAAAAAAAACAACAACGTAGATAGTTTTCAAAACTAAGTCAGAAATTGAGGTGAGTTCCCTCAATTTGCGTTCTTAGTTCTACTTTCCTAACCGAATTATTCAACCATGAAGAAAAATGTTTTTCGAAATGAGATAAGTTTTCTTTGAGTTATGAAAAAGTTTTAATATTTTCCAAAAAATAGCAATAACGAAACTATCAGGAACTATTTCCCGTATGATTAGATAAGCGGGTCAAGGGATATCTCCATTTCATATTATAAGGAAATCAATAGTTTTGTTTTTTATAATTACCTTCTTTTCGTCATTTGAATGACAGTTTTTTACAATGATATTTCAATCATCATGAAGATATCGCACGACACACTTTCTCCAGATGGATAATACTGTTGGAGATATATCCGCGATAGCTTTATCTTTTTGTCTTCCATGCAATAGACAGATGATACAGTATTCCTATTTATCTCTAGAGCGATTGATTGGAGATAAAAGGCATAAATAAAAATGGCAATATAAATCTTCTTTCTATTATTTGTGCGATAGACTGGCAATTAGCAAAAATTAATCCTAACAAGAAACTATATCCAGACTATCTCGAAGGACAATTAATTGCGTAACTATCTTAAAAATGAGCGTACGAAGTATTTCGCCTATGTACCATTTGGATGATTGTCGTCAAAAGGTTTGCTGTGATCATTTTAAGAAATCGGTTTAAAATGCATATAGAAAAATCACACAACATTTTGAAAAATTCAATCATTTTATGGCTATTATTTCTTTAAAACAAATTTGTCTAATTACTCACAATACCATTTTTGACAAACAGTTAACCAAAAATTAGCAGTGAGCCAAGTTATGTGAGTGTGAGTAAATTCTTTTTGAATTAATAACATCCAAATGCAATTAAGTATGTGTCTTAAGTCTTTTGTTTTGCTGCTCTGGCGAAAACGTTTCACCCAGTCGGCATTATTAATGCATTCCAATAAATTAAATTAAATTAACCGAAATTATTAATAGCTTAGCTACCAAACTTGTCACTCAGCGTGACTGCCTCCTCTGCCAAACGGAACAATGGCACAGCGTGCATTTCAGTTAAGAGGTGACATAAGTGCTGTCTGGCCTGCCTCTACCTCTGCCTCTTCGTCTGTCATAATGACGCCATTGACCTTAGCATCAACAAACGTCTTCAGATCGTCAGAGCGATAATGGGATGGCTGATACACAAAAGGTGTTGCGCCAACCAAATATGAATGACAAAACAAAAATTTGAGTGGAATGGCATGGAATTCGAAAATCAATTACACATTTCGGAAATTCTAAGCGCAAGTGCTGAAATAAACAATTTACGACCCGCAGCACTTGAATTCATTAAAAAAAAAATTATCTTTCAATGCACATTTGAATGAGTTTGAAAATACAAATTAAAATATTTCAAACAATGCTTGAAGTTTTGATTGATTGCTATAAAAACGAAATAGATTGCTTGGCCACCATTTAGCCATCAATTAATGTTGTTTCCAAAATTGAGCTCAATTCGTTTTGTGAGTTCATTTTGTTCTTCAATTATTTGAATGTCTTCAGATTTATGCTAATTTGCATTGTTTTGCTTTTGTGCGTTTGCGTGTTGAGTTGTCGTTGTCGCTGTCGCTGTCGCTGTCTTGTGCCCATGCCCGTAGTTTGTGGTGAAGGTGGTGGCGATACGATATCCATCAAACGGTATTAGCGCAGGTGGGTGTCGATTCGTTCGATTTAGATTGTTTGCTAAAACTCTAAGTAGTTTTTTAAGCTGTTGTTGTTTTAGTTTTGCTTTGCTTTGTTTTGGCAATTTGTACAATTTGCCTTATTAATCATTTTGCATTGCTATACTTAAGAGGAATTGCAACATGTCGCGATTTCAAGTGCGGCAATTTGCAGCGAACCTGTTATTTGAAAATTATTTGCCTGACTATCATTTGTTAAGCGTTTCGTTATCTTGTCAATATAGGAAACATACAGATACGAGTATTCATAAAACTATTATGCACTAATTTAGTCATTCATGAGGAGCCTCTTCGAAATGTTCGTTTTATTGCTTTTTAATAGTTATTGTCTCGCATAATGTGCAAGTTCCATCACCTTAGGGCAGTACATCGTGCGAGTATACGATACCTAAAGATATTTATTTAAATTATATACTCGTAATTAAATTGATGATAAACAAAAAGTAAAATATTAAATAAATATTTATCATTGTGAAGATAAAAGCTGCAATTATTTTCATTTAAACCAATTTTAATCAAAGAAAATTATTACGCTTACAGTGTTTGCTTTAATGTTTAGACGCTTACTAATTTTAAATCAGCTTTGAATATGTTAAGTATAGTACTTGATAAAAAAAAACATACTAAAAACTTTGTGATAACTAAAAAGTCTATTCAAATGCCTGTTTGTAATATTGTAATATCCGTGTTATATCACCATGGCGCTGGAGACCATTTTCTGATTGCTACCCATTGATATTTCTGGCATACAACTAGCGGCAAATACGGTCATTAGACTACATACCTCACTAGAATGGAAAACAGGATGCAAAGGATTCTTTAAGTATAAAGTACTTGAATTTGATAAGTATTTTGACGTATCTATTCAATCGAAGAACAAATGGCGATCCTCTTCCATCTCGAGCCATCCAAATTTACACAGATGGTTCAAAACATTTTGAGTGGTGGAGTCTAATTTGAAGGCTTAAACCTAGATATTTAATTTAGGCTACCTGATCACTGTAGTGTGTATCAAGCGGAAAGAGCCGCTATGCAAGAGGAAACTTCTTGGCATTTGAACAACAGGATATTAGGTATTGACAACCTTATTCTATCATACATTCAAGCTGCTCTGAGAGCCCTGGAATCGGTTCAAATGTCACTAAAACTGTCCTAGGCTGATGCTAATCTCTTAACGAGATTGGGGAACAGCTACAAATCAAACATATAGACATTTCAGGGAACTGTAAAGCCGATGCACTCGTTCGACAGGGTACAATTAATGAAATTTTACCTAATAAAAAGGAATATGGCATTCCTCCATCAACATGTCAACTCCTCGCCCGGGAGATTTCTATCGAGGAAACTTATCCCAGATGGATGGAGTAGTATAAGTAAAAATTTGCGTATGATATGACCACAACTGAATCTAAAACTCTGAATCGATCTAATTTCTTTAAGTTCTTACAGAACATTGTGTCGTAGGTACTCAAGCAAGAAGACTAGGTTTTTTTTTCAAATGATTTATGCAGAAGCTGTAGAGACGATGAGGAGAAAGAAACTATAACACATCTTCTATGAACATGCCCCACACCTGGGAAAGTATTTTTTCTTAGGTCTAGTCGATATCTCTAAATCGAATACTGTTAATATTCTTTATTTTATAAACAGTACAGGATGGTTCAGTTAGCGGTACACCTCATATACCGCATGGTATCACAAGGGGCTCTTAGCCTTAGTGGATCTCTTTTCAAGATACAGCCATTACAACATAACCTAATATTGTCTTATTAAATTAAAATAAATTAATAAAGTTTTGATACCTCATCAACCGATATTTCTGACAAATGTCAAAATATTCAAAAATTGTTGAAAAACTTGCGAAAATCTTCAATTTGCTTTCCTTTTATTTTGATGGGAACTGTAAGTCTCCGAATGGATTTTGGATGGTTAAAAAGAGTTCATTAATCGTTCGGCACGCGTTAGTAGTTTGTTAATGTTTTTTTTTTTGTTTTCATTAACTTTTTAATTATAAGTTATTAAATCGGTTAAAAGATGTAAACCTTGAGCGGTAATTATTATTATTTTTTAAATATTCCAATAAATCCATCCATTTATTTCAAACCAGAAGTTGCGAATTTTTGTTTCTGTATTACAAATTTAATCGATTATTTTCGAAAAATTTAATTCATTGAAGAATGTAGATTATGATTACGTTCATAAATCAGATTAAATTTGATGCATTTATAATACATTTTCATAGCTTTAATATCATTATTCTAGTTTAAAAATGCAAATGTTTTCAAAAAAAATTATTCATAATAGTCAATCATAAAAAAATCACAAAAATATGAATACAATATATATAAATTCAACATAACTCATGTATATATATCGTTTCATATTGATCGCACAAAAATTAAATAAACACCATTGTAAAGAATATGTCGAAAAGTTCATTATTCATATTAAGCAGAAATCGAGGTGAGTTCGCTCAATTTGCGTTCTCATTTTTATTTTCCTAACCTTATTATTCAACCATAAATTTCAAATATTTGACATCACATACAAATTATTGTTTTTAAATGTGAGATCTTCGTTTCAAGTAAATAACAAATGAGAAATATCACATTTTCGAGCTAAAAACTCCATTCATTGGTGGGGTAAACAGTAGCTTCATAAACAACTTGATACATGAACGGAAAAAACAAAGTCTACTCTACTGGAGAGTTCAAACAGGCATGCAGCAGTCGAGAATTCTCATTGAACCTGAACCTGTCAAGATATTCTGAACCTCAGCAGAAAAGATATAAAACTCTATACTGAACTATTAACAGGCCACTGTAAACTCAATAACCGTCTGAAGAAAGCAGGAGTGGTAGAAAATGATTCATGCCGACTCCACCAAGATGAGCCAAAAATAGCTGAATATGTTCTTTACACTTGTCTAGCGGTGGTAAAAAGCAGACTTAATTACCTAGGCAGTGGGATTCTAGTTGCAAATCACCATGTGAAAATTAAGTCCTTAACAGTTACAAGATTTATAAATAGTCTAGATCTGTTTTCGTAAGATAACGAGGCTGTACAACAGGTCGCGGTGCTCCTATAAACCTTTCTTAATAATAATAAACTAAAAATTGCAATCGTGACTTGAAAATTTAATGCTATGTACTTAAAAAAAATAGCTTAATACAAAATTGATAAATTTTTTTGATAAAATCTTCATTAGACTTTATTCTATATAAGTTGTTGCTGACAATCCATAACACCTTGGTAAAGAGTTACTATAAAAGTGACATAGTGTGGGTAATAGGCATGATCAAGTACCACGAATGAATCCTAAAGTCTGATTAAAAAGTAAAAAAAATTGGTTTAAATTTGTCATTGGAACGAAACTCTTCTTCTCATTTTAAATTTATTCGTCGATGAATTCTAAGAACAATTACGTTCGGCTTCAATGAGTCCATTGAAATATTTTAGGCAAGTTTAAATTTACGTGCTCTATAAAAATCGTATCTTATTAATTGAGAGTTGGTCAAGATCCTAGCTTAAGGGAGGGATATATCGACTGGTCGCTGTAAATTCAAAATCGATAACTTAAAAATTGCTCTATTTTGTCTCTGATTAAATTATTATAGATACAAACCAAATAACTGAAATTATATTTTTTGTTGCACTGAAAACAATATCTAAACAAAAATGTTTAAATTAAGTAAATATCAAATATATTTATATAACACGCTTAGTTAATAAATCAAATCATTCGTTAATTGCATAACAATTTAAATTTGATTGAAGATTTAAAAAACGCTTTTGGAAAATATCGCATCGACGTAACGGTCAATCGTGATTAGCATAACTCGAATGTGACACTCGCCGAACGATCGCAACGAGATGCGCGGAGTGGCACAATTTCTGCACCACCTTAATTTCGAAAATCGAACATTAATTTATTCAAATTGGAAATTTGTTGGCAAACAAAAAGCGGAGTTAAACGATTTTAAAATTTTGCACAAAGGCTGCATTAGCATGGCTAATAGCCAAATTCGTTGCGGTTTTATTTGGCAAATTGATTGATTGATACTTCAGACATTTCTAAGCTAATAAAGTTAAGTATTTCAACAACTTTTAAAAAAGCTGAGATTTCGAATTGAAATATATTGTATAAATGGCAAACAATTAGAACAGGTCTCAAATACGAGTATTACCAAATAATTTAGACTTAAAATTGAAGATCTTTAAATTAATAAATACATTTTTTTTCTTATTTCAGGAACCTGAATAGGCTCATCTAAAATGAGGAAACACAAAATATTTGGTAAAAAAAACGATATTCGATATTTACCTCACAGGATCTACTATAATTATAATAAGTCATTCCAGGTATAGGCTGTCTCGTGATAATATCATTACTTGGACACACCACAGCAGAGGGAGCCTTCGAAGATGCCGAAAAATCGAATGACTTTCAAAGGTAATATTAATAAAAATTCATTAAACTCCACAACATATTTTATTATAACTCTTTAAACAGTTCCAATACAAATCAACACTTTGATCTGCGACACACAATACCAGGTGAACCGGAAATAGACTATCCGATCTACAGTGCCGTGCCCAAGACGAGCTTCAAATGCACAGGACGTCATGAAGGTTTCATTTATTGACAGCGTAATTTTCCAAAACAACTAATTCAGTTCGCTTATTTTATTCGTAGGCTACTATGCGGACATGGAGAGCAGATGTCAGGCCTTCCGCATCTGTACTCATACCGCAAGAAGTGCGCAGGGCTTTGGTTTCCTATGTCCGAACGGCACACTTTTCAGCCAGAAGAACTTCGTATGCGATTGGTATCGCAATGTCAATTGCGATGATTCCGAACGTTTCTACAATAAAAATAGTGCAAATCGTGTGGGCAGCTCCTATGATATGATGGAGACTGTGCGTCAAATGATGGAATATCCCATGAAGACAATTTCAAAAGCGCTGCAAAAGAACTCAAGCACAGGACGGAGACCAACGCATGGCCATCACACGTTAAGTAAGGAGATAGAGTCGAAAACTGAAGACGACTCATCCGCAAGTCAAACGAATGCACGCACCCAATCACAAACATCGCGAAAGACAGCCGTGACGCGAGCACAGGTCGAATCGGCCTATAACTATGGTGAAAGCAAAGAAACTGATTCCACACAAAGCCATGGCCATGCGACGGAGGTTGGCGACCAGCAGCAGAACGCTGGCAACATCAGCGGGCTTAGTGCACTGAAACACTCCAAATCCGTTGTTGGCTTGTCGGATGATGACGATGTTTTTGTCAACAGTTTAGGTGAGCTATCTACAGATGTGAATACTAAGTTTGATCGTACTAATGCGCACATCATAGCTGAACCGAAGATACGTACTTCTTCGAATAAGAGAATGAATTTCGCCGAGAAAGTCAATGCAGGTTTGAACGATTTGGCTGAATTACCGGCGAATGAGGTGTTAGCACCGGACTATGTTAAGCGCCTAAGATCGACGAATGACCAGGAAGCAACACAAACTGATTTGGCATCGAATATCAATGGCCTACTCGACGAGATCGCCAGCGATTTAGATCCAAGTTTGTCGGGCTATCATGTACCAACGCCACAGAAGTCAAAACATTCCTTTAGATTTCTGAGTCGAGGTTTCTCATCGCAGAATAACGCTAAAGATGGTCCCTATGTCTATGGCAAACCAAAGCAGACGGCAAGTACGGTCAGATTCACGGTAAGTCCGATATTGTGTTCCAGAATCCAATGTTAACATTAATTTCAGTTTTCCGTAAAAAAAGTGTAGACTCCTAACACTTTTTCCTTCTTTGTATTCATTAATAAGTCAAATTATCCATGTACTGGTCTTCCATACACAGTCCTACTTTATTTCTTTTACAATCTAACCTCACTTTTTCTTCATAACACTTTTCTACTCAAGCCTAATGAACTACCTATTGACCATAATAAAGACTCATCACACAAAATTCATAACACTTTCAAAATCGCCGATGATGCCGTAGAGTTCAGTTTTATGACTACCACCACACCGGAAGCACCCATTAACGATGAGGATGCTTACCTAATAGCACCAACATTGCCACCGTTATTGGACGTGGATTATTTGAGTCCACCATTGCAGGCAGCACTTGAGCCTATCGTTATACCGAACACTGAAGAGGCAGATCAAACAGCGGTTACGGAGACATCAATAGCCGCTCTTTCTGATAGCGACATAATTACTACAACAACTGATAGTCCTGGTCTTGTGTTAAGCGCACCTTACTTGGAGGTCGCACAGAATGTTGAAAAGAATGCAGAGGAACTCATAGCCGAGAATGATAAAGTGGAGCTGCCGATCGACGAAGAGAAGCTGAGTGTAAATGAACATGCTGCTAGTCTCTTCCTAGCTGGAGTTAAGTTGACGACTTCAACACTTAACGAAAACGTAGAAAACAACAATGCTCAGAATATCACAACTCATTCGAATGTTGCTGACATTGCCGCTGGTGACAATGATGATGATATATCGGTAATACGTGTTGCACTGGATGCTTTAAACACAAGCGCTGCTGAGCTACCTTCCGATTCGTTGCAGCAACATCCAATTCCAACCAGTACACCAATGAGCACCTCTACGGAGACAGTAACTGAGATTAGCAGTACACAGGAAAGTATTCGGAGCTATCGACGTTTTGCGACGCTACAACGTGCCTCGATGAAGCCAATGCTTTATGCAAACCGTGCACATGTGCGTCCGCTAGTCAAGTCTCCAACGTCCGGTTCAACAGGAACAACAACGACTGCAAAACCCAGTACAACGACTACACGCAGCTACTTGAAACGTGTTGCAGCAAGCCGTTTGCGACTCTCGAGACTTGCAAATGGCCGCGGATCAGGTTCATCCACAACATCGACTAGCACCACAAGTTCTCCACCGAATCGCAAGATTTCCGTTCGTAATCTCGATAAAGAAACTGGTATAACAAACCACCTGACGAGCGTTGACTCTGGCAGCACAAATCGTGGTGTCGCCACTTGGGAGAGCGTTCGCCAGAATTTGCAACGTTTTCAGGTGAACCGCAAACGCTCTGGCAATACTGGTGGCTACTCATATACCACCGCTAGCCCAGTAACTAAAACACCGACAACCGATCGCACAGCGCAATTGAGAACGCGCAATCGTTATTCTAACTTTAAGACACAATCGGTGGCACGTTCGAGTCACGGTTCGACGAACGTCATCGCTACGACTGCAACTCCATACATTCCACAATTACAACAATCACAGGCACCGTCACCACAACACCAACAACATCATACACAAGTCTTGCCAAATACATTACCTCAATCATCCTCATACATTCCATCTTCCACTTCATTGAACTATTTGAATTCTGCATTTGATGAGTCACAGGCGAAAGTCCACATGAATGCTATTCGCTCTGCCGATACAAATTCCAATGGCGCTACAGCTTCCTCAAGCACATCATCTTCTTCTTCTTCTTCCTCCTCAACTTCAACTTCATCTTCTCCTTCTTTTCTGTCCTTTGATAAGCTAACTCGCGCTATTGTTGACGATTCCGTTTTACAGAATTTTCGTAGTAGCCAGGCACTAACGCATTCCTCGCCACCATATCAAGCTGGTGCAGCGGTTGCTGCTCAACCAGTGGCGTCCTCGTCGTCTGTTGTGACGCCGAAGAGTGTATTTGGAAGTCATTCGGCATTTTCGACTGCGCGTCCAACTGTTAGCTCGCCTGGCCTTGTCTATGAGAAGCATCAACCACAAGGTAAGTTGGGTTGGGTTATTTATGTTATCAGTTTAAAGTTTCCTAGGCTTTTATCACATCTTGAGTTACCTGCTTTTATAAGTTACATCTTAATTATTTACATAATGTGGTTCTGCTTCTTCTTTCAGACCCCCCACAAGTGATTCTACCGCAGCGTCCACAATACTTGCCAGCCTTGCAAGCTGTCCAGCCAACAGTGGCTGCATTCACAAAACCAACTCCTCGCATAGTTATAGCACGCGCAGAAGGACAACGCATTGAACCGAGTTCCGTGAGCGCCGTCATATCTTCGCTGGCGACACAAAAGCAATCATCAAGCACAAAGGGCAGCGGTGTGCCCTACGTACCGCTCGAATCGTTTCTCACCAACAAGTTCGGCAACAATGCACCAACCACCAACAGTTTTAACTATATGAGAGCGGCACCGACAACGGCTGCAGCTTTTTTCGGACAACAGCAGCAACAACAACAGCAACAACATACAAAACAAAATCAAGTCAGCTACGGTACTCAACACTATCAAAAGCAGAGTGGCCAGTATCAACACTCTCAGTCAGAGCAACAACAAGAACAGCCACTGTGGCTACAGAAGCAATTGCAACAGCAACAACAACAGACACAAATTCCTAAACAACAACAAAACTATTATCAACAAAAACAAGAAAATCCTTATCTGCCACCGCAGCAATTGCAACAGCAACAACAACAACAATCAAATCAAGTTCAATCCAATCTGAAGTATCAACAACATCAACAAAATAACCAACATCAGCAGCATCAACAACAACAACAACAGCAACAACAAAATCAAATGTACACAAATCTACAGTTCCAAGCAAAATCAAATCAACAACAACAGCAACAGCATCCCTTCATGACACAAAATATCTTCGCGAATTACCAGCAGCAACAAAAACAATTGCCTCAATTTCCTCCACTCGCCGCATCGCCAACGTCATCCTCATTGTCTTCGTCGGATTCACAGTCAGTGGCACAACCCTTTGGCAGCAATAGTGCCTTCGAAGCAGCCCGCGCTAACTTCCTCAATGTTCAATTGCCCGCACTGCCCAATGGCCTAATACCAGCGCCCACCACACAGGTTGCGCAAAAACGCAGCGACACCAAAGTGGGTCAGCTGCAATTGGCGGCGAGCACACAACCGCGAACCTCATCCGTATATTCGGTGTTTGACGGTGCCAGTTCATACGAGGTGCCGCTAAGCAGTATCGGTCGCCTGCCCAACGATATAACGCATCTGTTGCGGCGTCTGCGCAAGTACTAGAGCACAGGGGCTGCTCTGCTGCCGTTGCTGCTCGGCTTAGTGAAATTATTTATGCTCGTCATGTCTTTTTTTTTTTTGGTCAATGTCTGCCCAAATGTATGTCAATTTTATTTTGAGTTTTAATTGTGTAAGGCACCCGCCATGTTTGCAAATATGTATTTATATTTAACTAATTAATTGCATTGCTCCACGAAAAGTCTTAACAATCTCCAGGAACAATGTTAAGTAAATTCATTTTTCGTTTGTTTAAAAATTGAAATACTATTTTAAGCGTATTTTCATAACTTTAAGTTAGGTTAATATTTATTTGAATAAAACGATTTAAAAATAAATCCTGTTGACTATTTGTATACTATATGGTATATAGAGGGGCAATAGCAACTTTCCGATATACAATATAGACTCAAATAAGGACTTTATTCAAAAGCGACGCTCGCATACGTTGTGAAATTTCGGACTGAAGAAGAAGTTCATGTTTGTTAACGAATCGCAATTCGTTGCGAAAAGATTTCATTTTCAATTTCGTTTTAGAGGGAATTTTTCGAATCGTCGTTTTAATTTTTTCGAATCGCTTTGATTTGTCGTAGGACCCTCGTATGCTTCTCTTTGGACTTACAAAATATTAGAAAAAACTATTAAAGATTTCCACAATACTTATGGAAATGTAATAAAAGGGCAGTACCTGAATTTGATGTAGTTTTTATGAACAAAATATCCATATTTTAGGGTTATCTTTAAAACCAACCTTTGATCAATGGGCGTCTAATGTTGTACTTTTTTCCCCTTCTGGATTGCCGGACATACGTACGAACAATAACAAAATTATAATTTTTACGAATCGAAAATAATTTCAAATATCGCAACATTTAAAATGAGCAAAAACTCTGGGCAACTTAATTGGTTACGTTACGAACGTTACTTGCCTAGCTAGTCGCTATTAAGATTTATAGTTGAGTGTGCGCTGGTGTGACCGCAGTCCCGCTAGCGCAAAAGCCGGACACATACGGAGGTAATGCTCTGTAGTGTCATTCATTCTTAGCTTTAGGTCTGCTAATTTCCTATTCGGTTGTTTCACGAAACACTAGATGGTTTTACAGGAGTTTATGTGGGACCACTTTCAACCATGAATCGAGTCCATGTACTCGCTAATCCAACGCATTACTTCCGCTGAGCTAATACCAATAATTGGCTTTGGATTTGAAATTACAGAACCTTTATTGGCGATTTGGTCGGTCAGTTCATTTCCTGCAATACTACAGTGCCGGGTACCTGGGCACATTAGTACTAGTTCATTGTACTTAGTAACGCTATTAAGTTTTGCTTTACACTTGCTGATTAATTTTAAGGTTTAATAGGGCCTTCAATGCAGCCTGACTGTCACTACAGACGCCATTACGTCTCCCACGCTAACTTCTCTTAATTATCCAACACACCACGTTCTAAATAGCAAAGACCTTTTTTAAGAAGACTGTTGTCATTTGTCCCATAGCTTGAGAGTATTTGGTATCATAGCCTTAGTACCACCCGGAGCCATTATCAGTCGAAGTCTTTGATCCGTCAGACGCTACTAATATAACTCTAATAATATATTTTCTATTTTTCGCTCTGTCACATTATTTCTTTCCGTACTTGCGGTTGGACCATTTCAAATCCCACCGCAATATCTCAATAATTTTATGAGTTATGACATTAAAATTCGACAATAGGTAAATACGCAGACTTAGACAATTTATAAGTTTAAAACAATGTCCGGATGCAACAAGCTAAACTATCCAATAATAAAACAAATGATTTCTCAATTTCACAATGAAGTTGTATTTTCTTAAATGATTAGTTCGTATTTTAAACATATTTTTTATTAAGTTTAAAATTAATTTAAATACAGTTTCTTACATAATGTCCTGTGAATTACATACAGTGCAATAATTTAATATATTAAATACATATATGTAGTTATGTACTAAATATTTATGAACCTACATAGCGTTGTTTTTAGTTAGTAATTCTTTTACAATTTTAAATATATATAATTATATATATACTCGTATATATATATATGTGTGTGTGTGTGTTTAGATGGTTATTTTTCGTAATAGCCACTGCTTAAACACTATTTTCTATTCAGTTGAAAGGGCTTACAAAATTAAGTCAATACCAAATCAATTTGTCTCGTTTAAAATTGTGCACGGCTGCGCGCGCGTCTGCATTTACAGCAAAATCGTTCGTTAAAATGTTCTACAAAATAAAATATTTCGTTAATGTTCAATTAATGGTTAACTGGAAAATGAAATGGCAAGCGTTTTCTTTTTCTTTCTTTTTTGTTTTCTATACTATTATTTAAATTTGTTTTCCATCTTTAAATGACTTTTGAATATTTTTAGGTATTGGTAATTGTCTGCGACTGTTTTTGACCTAACTGGAAATAAATTGCCAAGGTAAGTGCAATTTTACTTTGAATTTGAATACCAATTGTAATGCAACTTTATATGTAAGTAGTAAATAGTTAAGTTGTTGGAAAAAAGTTGAACAATAAATTTGAATTCGCAATATTTTCATTAAATAATTCGATGCAAAAAACTTATCGCACTATTAGACACCATTTTGTTTTTAATAAATAGATTGTTAGAGTCCATAAAAAAGCAGACAGAACTAATACAAAAACTATATTAAATAGCTAAAAAAAAATCAAGTCATGCAATTTAATTGTGCACTTATTAATCCAGATTATGAAAGTCGTCTTTAAAATCAATTTAATATCTTGAGTAAGTATTTTCGACTGCAAATCCAAATAGGATATGTTCGATTTTCAAGTAGTAAAAAATCGTTTAATGTCTCTTAACCCTTAAATACATTTAATAAATAAATTTGTTGTATCTGAATCATTTTTAAAACACGATGCAATTTTGAATTATTTTAGTAAAAGTGTTAATATCGCTCTCAGAGTAAAAAGTGTTTCAGACAAGACTTGATCAGCGACAATTTGACAAAGCAGCGCAAGTCGTATTCAAAAAATTAGACTTGACTGACTTTCTTCTATTAACGAAAGTTTATTTTGTCAATTTTTCGCGATACATGACGTTTTATTTCAATTTATTTAACTTCAGACGACACGACTCACATAATCGTTTAAAAGTGCTAACTAACGTTTTGGTTTTTTAAATCATATCAAAATAACAAATAATTGTTCAAAGTTCTTTAATACATACTTTGTGCATTTGTGAGCCAACATAAAATTGGTTACTTTATTTTTTTTTTTACAATTTGACTCAACTCAGAAATAAATTGAAATTGTTTTTGTTTTTCTTTTTTTTTGGATTTAAAATTCTATATTTTGCATGCAAAAAAGTAATAAACAAATCATTTTAAATCCTAAACATTGCTCTCACTCAAGAAAACTGAATGGACGAGTCGTTGTTACCTTAAAAAATACTAAATTTACATACATATATAAAAATGATTTGTAGTTTGTGTTTTAAATAGCATATTTTTTCGCTTTTTAATTACTAATCAAATTACAACTAATATTTACAATAGCTTACATAACTAGAAACGCATTTTTAAATTTAAAACAAAATTTGAAAAAGTGAAACGTTTAACTTTTTTAAATCAAGAATGGTTTAGTTAAAAGCTACACATTATTATTTTTGTTTACTTAGCTCGAATTTGCTCGTTTTAAATAGTTAATACCATATCTAAGCGATTCTACGCGAATACAGAGTCACACACACTTAATTTATTGTAATTTCGAAAAATTTACAATCGACCGAAAACTAAAAAAAATTTTAATTTAGTAGCTAAACTTTTAAATACAATATTTTAACAAAAATTACTAACACAAAGTTACGCTTAACACTACAACGATTTGATGAGGGACAAAACAAATGAACAAATTAACTCAAATGAACTAGCGAATTGATTTAGTGTTTTAGAGATTTCTTTTTGCGTCCTAATGTCCAACGACCGCGACGACCGCGACGTCGTGTACATTCTCAGGAGTATGATGTCGAAGCAGCTGCCGATAAATTAGACGCAACATCAAGTAAACTCATGCGGCTGCTGCTGGTGATAGCGGCAGGTGATGACGTTGACATCGACGGCGCGTGTTTGTGACAATGCACCTTTAGCGTGGTTTCGCTGAGACTCCAGTGGGCTGCACGTGCGCACGGCACATGTGCCGGCGCCTTGCATTCGCGCTGCAAGCAGCATACGATGGCGCCGGACTTACCACAGAGTACGCAGTTGTAGAGTGTACTGTTCCAAACGGCTGCATCAAGGCCCATGACGCGTGCACCCACCAAAAAGACGTCAGGCGCCCAAACAATGCAGTCCTCGTGTAGCCACACCTCATAGCTGCTGTCCGAGACTTTGCACATGCCGCGGAAGGTGGTTGTCTGCATCAGGGGTTCAGCGCTGGAGTCAAGCGGATCGTCCACTGACACTGCAGCGGATGTTATTGGCAGCGGCGGTTCATCAACGGTTTTCTTCTTCTTTTTATTCTACGAAAAAAAGAAGAGTTGAATTTTAAAAAATTATTAATTACTTAAAAGTAAAAGCATAAATTCAAGTTTTTCAACAGAAAATGTTTGATTTTATAAATTTGTATTAAGTGCAATAGTTGATATAGAAAGTTAAGCTGAATGTGGGCGAGGCTGGATAAAATTAAATACCGGTTTTGGAACTTTACGCATTGCAATGATACAACTTTGCGAGCAGTATGGCGTTTTATTCTATCATTCCACAACAAATGGTCAGGATTGGACAATTGCAATATTAAATAATGTTTATATTTTTCTGTTTTAAAATCTCACGAGCAAATCAAGCTTCTTTAAAAGGGTGTTTTGAATATTGAAAAGAAGGACAATATGTCGTCCATGTGAACGAAATGCTCTTTAAAAAACAGCAACAAATTTGAAAACAAATTTTAAATCAATAATCGATAAATCCATTAGAATTGACTTAACGAAAACAATAAAAAAGTTTATTTGCATACTTGGTAGATGACAACAAATAAAATAGTCTGATACTCACCATACCCACACGTAACGCCAGTTGTTGCTGCTGAGCACCCAGTGTCGCGGGTATAACGGGTAAATTTCGCGGATTGTGCTGCACCATATCAATCCGGCGTCGTTTGCTAACAAACGCCGCATCCAAATCGAACGAATCGCGCACAGCGGTCTTATACTCGGAGCATTCGATCGATACCAAATATGGACCGAAAAGATCGCCCAGTCCGAGTTTATGTGGTCCATGTTTACAGAAAACGCAAATCCATGTGGAGTCTGTGGTGTCGGCATCATAGCGATTGCTTAGCGTGGACAAGTGTAGGCCACGAATATTTTTACGATCATGTGCGTAAGCCGCGGCAGCAGCTTTCTTTGCCTTCGCAGTTTTGTTCTTTTCGCCGCCGATATCATCCGCGCCACCACCGGCTGCGGTTGGTGCGTTTATGACACTGATGCTGCCGTCACGCTTGACGAGAATAAAGGGTGATTTATATTTTGGATCGACGCTGGGAGGTTCACGTGTTAGCGACGGCGGTGTTGGCGCTGCTTCGTCTTCAGATGATGATGTATTCTTACGGCGACGTTGCTTTTGTTTTTGTTGTTTCTGTTTGTTGTTGCTAGCGTTGTTTTTTGTAGACGCGTTTCCGCCGCCACCTCTTTTCGATTTCGTTATAGCTCCGCCACGTGTTGACTTACTGCCGCGTGTTGGTTTTTCATTTTTCGGCGAATATTTTAAATCACTTGATGTTGCCGCTAAAGCGGCTGCTGCCGCCGCCGACGTACTTGGTCGTTCATCGTCCAGGTGTACCATCAGTTTTTTGTTGTCCGCTTGCTCCTCTTGTTTTGTTTTTGGGCGCTTTTCTTGAACTGATTTTTCTTTGTTAGCAGATTCAATTGTAATTCGTAAATTAGCCGGATCCATGACCACTGATAGCCTACGCCGAGGCGGTGTGATTCGCTTGGGTAATGTTTGTGCTGCTGGTTTTGGTGGCGGAGACGGCGTTAATAGTTGTTTCTGTGCTGACGGCAAAGACGGGGAGGCCGGCGTCAGCAGTGGCGATAATGGCTTCACTGGACTTGGTACAGTGGACTTTTTTGCTGCCTTGGTAGGCGGTGGGCGTTCTACTCGCAGCGGCAGCTGTTGCAGCGTTTGTGCAATATCCGTTGTGTCCTTAGGTTCTATTTTCTGCTTTTTATTTTTCGTTTCCTTTGCCAATTCGAGCGCTAAACTCAGGTCGTTGACAACTTCAGCCGAGTCGATGGCCGTTTTTTGTTCCTCCTCGTCATCGTCATCTTCGTGTGGAGGTACCGCCGGTTCATCTTCGATTCCAGCAAACATTTCCTCTAGTTTATTTTCCACCTAAAAGCAAACAAAAATCCAAAAATATTTTGAATTGAACTTTAAGACGAAATAAAAAAAAAAAACAGCTTAACCCATTCACAGGCTTTACACTCATTGATATTATAATAATTGCTGCTTACCTCCTCGAAGCACGCTGATTTGGTAGGACTTGTTTCAACAACACATTCGTCATGCTTTTTACTGTTCAAATTAAGAGGCACCTCCTCCACCTCCTCGTCGTGTTGCTCTTTACTGCGACTACCGCCATCTTCTGTAACTGCGTCCACAATTTCTCTATTATTGTTGTTGTTGTTATTGGGACATAATGGAGATTGAATAACACCATCGCGCATATTTTCCTTTCCGAGAACAGAAAATTTAGTTGCTGGTGGTGGTTTGGTCAGGCGTGTATTATTAGCATCTTTTGTGGCGGCAGGGACAGCAACATTTTTAGCCGTTTGCGATTTGCTTACGTTGCTTCTGCTGCTGTGACTTGAATTACTGCTATGACTGGAGCTGCTCGAGGAACTGCTGCTGCTGCGACTGTTACTTTGCGGACTCAAGGGACGAATGGGCGCTGCCAAATGATCCGTCGTCGGGACTAATGATGATTGTGGTGATGTTGAAGCAATAGTAGCGACAATGGGTGTAACATTAACAACGTCATCGTCTTTGCGCAGCTCATCGGCCAGAACAGCATTGTCACTGGCTGCAGCGGCGGTGCTCTCGTTGTACGAATGCGCTGAGCAATTTGAATTGGAATTTTGCTCGGCAGCATTGCGCAGCTTAAGCGCTTGACGTTGTTTTTTCGTTTTTGGACTGCCAGTGCTCAAATCGGGTGGCGGCGGTTCGTTGTTCTTGAATCTGGAATAACTTGAACTAGCTTCGCTGCTTGTTTTCGCAATCATTTCAGCTATTTTATCAATTGTTTCCACTTCATCAACAGCGGCAGCGACAGTTGCTGTGGTCGAGCGTCCATTTTCCATTGATTGTGCTTTTTCCGGTGATTGTAGATAGGTTTGCACAGTGGAACACTGAAGCTCAGGGTCGACAGTGGTTGCAATGGACGTTGTTGTCGCAATTTGTTCAGGACTTGGCTGAGAAGAAAGCGGCGAATTGCTAGAAAGCGGAAATTTTTTAAGTGATAAATGTCTACTTTAAAAGAGAAAAATTAATCATATTTACGTTTCGGTTTTAGGCGGCGACTTTCGTTGCTGTTCGGGTGAAGTTTTTGGACTTCGTGTGTTACTGGAACTTGTATTCGTCGGCGGAGGTGGTGGCACCTGCACCTGCTGCTGCTCATTTAGTTCTTCACCATCGCCACCACTTTCATTTGAGGACATTCGCACAATTTTCGGCTGCCTTCGAATGCGACGCTGACGGCAACCGCTGCCGTTGCTATTTGAATCGAGAGATTCATCATTTGAAGAACCGCCAACCGCAGCATCAGGTGATTCGGCGGTATCTGGCAAAACGCTGGAGTCACTTCGCACATTGACGCCCTGAAAGTTCGTGGGTGGTGTGGCAGTAGTTAAATCGGTTATTGTGGGCTTTCCTGTCAATGCGGCGGCAATAACTTTAGACTCATTTCGTGCGGCGGATGCTGCGGCAGACGAATAGGCATCCAAATTCGTCAAATGCGAAAGATGTTGCTGTTGCTGCTGGTGCATGGGCGAGTGATGTTGCTGGTGCAAATGTTGTTGTGCCTGCTGTTGTTGAAGTTGTGGCGCAAGTTGCTGCTGCTGCGGGTGCATATGTTGCTGAGAATGATGTTGTTGCTGATGCTGTTGCAGGTGGTGATGATGATGATGAGCATAATGTTGCAAGTGTTGTTGCTGTAAATGTGGTGGCAAATGTTGTTGTTGTTGCTGCTGCTGTTGGTGTTGCTGCTGATGGTGCGTATAGCTATTTTGCTGTTGCTGCAAATGCAACTGATTATAATCCATTACCGCATTGTTGCCGTGCATTGTTGGTGGATGTTGCTGCTGCTGTTGTAACTGTTGCTGCGTTGAATTTGTAGTTGCAGCGGGTTGCTGCTGCTGTTGCTGTGTGGGAGGTTGTTGCTGTTGATGCATCACCGGCGATTGTGGCATTGGTGGGGTATGAGGTCCGTTTCGCTTTACCGCAGAGGGTGGATTGTTGTATGGCGAATGTTGCTGTTGTTGCTGATGAGCGTGATAATTGCGCAGTGGGGAGTCTAAAATTTTATAAAAAGTATTGTTATATTTGTTGCTCAATTAAATGGAAAACTGTTACTCACGCTTTTTGGGCGAAACTTGTTGCTGTTGTTGATGCGGCGGCATTTTATTTGACATTATTGCTGGGTAGCTGCAATCTTTGTTTACTAGTTCCACTGGCTTCTGTATTGATTTTGACTGCAACTAGAAACCAAAGCAATATTAGTGAATAAAATAAAAAGTGAAATATTTTATATGATTTTTTTAATCTATCTAGTAAAAACGCTTAATACTTGCACGTATTTCAAAATAAAGACTTATATATGTAGAATATTGCCAAATCTTTATAAGTATTTACCAACTATTGTTGATATAGTTTTTGAAGCAAGGCCATTCGTTTTCTACCATAACTAGTTCAACAGCCAAATACTATATAATGTTTTGTTTCCGAATCATGCCTTTATAATTAAATAGACTTTTGTAAATTTGAAAATACACTGAACTTAACATGCAAGTATCTATGTACGAGAATATTGACGTGATCAACTTTCAAGGCCTAGTCCAATTTGTTCTTTCTTTCTAACATTTAAACCAAGTTTCTTAATTTTATTTCATCTAAAATAGCGTGGTCAAAGAAGTTTCATCATATTTAATGCCAATTTATTGGCTATCATTAACCGAAAATTTAGTGTGCGCAAACTTTTACTAGTGTTAATTTAAGTCAATGAAATTCATTGTCAAATTTGTTAACCAGATTCAGATTTACTTTATTTAAAAGATTGAATGCAATAGCCTTTGATGAGCACTCATTAATTCCATAGCTAGAAATTTCAGCACAAAGGAAACTATGTGGATGGTGGATCTCATAATAAATGAGTCAGTCAGTCAATAAGTCCAAAATTTAAAACAAATTATTACAAAAACCAAAACCAAATTTGTTCTTATACCTCGCTCTCATATCCGCGAGACATTTGTGACATTTTTGCGTAACTCTCGCTCAGGCGTGCGGCGTCTGCTTCACGCAAGTAGTGTTGTTGATGGACTGCACCTGGTCCAGTAGAGACATTGTTATTATTGCCAGAAGTAGTACCGGAAGGACTACCACTGACACCAACTCCGCCGCTGCCACTACTCGTTGCTGACCCAGCAGCCGATGCTGGTGGCAACATGGTTTCACATTCGTTGCCATTTGAATTGAGATACTTTGCATTGGCAGCGGCCGAAGTTGCGGCCGCAGGTGATGATGAGGGTGGAGGTGCTGCCGCCACACTTTGTATGCCGCCGTGTGGATGATGTGGCGCCGGAGCAGACATCGAAGCGTGTTGTTGTTGTTGCTGTTGCTGCGAGTGTGAAATGGTGGACGACGAGTTCGTGGATAAATTGTGACTAAAAATAATGAAATAATATAATAGTTAAAACAGTTCACAAAGAAATAATAAAGGGAACATGATGCCATTAAATAAAGAAACTTTAAAAATAATGTAACAATAAGTTGAAAAGCAATGGACAAAAATTAATCTCCATCTTGTTTTGTTTGGCTAGCGAAGGAAGAACTCACATGGGAAAACTGTTTGGTGCATGCATTTGCGATTGTTGTTGCTGCTGCTGTTGATGCGACTGCGGTTGATGTTGTTGCGAATGCGAATGTTGCTGCTGTTGCTGTTTGTGGGCAGCATACTCATGCTGCGCCGACATGCCTGCATGAGAGCCTCCGCTGACGCCACCTTTGTTTAGCGGAGAACTTGCGCTACGACTGGACTGCAAAGATAAATCCATCGAATCAAAGGGGGATGGACCACGCACGTAGGGCTGCAACAGCGGATTCTGATGATGTTCCAACTGTGAGAAGAAACAAAATTTATTTTTAGCGGCATTTTAAAAAATTTTAGTATTTAAGGAAAATACAAGAAATTAAAAGAAACAACAAATTAAGCAAATATTTTGATATATATTTTTTTCTAGCATATACATATAAAATTTTAAAGTAACAAAATAGTTTTAAGTAAAATGTAAACAAGTTTTAAATCTCAGTTGCATTTAGAAGAAAAAATGTATGAGACAGGATAACTATTAAGTACATATAAAAAAAAATTGTTGGAATGGCCGGAATCAAAAAAGCGTGCTATCCTCTAAAAGAAAAATTAAAAATATGCTAAATATGTAAGTACATTTTTGTAGTTTAGGATGAAAAAGAGAAAGCAATACTAAGAAACTGTTTAAGCTACGAGTTAAAAGCTAACTAAAGGCTCTTTGATTTATCACTTTAATAATAAACGCACAGATACATTTTAATCAAAGCTGAATTTAAAATTACGATGCAGTTTATTTTGCTTACTTGCTGACATGCTGTGACATCGTTCAAAAGTACACAAGTGTAGAATAGATAAATTAAATAATATCGATTGGAAAAGGTAAAATTTTGGTGGATTAAAAACATAGACAAAAGCTAAACCAACGTGACCTTGAATAGTCAAATTAGCAGTTTAGTCCCAACATTTTAATAATATTAAATAAATAACTTATAAAAGATCGCCAAATTCATCTACTTGAGTAATGTTACAGCAAAGTTTTATAGGTTATTAATTGATTTGACATGAGCGAGGAGCTATTGTCTAAATGTTGGAATTATTGAAATATAACGTAAAAATATTTTACATTTAAAAAATGTTTTGATTTTCAACTGCCAAATATTAATATTTTTGAAACACCCTTCGTAAATAAATGATTTACAAACAAGGTGCTTTAAATTAAGACCGTTAAATACATTTTTGAAATAAAATGTATTTTTTTTAAATGTGCTCAAATAGTGCAGGATAGTCCCCAAACTGACTTCATGTCTCCAAGTATAAATATCTTCTATTAAATGTATTCCACTGGAAAACGTCATAAATCAGCATTGCCAAAAATAGTTTCAGGTTTAAAAGGTCACAAACTTATTTTTTATGCAAACTATTTCTAACCGCTTGAAAATTACGGTTTTAATATCAAAAATCGATTTATTACAAAAACTTTTTTCAAACATCGACAAATCATTTTGATTTTCATTGAAGTATTTTGAAGCAATTTAAAAAAGTAATCAGTCTTTTGTGTTTTTTTTTTTTCAGAAACATTTTTTATGAATTTATCGATTTTTGAAATAAGGATCATTAAACATTTGATTATAATTATTGTAAATAATATGTATGAGACTAAATTTGTTGTATTATTGTTTACTTATTAAGAAGGATAAAAGATTAATTGCAAAGCTCTAAGATATTAGATGAAATTGTTATTAAATTGTTGGCCAACATACAAAAAACAACTAATGCTTAAATTTTTACTAATATTTAAATTATTTTCTATGGTGATTTTTTTTAAATGTGTTAATTTGCTTTGTATCTTTCACTAAGTCTACGAAATTTGTCGAGTTTGGAACATTTTCGCCAATCAAAGTTGCGTTGAAAATATGCATAAAATAAAATTAGAAGTCAAATAGGATTTGGAAGCAACTGTCGAGTACTAACTGAACACTTTAATTATTGTTGTTAGAAAACTTATACATACATACATATGTCTGTTTTGTTATCAAAACAAAAGGAATTAAAAAAAAAGTTATTAATATCTTAAATATTAAAATGTATGTTGCCTTTTTTTTGACAGATTGTTAACAACATAATTTTTGGTTTTTGCAAAACTTCGAAATTTTTTTTTTGTATTTTAGGATTGATCAGCAATATCATATCGAAATATAGTAATTTATACATAAATATATGTATGTATCTTAATTAATTAAAATAGGTCTTTAGTATAAGCTTTTATCCAGTTCTAAATAATTCTGAACGACATTTGTTTAATTTCGTGTTTACTCAAAGAGTGTCTACATTGCTTAGGAGCAATAATGAAAAATTGCAAAAATTTTGTTTAATGCATAATCTAAAATTTAAATAAGAAAAATCAAAAAAAAATAAAAACATGCAATTAAATTAATTTCATGTGAAAAAGAAAAGCAAAATCAGAAGACAAAAATTGCAAATTGAGCGAGCAAATAGCAAATGATTTACAGTTTTATGATTGGCCGACATGAAATTATAAATTGCATCTGGTGGCGGGGCCGGGGCGTGCCATGTCAAAGGCGAACGCACCATTGGACGTTCGTTGGACATGTGGGCCAATTGCGGCTGCCGTGGAATGTACGATGGTATCTAAAGAGAATACAAGACGATTTCGAATTTCGATTTTAATTTCAAGTGTTTGTTGTTGTTATTATTATTTTTTATAATTATGTAGTCAACGTTATTTACAAAATTCAAATGCGAATATGATAAGACTTTACAGGATTGATAGACATACTTACTTGCAAAGGATTCCATGAAGGATTTTGCGTCGGTTGGGTTATGTGACCAAGTGGATTACTATTATTGTTGTTGTTGTTGCTATTAGTATTATTATTATTAGACATTCTAATGAGTCTTGCTGCTATTTGCTATTCTAGTTGGTAGCTTATGTTTCTGTTCTAAAGATTAATTTTAAATAAAAAACGCCTTCATTTGGGGAACCATTTTATTTAAGAAGTCCTGAAAAAAAGTTAAAGGGAATAAATTATAGATAACTATTTTTAATACAAGTAACAAATTATTATTATTTTTTTATGATATTTAATAAGTAAATTTTATATCGCTGACAATATACACAAAGCCCCTAACTAACACTTTTTACAGTTTCTGGTAACCTATATTAAAATTCACCTCCTCACAAGACTTATAATTTCAAAAATGTTTGTTAGGGTCTTTGAGTATTTTGACAGCGATATGTAAACCCATAAAATAAAAATTATTTTGTTATATTTCAATGTCAGTTTTTTGAATTTGTGGGCCTTTAAAATTGCAACAAAAAAACAGAATTGTATGAGTATCATTTTTAGAAATACGGAAGCTCAAATACCCTACGTTATTCTTTCTCGATCTAGTCCATTATTTTCAATCAAAATAGAGTTTGTATGTGAGGTGGGAGAAAATTTCGCCCGATAATTAACTGTGAATACCGATAGAGTTATCCAATTAAATCGAATAATCTGTAGTATTATTGTATATTTGATGGGAAAAATATAAATGATTTTGGTTTTAAAATCAGGAACTTTTGTTTTATTCGAATCCAAATCGAGTTTTAAATATTTATGTGCATATGTATTAGAAGGGCTATGGGGAAAACGATTGGATTCCATTTTTGTAAATTCTTCAGATTTTCTATGATAGCCGATTTCTTTTGGCTTGATTTGTAAGGAGACCGTGAACGTAAATTCGAAGCAATAGTTCCAAATGAACTCTCATCGTTTTTCCATATACATATATGTACATGTATCATGTATTGTCACTTTTGAAATGAAATACATAATTTGTCGAATAATTTAAGCGTTAAAGTTTAACGAACAAAATTTTGAATTGAATTAAAATCATCAATAAGTTGAAAACAATTCAAATTTAAATTATACATAAAATCGAAATCATTTATTAATAAATCAATGAATTATTAATTATTATTGATAAGTAGTTGTTGTTTTTAATATATATATATATATATATATATATATATATATATATATATATATATATATATATATATATATATATATATATATTTGTTGAAGTTTGAAGTAATAGGAATTATTTTACCAAACTTTTTACATTTAATATTACATTTGTAAACAAATTTTAATTGAATATTTTAAATTTAAAAAATCGCAAATGAGTGAACATAGAAAATAAAACTTTCGATTATTTAGAAAACGATTTCAAAAATTGATTTGGAACTGCATACATTCTCTTAAAAAAAATTTGAGCTTCAAAAATTATAAAAGTTTTTGATATCGTTTTGGTCGCAAACGAGCAACATAAACACAGAAGACTAACCGAATTATCTTGAAAGTGAAAAGCTGGATAATATTGAATGAAAATTGGGAGGAAAAATAACACCCCACTTGTAAAATTAGGTTTGTCTTATCAACTTAAAAGAGAGCACATACAAAACACAAAATTAATATGTTTCAAAACTGATTAAAATCTCAATACAAATTGTATGCTGGTTTAAAAAGATATTAAGAAAAATCCAATACAATACGTTTCACAAAACCACGGGGAGGGGTGAAAAGACGAAACAAGGAGCAGCCACAGCAGACCCACAAAAACTCAATAAACGCGAAAAAGCAAACCGCCCTCCAGAAAACCGGAGAGAAAAACGAAATGCCTTGCAAAGTTCAGCATTGAATGTTTCCTTTCTTATTGATATAAATTATATTGTTGTTTTACTTTGGTAAAAATAAATTATAGTTTTTGAAGATTAACTTTAAGGTATTTTTTCAGTTAACTTTTACGCCGCACACTAATCTCGCCGATACACAATTCCTGCTCCTTGTTTTATTTTTTAGTTTTTGTTACTACACCGTCTTCCTTTTGTGGCTGCATTAGGTTGTTATTGTTGTTGTGTTTGTATTGAATGGAGCAAGAAAACATTGCACACTGACAGTTCCTGCAGAGCGAACAGCGAATTGACGACGAATGTCATGCTTGTTAATATCCAAGGAAACAGGACTTAAAGGAACATACCAGACAAAAAAGACCTTTATACAAATTCCGATTAAATATTTTAAATTTGCTTACAACTTATTTTTTTTTAAAGTATTTTTTTGTGTAAATGTTATGTTCAAATATCCTTTTAATATTTGTTTACAGCACGTTCAAAAAGAAAATACGCAAATGACCACCCTAGCACTCCACATTTACTACACTCTCTTCTCACGAGGTGAGCACATTTTTCTCCGGTTCTTTTAGAGTACTAAGGCGATTTTAAATCTAAGTCGGCGGACGTACATATATGAAAAAAAAGTTTCGTGATTAACGAGTGGTGGTTGATTCGTTAGCGAATCGTAAAACCGATTTGAAAAATGTGATTCTTATACGAATTTGCATATGATATTGCTAGTGAAACGCTAGTGATAACTAAATAAATCAGCTCGTAAATGAATCGCTGAAGTGATTATTTTACGATCTTTCGATAAGTTAGCGAGTGAAAATTTCCTCCTGATATCGAATGTCGTTTCTTAATTAAATGTGATTCGTTAGTGATACAAATTTCGAATCGCATGGTTTGTTAAGTATATACTAATTCTATCAATCTGGTATTATTAAAATTTATATAAAACAACCGAAATATTTATTTAAGATTCAATTAACAAAGTGAAGAATATAAAATAATATTCTAAATTTGTTTTGAAGATTTATAGAAAAATGATAAAAAAAAGAACCCAATTCGTTTAATCCAGTATATACCTTAATAGAATTTTTGAGGCCAAATTGAAATTGGAATAAATATAATTTATGCTACGCTGCCGCCATCAAATAAAATAAAATTTTAATTAGTTTTTTAAATTTGATTTTATTTGTAATTTTAGTTTTATTTATGTTTAAATTTGTGTTTGTGCCGTTCGGAGAGATGCAATATTTATGTATAAATGTAATTTAAAGCAATAATATTCAATAAACTCCTGAAGAAGTTGAAATAACCTCAACGAAACGTCGAAATAAAAGATGGAATAAAGTTGTTTTTATTCGCATTTTAAAATAATAAGACCGAAAAGCCTACAAAACATAAATAAATATAATTTAGTTATGTTTTACGTTCATTTACTAAGTTGATATTAACACACATCAACTTTATGACAATGTTTCTCCGCTATTATTTGTATTCAAAGAAAGGAATATAATTTCAATACAGAATACTCAAAAATAGCTAAAAAGATTGAAGTGTATAAATTGGTTATTAGAAAGTTTTTACAATATATATATACATTTACCAATGACAAATCTTTTCGTATGAAACTTCATTTGTATCTAAATCTATGGCCGCTGGCTTCCAAGACAAACAATTACTGTTGCAGAACAAAAATAAATTAGTTGTCAAACTCGAATATTATACTCGTATATTTGATTATTAACCCAAAGTGCATTATTTAAGCCGTCCTCAAATGCATAAACAATTTTTAAACCGTTGAATCGTCATAACGGCTTGGAACTGTATCGCATGTGTAGTGTGTCAAAAATTTGTTTTTGCGAATTTTTCCATCCACTTAAATTCTTGTTTACATCGCTCGCTTTTTCTCGTTCACACTTAGCACTGAACCATTACTCATCTCTTTCTTTACGCTTTGCCTGTCGTTTCTCGCCGCATTTCTGCACACGGCGAATTTTAAATTTTCACAAATTTTTTTTTTTTTGCAAACTTATAAAACTTTTAGGCGATACACTTTTCTAAACTTAAAGTCAATTTTTGATTTAAGATTATAACGCACGAACTTAAAGGAACTTTATCTCACTTTTTGGTGTACAGTTTGTAATACTTTTTCTGGTTTTTGGCCAAATTTTTCACATCAAATCTGACGACAAATTGACGACCAAAACTGTAGATGCAAACTCGCCGCCACCAACAAAAACGCTGTCAAAGCGAGGTTTGCGTCTGAGCTTGCGGCGTGATTCTTAAGAGTTGCCACACGGTTCTGTGAATTTTAGTTTTAACCTCAACGGTCCTTTAGGCTCAATTTTGACCCTAATTTTTTATTTGTAAATATCTCGACTGTTAATGATTAGGAAATATACGCCCAATAATAATATGATAATAAAACTAACATCAAATATATTCTAACAGATACGATATACTTTAATAGAGTAAAGACAACCTCATAAAAACACATTTTTGTAAACTGTGTACTTTTATCTGCCTATGATAGACATATGGTCAAAATTGACCCTAAAATCCAATATGTAAAAAAATGTCAGGGACCGTTGAGGGTTAACTTATAC
Organism: Suillia variegata; assembly: GCA_949127995.1. Taxonomy (NCBI): domain Eukaryota; kingdom Metazoa; phylum Arthropoda; class Insecta; order Diptera; family Heleomyzidae; genus Suillia; species Suillia variegata. The sequence continues at coordinate 41,090,819 of OX421842.1, forward strand.
CAGAATAAATACTATAAGCACTGTATTCTAAATGAGCTTCTTGTTCTTAAAATTTTCAAAAATAATATAAAATAATTATGTTCCTCAAATTATGTGAAATGAGTCAAAGCTCTGACGAAGACATAAAAAAATGGACGATGGTACGGAAACCCAAAACCTGTTATATTAAGTAATAATAGTAAACATATGCTATGATTCCATACCAGACCAACTCAAAGTAAACTACTTTTGAGAAGTTTTGCTAATTACAGAATCGTAAATATAATCAACTTGTAGGCCTTTCACTTGCAGTTCCTTAAACATAAAGAAGAATGGTTTTATGGGACCATCCTGTACCAAAAAACGAAGTCCAATCGGCTCAGCCGCACTGCCGCCGAAAAAATTGGTTGAAAATAAAAACATCAGCAAACTGAAAAAATAAAACAATGTAATAATTTCACAATTTAATTCTTTTTCAAATAAATTTTTTGGCGCCGTCATCGCTTAATTAAAAATATGCATCAGCCGGCTTTCAGCCGTCGTCGATTATTTTAAACGGCTGGTTGATGTCGAAAGTTGCCGCTTGGCTTTCTTCTCTGACCAATTCACAGCTGATTTTGATTTCTGACGCCAAAATTGTTTTCTAACTAATTAAGTAAACTGTATGGGAAAGCACCACGCGGATATTAATATAAGACAGCAGTTGAAGTAAACATATTATAATAAAATGAATGGAACAACATTGCCCATCAAGCGTGGCGCGTTAATCGTGTTGGAAGGATGCGACCGCTGTGGCAAATCAACGCAAAGTGGTCTTTTGTGTGAGTAAACAGATAAACAAACAGATGAGCTGAAAATATTAATAAGTAATTTTGTTCGTAGTGGAATTTCTAAAGTCAAAAGGTGTTTCTGTGCGTCACATGGCTTTTCCGGCGCGCAGTTCTAATATTGGCCAACTGATAAACGCATATTTGACCAACAAACAGGAACAAGCCGACGAAGTGATTCATCTGCTATTTTCTGCCAACCGTTGGGAGTTCAAAAACGAAATGAAAAAATTGCTGGAAGCCGGCACAACACTCGTCGTAGATCGCTATTCATATTCCGGAGTTGCTTACAGTGCGGCTAAAGGTTAGTCCGAAAGCTTTGTTTGATTTTTGTCTATTTTACATAATTTATGAATACTTATAGGACTGAGTTACGATTGGTGTATGAAGCCTGAAAAGGGTTTAATACGTCCTGACGCTGTTTTCTACCTTAAGACCACAACAGATTTACTAACGCAACGTGGAAATTTTGGCGAGGAAAGGTATACATTAATATAATTTAATTATATATACATATATATGCATACATATAATGTTAAAGGTCTTAATGCCCAATTCCAATTGTTAAATTTTTATATGAATCCTTGCGCTATTTATTTAATGAGTTGTCTTTAGCCTATGTAAAGTAAAAAACAAAAACAAATTTAATCAGCTAATTAAATATTGTTCTCATTAAGTAATTTTTAGCTTGACATTTAAACCTTTTTTTTTTAGTTTTTTGTATTAAACCATTATTTAGTTCAATGTGATAAGTTCGCGTGATAATGGGATTACTGATTCTTAAACAGTATCTTATCAGTTTGTCTCGTGCATAAGAAACTTTTTTCAATATTTGTACTTAAAAATTTAAAATTTGTTTGGTTTTATTTTACACTGAATTAAGCTTATAATACCAAAAACTTGTTTAAACAACTAAACCGTGAAATGAAAAAAAAAATGAATAGTAGGGCTGTTTTTTACTTTTTCAATTTCTCTATCTCCAAAAACTTTTTTTTGCTTTGTTTTTAGAATTTTGTGTATAACACTCAGGAATAATATAAGGAATTTGATTTTGCATCATATTAACACTACATGTCTCCATTATAAGTGGGCGTTGTTCATTATCGAATTACGGCCACTTTTGGTTTGTATTTTTGAGTTACTACCAAAGTGTTAAATACCGAATTTGTGTTAATTATCTACACTGTAACTATTTTTAATAATTTGTTATGCATAAAAAGGGAAGTTTGTATGGACGACAGGAGTGGTTCTTATCCGATCACTCCCATTTCTTGTGAGTGGAAATAGTGGTTTGTATGAGAGGGAGGATCCGAATTTTGCTTATCTTAAGACCGCTTGGAGAATATAACCTCTAGTATATTTCGATGTCTATAAAACTACGGCTGTAATTGCTGGGACAGACAGACAAACGTACATCGTTAAATCGACCCCCTTTGAGCGTTAAAAATGGAATAACAAACTCAAAAGGTTTTCAAGCAGACCAACTGACTAGACTAGGACAACTTAGTTGTTGATACTCAAAACATAATAAAAGTATGCATATATAAATATGTCTGTATCCATATCCATCTCAAAAATGTATTTACGTTACAAGCTTCTACCCAAAAACAATATCCATACTAAATGGTATATGCAATGTTTTGACTTTAATGGGTATTTGATTAAAAACATTTTTTCTAACTTCATAGAATGACTTTAAATTATAATATAAATGTTTACTATAATGTTAATATTTGAATTGGCAAGCTTAAAATTTTTGATCAAACTTTTGTTGGACTGCAGCCATAAATACAAAATGTTGACATATCCAAACAGCATGTTAGTAAGTAATCATTTTCCTTCATAAGCAGTCATTCACAATTTAAAATATGCGAAATATTGATTTAAAATGTAAATAGTATTCATTGAAATTTATTTATTTTACAGATATGAAAAAAAGGAATTCCAGCGGCGCGTTGCCGATGTTTTCGATCGTATTTACGACATAGAACGGGACTATTGGCATCAAATCGATGCGAATCTTTCCAAAGACGACGTGATTGCACAAATCGCGGAAAAGACGCTGCAAGTATTGCGGGAAGTACAAGAAAAGCCGCTGCAAGTGCTACAATAACACCTGACAAACATTTATTTAAATGTCGAACCAGTTTGTTTTTTAAATTTGATTTCGAATCTAGATTTCTTTCACAAGCTTTCACTACGTCTGAACGAAATATTATTGATATGGATTTTGCAAAAGTGGTGTCAAATTAAGCTCGAACTGCCATGGAGTTTTGTATTTATTTTTGAACATTTCCAAACTTAAAACTACTGTTTAGCTCATTTGTGTTGTTTTCGAAACCTTTTTTTTTACCTTTTAATGACCAAAATTTTGTTTTTCTGTATCTTAGTTTTAACGAATGAAAAGTAAAAATTTGTAATTTATTTTATTCCTACTCTTACAAAGGTGACAGTTTAATTTTGCGTTTTAAATATATTTAATTACTCTAAGTAAAAAAAGAAGCAGATGTATTTTTGTGTTCAATTTGTCATATTTTTTGATCTATTTTTTTCTTCTTGGAAATTGATTTATATATGTAGTATACGAAATTTCACTCGATATCTCTTAAACTATGGCTGGGCCGGTCTGCGTGAAAAAGCAAAAAGCGCTCCAAAAGTCAATTTCTATACGCAAGAAGCAATTCTTTCAATAAGCAGACATATGAACTTTTATATTTTCCTAAAAAGTTATTCTAATGATCTTTTGCATTAACGAGTTTTTGAACAGCAAATGTCCACCTTGAAAGAGTGAAAAATCCGGATATAGTGAACCGTCCTAGTTATAACTAGTTCCCTATATCCAGACACGACTGTATATGTCTATATCTATTTTGAATATTTGAGTATTGACTATTTGCCCAAACTCAAGTACAAAAATTGTTTTTTTGTTTTTTTAAATTTTAAACCATTGCCTTTCTTTGTGGACTGTACAAAGAAAGATATAAAGAAAGAAAGAAAGAAAGAAAGAAAGAAAGGTAGAAATAAACATTAATATTTTATGTCGAATTTGTTCTTCCACTTGTAACGACCTAAAGGGGGCGTGGTCGGTATGACAATACATACATATATATAGCCGAAGTTAATTCTCCTAAATATGTTTTTCTAATTTCGATATTTTAGTGGAGCTGCAGCGATAAGTTTAAAACACCTTTAAACAAGAACCACCTTAATGAGGTGTGTAATGAATATATAAATTTAATTTTTTATAGTCTGTGCATAAAATTAAAATAAATATTCGGTTTGTTGTTGCTCCATTTTTAGATTTATTTTATTTTGTTACTTATTTCTTTTATTTGTAATTTTTATTACTTTTTTTTTGCTTAAATTTTTTTTTTACTAAAATTACAGACACTTTTTAATTTAATTTTGGATTCATTTTATAAATAAATATGCGTTGTTTTTTTTTGGTTTTCCTTAATACAATACATTATAATAATTTATGTCCTTAGCAGGTGAGCCTTTTCGATTATTCACGGCAAAAAACGTCAATACAAAATCAATTAATTTATCAAATAAATTGCAAAAAAAAAACAAATTAATAAAATTAATGCAACTAAAGGTTTATATCCAGTTTCAGTTTGGTGACATGAATTGTTTTGGCCTTGTTGGGCGTTTTTGATGAGGTTTGTGTACATTTAATTGCAATTTTTAAATTGATATTTAAACAATTAATCAAAGTGTGCAGTAGGAAATGTGACCCAAGTGACAATCATGGAAATGACCAAGTGACATTCAAGGATATTTTGCAATGCCTGCCACAATTTTTTTTAATAAATTTTTACCAATCACACCTTTTATCTTAATAATCTATTTTCTTTTTTTTTTACAAAATTCTGTACTTTGGATATTTGCTCCCTCTCTCTCTCTCTCTCTCTCTCTCTATAAATGCCTGTCCGTTTGTCTGTCTTAAGAGTTTTGTTTTGCGCTTTTTCCAATTCCTAATTAAATTCGTACGCTTCAAAGCCAATGCCTTCCGTTTCCTTCCTTCGTTCTCCGTCTAGTCCAATGAGCTCCACTTGACGCGGAATCTGGAGGTATCGAGATGCCGCCTCCTGGTTGGCATCACCAACATCTGCCGTTGGTGGCCTCGCATTTGCTTGTGCACTGTAGCGTTTCTGCGCCTCGTGGTACGCTATAATATCGCCGTAGCTGTGCTTTGGCCACATGCATTCACATCCCGAGGGCACGATGCGAATTTCCGATTCCCAGCATTCTTCAGTGGCCGCCTTGTTGCGTCGGATCAGGTGAATGGTGCGGTTTAGTTGGATGCACGAGAAACCAGCCTCGGAGCAGATCTGTGGAATCGAATGAAATCAAAACTATTAAATAACAATAAACAATAAGTATGAAATGAAAGTCGGTCCTACCGACTGTTATAAGTACACCACATTGTTAAATATCATAACCAATATGGATGATTATGATAAAAAATATAAATGCGCTTTAATCACGAATCACCCAACTTAATAAATCTTGAACCACTCTTATTATACAATATAACTGTATTTATTTTAGGCCGTTTATGCACCAAAATAACAAATTTAATTTATAAGGGCGTCAATAACAATAAATTGGTATTTTGTAATACTGGGCGTGGTCATGGGCGAGTTGAATCCAAAATCTAATCAGTTTGTCTTGAGCAACCCAAATAAAATATTTCAGCTCAATATTTATAATTAATCTCTAATAAAGCTTCGGCGGATCCCGGACGTTTTTCAACCCCAAAATCTCGAGATTTTGCAGATCTGCGGCCCGTGTTTTTAACAGTTTGTTGTAATTTTATTTTTTAAATATTTTCCAGAGTTTCAACGTAGCTTTGCATGTATTTTCAATTTGATTGGAAGCTTGACAAAAGAGAATGCAAGATCGTTATGTACTTATTTTGGTCTACATATGTGGGGCATCTGCTGCCACATCGGATTAATTATCATTAGTTTGTTAAATAAAAATACGAAAAAAAGTAATTTGTGTTTTTTTCACTGGAATACCGAAAAGATTCCGGGATTGTAGGATGTACAATTTGATGCCTTAATAGTTATTTGACCATAACAATGCACTAACGACTACCGTAATACTCCCCAATCGTTTCCAAAGTTTAATCTGTTGTTTAAATCACAGTTGAAATTTTGTACAAAACTTAAACTCAAATACTCAAATGTATTTTAATGTTTTCATGTTATTAAGATATTATATTTTTTCAAATAGTAGGCGTGTTCATACTTCAAAATCTTACAGTTTGATAAAGGCAAAATTTCAATTTAATAAATAATCGCTCAATATCTCTCAAGGTTATTGTGTCATCGTGTTAACAAGAAATGATGATAGATAGACTGACAGTCAGACAGACAATTAAACAGACGGACAAACGAACGATCTGACAAACGGACAGACATGGCTAGATCGACTCAGCTTTCGATTCTGATCAATAATATGCCCAAATATACGTCAATATGAGTTGATTAGAATTTCTCCATGTTACAAACATTTGACCAAACACAATATACCCCACTGACTGAGTGGTGTATAGAAAACAAAAATAATTTACCTTGTTTTTGTTGAAATCGTAGTTATGCGTAGGGGCGTAATTGTGGGCGCACGTTACTTCAATGTAATGATTTGGACGGTACTCGAAGCCGATAGTCTCGAGTGGAATTGAAACACGTTTCGTGGGGCACAGCGATTGGTAGGTGGTCTGAAAATATCGGATGCATGCAATTAACAAAAATCCAGTTTACAATCAGTTACTGTTACACAAAAGTCCTAATTCACAGGCTACAAGCAAAAACATTTAAATCCATTGTTTTTTGTGAGAACTACATCAGAAATGTCATTTGTATAATTCAACATTTTATAAACAATAACGAATTTTTTTGATTAATAACTGCGATACAATTTTCGGATTTGTTGGTATTTGATTTATAGCTTCTCATTTACAATGCCAACCAGCAGCAACAACAACAACAAGCAATAACAATAATACGCACACTTTTGCCGCGATGCTCCGATGTAGGACTGCCGCGTATTGTACGCTTCCGTACATTCTGAATGCCGTAAGGCAGCTTCATGCCCAACTCATCGTAGTCGTCAGCGGTCGCGATCATTTCATCTTGCTCCTCGTCCTGCTCGTCCTCGTAGTATTCCTTCATGCCGAAGGGAACAGCTGCGTTTGTGTGGTCTGCATTTCCAAAACTATTGCCAGTTTAAATGAAAATGTGGAGAGAAAGAAACAACAAAAACAAAAAAAAACAAGCTTAAAAAACCGGAAGTTGACGTGGCAAAAAAGTGGATTTAAAAAGTCTTAAATGCTTTGCTACACATTCCCCCAAACGCCAATGACTTTTTTTCTATAAACGAGACTTGTAGTCACAGTAATCATATATGTATAAGTATATTTATTTGAGTCAGGAAATAATGACAAGAATAAATACAATAATTAAAAAAATTATAAGTATTTATTTTGAATTTATTTGATTTATGTAAATATCTTATTTCGAAAGATCTCATATTTAAGATCTAGAATCTTATCCATGTATTGCATTATCTTTAGTTTAAACTTGATTAGAGTTTTTATTAGATACAAATATTCATAAGTATTAATAACTTAAAACCGAAAATACCGCGAAAACCTCGAAACTTCGCAAGTTTGCAAACCTGGAAAAAAAACCCAAAAATTTTATGAAACATAGATTAAGCGTGCTTTGCAAATATTCGAGGCGATTCAGTCTCGCAAAGTTGCTTGTATGCTTTGGTGTTGTCTGTATGAAAAAAAAAAAACTGTCAAATTGCTGAATTCCACAATTATTTTCGAGGTCGTATAAGGCGCGTGGCTTGCAAATTTTCGAGCTTTACGAGTTTTCGCGTTTAAGGGCAAAGGCCTAATTTTATAAAGAAATTGAATTGTGGCATTCTTTGGGTAACAATTAAAGCGCACTCCGTTGTATTCTATCCTCATTTGTCGCGACATGTGACAACTTAAGTGAAAGGTAATTTTTGGAGATTTAAGTCTATTCCAAGAAATTAACCCTTAAAAGTCAAAATTTCCAAATAATTCTTATATAAAAAGGGTATATTAAGTTTGTTCTTCCGTTTGTAACGCCCAGAAGGGGGCGTGGTAGGTATGACAAAGTATATATATAAATGATCAGCGTCGGATTCTAAATCGACTTAAAGATGTCCGTTCGTCTCTCTGTAATAGCAATTACAGCCATTATTTAAGAGCTATTAAGCTGAAATTTGGTATGTGAGCTCCTATTCTCCAAGTTGGGCAAGATAAGATCAAAACTACCACCTCCCATAAAAACCAAACCATGCGAAAAATTTATTAAAAATAGTTCCAGTGCAGATATCCAGTTCAAATACAAAATAAAGCACTTTAGTGGTAACACAAAACTGCTCACAAAAAAGTGGGCTTGATCGGATAAGAACCACGCCCACTTACAATAGAAACATGGAGCACTTATGTGTTAAAAGAAGTACAGTTTTTTATGCCACTGAAATGGTCGAGGGAATATGAGCTTCGGCATAGACGAAGATAATTCTTCTACTAGTTGAATTTCAACTTGAAGATTCAAAAGATTCAGTTCTCAAGACAACATTTCTGGCAAATAAAATTTAAATCAGACCCAAAATTGTATGCCTTATGTAAAGCTTCTTCTGTAAAATATTGCTATTAAATTTCACTACCTTGATTCTATTTTCCTTATTAGAGATAGAGTAACTTCAGTTACTAGTCTCTACTTATGAGATATTGTAAATGTATACAAAAAAGTACTCCAGAACAATTTATTTCATTTACTAAAATTCAATTTTGTGACTACAAGTCTCAAACAGAAAAACAAAAATTATTTAAATGCCAAAATAACGAAAAAATAGAAGCAAAAAGTTATTTCACACTTCTCTTTCTCTTCCTGGATATTTGTATATTGTATATATATTTTTTATACACTGCACTACGCGTACATTCCGACCGTGGGGTACATAGAGTTTGGTGTTTCATTTGTAGTACATTTGTACTTATGTACTACTTATATATAATAGATCAGTCAAACTGAGTTAATTTGAAGGTGTTTGTCCGTATTTTAAGCGAATTTGATCTGAAAATTAGTATTCAAGCTTATACAATATTTCCCAGTAGGAAGTTAAACTCTAAGATGAACAAAATCAGACAAGAACTATTTCGATAATTTAAATATTTATTTTGTAGTTGAGATACCAACTGGAATTATTTTAACATTTGAGTTGCAACTAAGCAACTAAGCACATAAGAACAACGCCCACTTCTATAGGGCATGTGAACTTCGGCATAGCTGCCCATAATTCTCTTATTAGTTTCTTTTTGTTTTTGTTTTTTTCTGTAATCATTGACACCATAAAAAATCCCTAAAGCCGCTTAAAATTGAAACGAAAATGCATCTAAAAGAGGAATTCAAAACTTCTCACTGACTATTAAATAACAATTGATGTTTAAATTAATGTTATTTGAGTATATACTCCTAAATGATTAATCCAATCAGAAGCGTTCAATAACACGGAATAATGCATCAATTCCCGAATTATTATATCGTGGGATTACAACTTTTTGTCAATTCAGATTTTTAGAATTTTCTGAGTTATCTAACAAAAAAGTTTTACTTTAATAAATACAAATATGCAACTTAGAAAACGTCAAGTTGAAATATTTGTAATACTCGGAGGAGGATGAAACTGAACGTTTAAAGAGCCGGACTACAAAAATAGTTAAACAGAAAGAAGTAAAACTTGTCTTAGTCCAAACCATAGTGTAATAAATAAAGTATCCCAATTTGACAGCAAATATTTTTAAGTTATATTTCCTCTCTCTCATTTTCGTTCTTAACCCCAAAAAGCCCCCCCCCATTCAAAACAGGTACCACAATTTTTCATTTGTATAAATATTTTTACATACTTAAAAAACAGTTTTAAGCAATTTTCTATTTATAAGGAGTTGTTGCGCATGGAATTTTTTTAAACTATTTTGTTCAAATACTTAATTCTAAAATGTTGACGACATGTGAAAAACAATTTTTCGAAATTATTTGACAACGAAACATGAGTCGAAAGAGATACTCTTGATTCACATAAATTTTGAATACTGCAAAGTTTGTCTCCATTTCTAACTACAAGTATAAACAAAAGGAGCATGTATGTATGTGGCATTATACATTTTTAATTTTAAAATTCGTCTCGAAGGGTTAAAAAGACACAAACAAACGAAAAGGAAATTTAAAAAATTTTATAACCGCTGTGTCAAGTTGGGATACTGAGAGAGAATGCTATTGCTACCTGGCACACTTTATTAATGGTCCAACCGAGAAGGCAAATTCTAAATTCAATGGAAATGCAATAAGGAATTTTTATCGGGTAATTGATTTAGTCGCTGAGAATAATAGTCGAGGGCTAAATCTCTTACTCGCCTTACTCGCCTACGGTAACCCCAAAAATGTTCTTCCGTCAATATTGTTTTCGAAGGATACTTAAGGCTCTTCAAATACTTAATTGAAAGTTGTTTTAAATTTTAAACGTAAGATTGTTAAAGTAAACAATTAATTGTATTCGTAGTATAATCATAGACTAAATTTAATATGAAAGCTTTTCTGGTTATACGAATTTAATTTAAAAGGATAAACTTGAATATTCTTCCTGTAATGTACATATATACGCTGGTCTGTATGTCCTACCTGACATTATCTAGGAGGATGCTTAGGCATCGTCTAATGTCTAATGTCGTTGTTGTGGCACAATGAATTCCAAACAATAGTTGCGCATTAATTTTAATTTTTATTTGAATAGCGTTATTATTATGATTATCCTTTATGGATGGCATGTGCGCGTTATCCTGCGCATTTATTTTATTTGTGCAGAGGCAGTTAAAAGGAAAACTAAGCACCACAAACGATCACACGGCGAAGTACAAGGACATGCCAGGGTGACACCCACGTTGGGAATAATAATTTAATTTAATTACACGTAAATACATTTTTTACTTTGGAATGTAAAATTTATTTATACGAGTATCGTGCTGCGAAAAAACTCTGCTCCAGAGTATTTTGGAGTACAAATGCACATGTCGCTTAAAATATATAATATAATAAAACTACATATATATATATATATGGTCCACAAAAAAAAATATCCTTAGAATATCAGAAACGATTTTTGAAACATTTCATTCAGAAAAGCATTGCTAAAGGTTGTCTATTAAAACCTTTCCCGATAACAGTCCCAAATTCGCGAAATAGGGAGCAGTCTAACACACACACACACATATATATATATATGTACATGCATGTTGGTGTAGACAAATACAAGTGCACATTATGAGAGTTTTTGTGAATGTCTATTTTTACCTTTTACTGCGCACGGCAATCGAGTGGCTATGGTGGTCATTGTCGCCAAAGTCGTAGTTGTTGTTGTTGTTGTTGATGTTCTTGTTGCTATTGTTGTTGTTGATTCTGTTTTGCTGAGTGTTAGCAACACGAGTGCCAGTAGTGCTGCCAACATTTGAGGCAGACGACAATTGCAAACGGAAGTCGTTGCTCGCATCCGGATGAAGCGGAGAAGGAGCGCGACTGTAGTTAGGACTGCGATTGTTGCTGCTGGGATTTCCGTTGTTGTAGTTGTTATGGTTTTTTATGTTGTTGCTGTTGTTTTCGTCGTGTTTGTAGTAATAGTAGTTGCCATTGTTGTCGCTGTTATTGTTGCTGTTGCTATTGCTGTATGTGCTATCTTGATCGCGTTGTTGTTGTTGTTGTTGACGTTTATTGTTGTTGCTGTTGCTGTCGTCATAATATTCATTTAGTTGTTGCAGTCGTCGTAAATTGGCAAAATCAAAGGGATCAAATTGCGGTTCTTCTTCATTTTGTTGTTGTAATTTTTGTTGGCTTTGTTGTAGTTGTTGCTCTGACTTTAGCCTCAATTGCGCCGCCGCATGTTGTAGTTGTAGTTGCTGCTGTTGTTGCGTATCCCGTTGATGTTGCCTTTGTCGTTGCAATTGTTGTCGTTGTTGTGTCAGCAGCGCATTGTTGTTGTTGTTGCAGCCGTCCTCGAATCTATTGCCATTGTCCTCGCAAGCCTTTGTTGATGTTGCCGTCGTCAAAGTGTTACCGCGGCCAAAAGCGGATGCAGCCGCCAGCAGCAACTGTGGCAATAAAATAACGAAAACGAAAATGAAAAAGAAAAAATAAAGAGAATGAGAAAGAAATTTCATTTGAGAAATGTTTGCAACACAAAGGTCGGTGTGTATAAAATATTTATTGTGTGGTTGTGTGAGTTGCTCCTAAAAGTGTGCTATGCGATGTGATAATGAGACATACGAGTATATCGAAGGCCTTAGGCGTATTCATATTTTTTACTTTGGGTCACAGTTTATCGTCTATTGCTGTACATTATCAAAAGAAGAGCGGAGGTTTTTTTTTTGAACAAGAGTTTTTTGAAGAATATTATTATTATTATTATTATTATTATTATTATTATTATTTTATATATATTTCATTAACTAAAATCAAAAATATAAATTAAACTTATGCACTAGCTGCCAGGGCTATCGGCTTGAGATGTGTAGAAAGTCGTTATGTTATCCATACTATCCATACTAATATTATAAAGGGAGGTGTATTTCCTTATTTTATTTATTTATTTATATAAAATCTTCCACGCCCACATATTACGCCCACAATTAGTAAAATTAAGTCAACTAAGTCGATTATTTTGCTAATACTATTCCAAAAAATCCCAAATTTGGAATTTGAGTTGGGATGGTCACTGTCGACCATTCCACCAAAAGTGGGCGTGGTTGGATCAATTTAACGCCCACCGCGATATATCAGGAAAGCGCTGCTCTACGAAGATAAACGTTTGTATAAAGGTGTATGGTGACTAAATCTACCATCTTATAAAAAGAGGGCGTGGTCGGGTCAATTGAACGCTCACCGTTGCAGCTCAGAAACGTGATACTGTACGATGATTAACTTTAGTGTGCAGGTGTTTGGGAACTATATCTACCATCTCAGCAAAACTGGGGTCAATTTAACACTCACCGCTTTAGTGCATCACACTACTATGAAGAAATTTGGTTCATAGTAACTAAATCTGACCGGAAAGTGCTACTACAATTTTAGTAACATACAAAAGCGAATACCGGGGAGGTAAACTGCAACAGTTGCGAAGCTCAGTTTAGAGGTACATGAGGTACAAACACACAACAGGGAGTAACGGAAAGTTCTGTATACAAATTTGGTATAAAATTACCAAATTAACCAGATATTCATACAAAAATAATTCCAAAAATGGTGGGCGAGGCTGGAAAGTTTATTTAACTGAGACTTTATTCTATTAAAAAAGAACCCGGGCACCGCCGGGTAATTTAAGCTAGTATGATAATATAAAAGAAAACTATTTGGTTTTTGAAGAAGAATTTTCTTGTCTTCTACCAAGCACATTAAAGTATTATTTTATTAAATCAGCAGACTTTGGTTTTGAAGATTTCTAGTTATAAATTTCAGACTGCAAATTCGATGGTTTAAAAACACATTTTTACTGTTTAATTTACTTAACTGCATCAATGAGACTTTGGTGAACATAAAACTGTACCTGTAGATAACCTGGTAATATTTTCCTTATTACCAAAAGCTTACCCTAAAAATGTATAAAATTAACTTAACAAAACTCAAACAGTTTTCATTAAAGACTGAAACTTTCGTGATGGGTCAAAATCAGGGATCGAGGTCAACACTTTATTCAAATTATTGAGGTCCATGTAGATGAGCCTAGTAATCTAGACCTATGTGAGACATTTATGAAGCCCCTCTAACTTAACCTAACATATTCTAAATTATAAATATTGTTGCTTCGATTATTCTGTAACATTGTTCTGAGTAAATAAAAAAATTTGTTGAATAATAAGTTATAAAAGTTCATTAGGACTTATTTTAATAGTAAATGTAATATACAAATGTGGTTCGATAAGTACTTAGCCTCAGTGCCCGATGAAGGCCTAATTTGCAGACCTCGAGAAAACATATTTTTCAGACGGGTTAAAGAAGTTGGAGCATCACATCGTTAAGTGTTTCAAGCCAAAAGAAGACTATCTGGAGAAATAAATAGCCACCTTTCTTTTGTGGGCTAAGTACCTCGTATAAGTCCAAGAGTAAGAAATAAATAAATTCAAGGGAATCTTCCTAAAGTTAGAAAATGTTTTGAGTTCCCTATGCTGCGAAAGTTGATCATTCGCTGTATCGTATTACTATGGACAGAGTGCTCTCTGGAGTTTCCATAAGAACTCAAAGTATAATTAGTTTCCATAAGACTCCAAACTGATCGTGGGCAGAAGTTTAAAATATATAAAAGCCTCAGGAGCGGTTGTATTTTATATATCCGATACTGTGGATATAAAATAAGTGGAATTGGTTTCTTATGTCCAGTATTGCGGACAAAAAGTTGTTCATTGGAAACACCACGATTGGATAAGCTATTCCAAAAACATTGTTTGAATTAGCAGATTTTAAAGTTCATTAAACATTAAGTGAAAACGTCCATTCGAATGTCAAGCGTGCACAATGGCACCAAGCGTCGAGTGAGAAGGCTCTCATATTAATATTCAATTCAATACGTTTTGTGTTAAATTGTACATTTCAACTGCATACACTTGGGAATTCCGAGCAAGTAGTTTGACAAACGCCTCAACTTATGCAGCGAAAAATCGCAAATGAAAGAAGTTTGCGCCGCAACACAAAACTTCTTCAAAATCCCTGAAAAGCGGATTAAACTTGAGCGTTTCTCTTCGTATTTTAGAAGCTTCCCTTTTTTTGGGATTGTTGGAATTGTCGTATAGTTTTTCGCTGTCGCTCCTTTAAACAGCTTTGAAGCAAAACTATTGGTCACGTCCGCAGCAGATTCTAATGAACGAAGCAAGCAACGCGGAGTGTAGGTCAGACACACCACTGGACGATGCGCGTGCAGAATATCATTGTCGAGTGGAAATAGGAAAATTGTACTGCATAACTTTGGGCGTTCGCCGCTCGATGATGAAACTTTGTCATGAGTGTTTTCTTTCCTGCCTTCCTTCTTCTTCTTCTGCGTCTTCTTATTTTCCTGAATTCCAAGATGTCTTTAATACGTCCGTATGAAGTGTTGAGCGTAGTTGTTGCGGTGGCGCCAGCGGCGTCTGCGGTGTTGGCATTCCAACACATGCCAACCGAAATTATGTTCAGGAAATTACTTAATCGGGAGTGCCGGTTAATAGTAGCTTAGTACCTATTACGTTTAGTCTGCTTAACACGATCGCCAAGTTTAAAATCTAGGAAGGAGGCTTAATCAACTATATCAGATTTACGGCCTTAATAGGTCGACCAAGATCAGGCCCTTTAATGTCGGTTTCTGATTTGCCAAGACAGAATTTGCTGGTAAAATTGCTAAGCGAACTAGAAATTTTTTATTGGATGCTTAAGTGCTTGCATGTGTGTTTTTTAATTTTCCCACGTACGCACACATACATACCTTCACGAGCGCGTTAAACGTTGTTCTCGACTTTCCATAGTCATTCTTAAAAATCCCTTCGATTATTTCTACTGATTTTTGCAGTCTCTTTGGATTTTTTTCTCTTCTTAGTTGTCATTTTTATTAAGGTCTGCCTACGTTCGTGTGTAGGTGATTGTGTCTGGGTATGTGCATTTGTGTGTACTGTCTGTCTGTAAACAATGAAACAGGTGCGCCTCCAGACAAACAAACAGACAGATAAGCACACATTCTCATATACAAACAAAAACACTTTCGGAGTTAAATGAAGAAAAAAAAATAAAATAACAGAAAACAAAACAAAACACTGCTTCAAGGATTAAGTGGCGCTCTTTGTGGCGCAGACAATGTTCGGTACGCGACAGCATTGCCAACATTTGACAATAAACTGTGGCGGTCTACTAAAAATTGTTGGTTTTAATTTCGAGCGGTTTAGAGAAGCCACACACGAAATCGCATTTGAGAGCGTTCATTCCAAATGTTATCAAAAGATATTTGCACATTAATTGGCAACATCATCGGCGAACGATTTGACCACAGCAATGACAACAACGATTTGACGTTGACAAGCCCCAAACATTGTTGCTGCATTTTGCGGCCAATTTTGATTCAATTAAAAACGGAAAAAAAAATTTCATTATGACTCAACAATGACTGGAACTAATATTCGATAATTGCCCGAAATCAAATTGAAATTGGCAGAATTTTAGCGCTTGTTAGCAGCAATGGCCATAGTAGCAACGGAAACAAACCAACCAACCAACAAACAAACAAACAGACAAACAATCAGACAGATAGACAGATAGACAGACAGACAGCAACGACAACAACAATTAGTATTAAATTGCAAGAGTGCTTTGGCAGTGAACGAAGGACAAAGTTTAACAACAGTTGCTATTGTTATTGCTGTTGTTGTTGTTGTCATTATTGTTGTTTTTGTTTTTGTCCTTGTCGTCAATTTCAGCAAAAAGCAAATTCAATCAATATTGTTGAAAGCGAGTGTACGAGTATGTATGCATGTATGTATGTATGTATGTGTGTGTGTGTGTGTGTGTGTGCTTGGTTTAGGGTCAGGTTCTATCCTTTAAAATTCCGTTATGTGAACTTTTGAAATTTACAACTTGTTTTTGCAACACAAATCATACGAAATTTAATGCAATTTTATTGAAAAATATGTTTACTCAGTTCGGCGAAGTTTTAAATAAAATTAAATTTACCTCGAATCGACAGAATTTACAGTTATTAGTTGGAACAATGTTGCCACATTGTTTTCGTTTTTTGTTTTTGTACGACGACATATTTCATTAAGTCGAACAACGAACAAAGTCAAAACTTTTTACTCTACGTAAATTCAAATTCAATAAATTTATACGGAATGGACATGAAGTAAAGTTGGAATTTTTAGATTTTTGTAAAATATTACTGTGCTATAACAGCTTATAGTAACCGGCGTTGTCCAGGTTTTGTTTTGAATATAAATATGTTTAGTTAGCGGAATTTCCCGTTGTGGCTTTTATGAGTTACGGAGGTGGGCGTTAAACTTTTTCTAAAAGAATGTGTTAAATTGATTCAATCTCGCCTATTTTTGGTGAAGTTGTCGACAGTGTCCGTACAAGTTCACAGTTGAAATTTCTTTTAGGAGCAATATTAGTGAAAAAAACGAATATTTTTACTTAATTTCGAAAATTGTGGGCGTGACAGTTTTTTTTTAGCGCAAAACCTTCCCGGGTGTTAGCATAGCATATTCCTAAAATTGCTTCCCAATGATGACCACTCTAGACGCGTATAGGGTATAAAGAAAGAAAAAAGACAGACCGATAGATAGATAGATAGATAGATAGATAGATAGATAGATAGATAAATAGAAACAAACAATAATTTTTTATATATATGGATTATTGTATGTAATAATACACTAAACCAATGAGTAGATGTTAAATAGAAAGACTCATCCATTTATAAATATTTTTAAATTGTTACGCCTACTTTAGCTATAGCCGAAGCTCATTTGAACTGGTTATCTACTCTGTTACTATTTTAAATAATATTTTATCAGCAAAAAAAAGTAGTTTGTATGGGAGGTGGGCGTGGTTCTTGTCACTTATCCGATCAATTCCATGTTTTGTGAGCAGTTTTATGTTGCTACTTAAGTTCCAAATATTGAATTTAAATTGAATATCTGCACTGGAACTATTATAATAATTTTTTTTTTTGTCATAGAAGGGGTGGTTTGAATGGGAGGGAATAGTAGCTTTGGGCCGATCTTGCCCATCTTAGAACTCCGCTTGAAGAATAGAAGCTCACACACCACAATTTCAGCTCGATAGCGCTTATAGTAAGGCTGTAATAACTAGGACAGACAGACGAACGAACGAACGGACATCGTTAAATCGACTCAGAAACCGAACCGATATATATATATATATATATATATATATGTCATAACTACCACGCCACCTTCTGGGCGTTACAAATAAAAGTACAAACTAAATATACTCTTTGGTAAGTGCACTTGGCGAAGGGCATAAAAATAATTAATAGTCAACTTAATTATGCAACTACTATAAGACAGTTTGGTCTAATATCAGAAAGACAATTCCTGTGGAACACTCTTCCAACAATAATGAGAGCTTAAAGAAGTGCCGTGCATTCAAACTTCATCTGTGCAAAAATTTTATCTTCTTACATGAGTCATTTTTTATTTTATATACATATATTTCGCTTATATATTTCACGAATAATTTTTATATGTAAGTGTAAATTTATGTTAATTAATGTCACATACAAGTGTAAATATTTGCAACTGATTCTTTGGTAGGTCCGGAGCGTAATTTTGTTACCTGCAAGCACGGACCGTTCGGTTTAGTGAGTTTGGTAATTTATTTATAACGCCTATAAGAAGGCATGGTTGGACTGACAATGCAGATGCACAAATGTCTACAGAAATTATCGGTGTCGAATTCTAAGCTGATTTAAAAATGTCCGGCCGATTAAGATGCATGCTTAGAAGCTATCGTCCTAAACTGTGATATGTGGGCTTCTATTTTCCAAGCAGAATTTCCTAAAATAATTTTTTTCCATGAGTTGAAAAAGATACTTATCAGCTTATGCTTTGATATTTGCAAACTGCTTCCCAACTGCGCTACTAACTGTCCAAATCATTGTGGCATTACGACAAAGACGTATAAACTTATTTTTTTGCATACTTCACTGCAATGTTCAAGCTAATCCCATTAACAAAGTTTATTTGCACACAAAAGTGCAAAAAGGCTCTTAGATACTTTTTGCTGTATCTGCAGTTACTCCTGCCGCCTCGGTTTAAATGTCCGCTGCGAAAGATACACCCGTTCCTGGTGTCCAATGTGCACTCTCTTAATGCATTTCATTCGCATTTGGTTATCCTTTATCCTTTATCCGTTAAGTAAATCGCAGGAAAGAACTGAAAAAGTCATGCTCCTTAAGATTCACTCAAGTTAATGTGGCGATGGCATGCCAAAGAAAAAGCAACAACACCAACAACACCAACAACAACAGCAATAATAGTAATAGCGTAAAAGGACATCAAGGACACGACGAAATGCATTTGACGAAAAGAAGCGTCATTTTGCATTAAGTCGCCTCGTTTTCATCAAATGCCATTTTGTTCCCTCATTCTTTGCTCGGCGAAACTTTTCTTTTGAGTAGGTCCTTTCCACTTCGCACGTGAAAAATATTTGTCAAAAAAGTCCTTATCGAAGAATGGGCAACTGAAGAAGGGAAAAACTTTTACCAGAGATGAGTCGCGTCTCTGCCGTGTTTACCTTTCGGTCAAGTATTTTCGCCTACTTGCAGAGGTGTGGTCAGTCATGAATTTTAAGAGGGAGAACAAAACCAACCCAACGAGGATCTTTTAATTTTTAAAATGCAAAAAATGTTGTTGATCTTAAAAATCCCGTTTAACCAAAAAAAAATTAACTTTTTTTTTGAATTTTTTTTATAAAGCGTGTCTGTGGCGCTGGTCCTGCCGCAAAGTCCTTTTTAGCGGGCCATTTCAGTGCTTAACTTTTAGCATCGTAAAATCATTTTTGTGGCGTCTTGTTTTCGCCTCATTTTCTTTGGTGGTCCTCGTCGTTCGTTCGTTCGTTTTTTTTTTGTGTGAGTGTGTGTGTAAGTCTTATGCATCCTGGCAGTGCCGAAGCCAGTTCCAGAGCCCGTGCGCATTTAAGCCATTTGCGTGACCAATTAGTGTCAGCGCTTGTTTACGCTGTCACTTTTCATATCCTTTCATCCTTTATGTTTATTTAACAACTTGTTTTCTTTCTCGCTCTTCTTCCTTTTTTTTTTCTCTCGCTTTTTGCGTTGGTGTTTTTTTCCAATTACTTTTGCACTGAGAGGAATTTGCTTTTTGTTTTTTGTTGTTTTTTGTTTACGTGTTTGTTACGTTTTATACGTTTGTTACGTGTTTGCGGTAAAGTGGTAATTTCCGTTATGCAATTTTTCCCGCTTTTTTTTCACACAGTCAAATTTTTTTCCGTTTGCTCGTTTATTTTGTTTTTGTACCGCATTCTTGTAAAGTGTTTGTTTAGTGCTTTTGTATTTTTTAGTTTCGGTTTTTGTAAGATTTTAAGCTGTGCGCTTCGGCTTCAAAACGAATTCACGCTGTCGAGAGATATTTGCG
This sequence comes from Suillia variegata, assembly GCA_949127995.1. Classification (NCBI taxonomy): domain Eukaryota; kingdom Metazoa; phylum Arthropoda; class Insecta; order Diptera; family Heleomyzidae; genus Suillia; species Suillia variegata. Next base: position 41,110,850 of record OX421842.1, read on the forward strand.
GAGCAGAGTACTGACGTGCGGATTCTTCTGTCCACGCTTAAACAATTAACAATTTTGTAAAAAATTTAAGAAATTTCCAAAAAAAATTACCGGGTTAATTTATTTTGCAATTAGTTGGAAGGGAAATTATAAATGATTTGTTTTATTTTTTTTTCATGAAAGTTCCGAGAGAGAATTTCACACATTTTTGAAATAGAACTAAACCGATTTTAATTAATAAAATAATTCAAATAATTCTTCTCAGCTTTAATCATTTAATTTGAGGAGTTTTATATCAAAAATCGATAAGTCCATAAAAAGCTTTACTGAGAGAAACACAAACAACTACTTACGTTGTTCATATTTATCGCTTTTTGGTATTTTATACAAATAGTTGGCATATAAATTAGGTTTGGATTCATATTAGAGTTGAGAGTTGAGTGTGGGCTGGTATTGGACGATAGTTTTCGGTTCTCATGGACCATCGGCAAAATCCTCAACTGAACCCTCCACGAGGGTGCCGGCTGGTAATAGGTACCACAGACACTCCATTTTGAGCATTCTGCTATTGTGGAGGGTATCTAGCTAAAATAAGTATGCATAATCTGGTGTTCGTTACTCTTTTATAGTACAGCATCAGAATATGCACTCTTATTATGGTTGGAGGTAAAGGGCTGGATCAAGGTGTCGCGCGACCCGTGCCGATGATCAACCTGGCTGAGGGCCCTTTCTAAAAAATAGCTCAGTCTTAAACGGGGCTTACGGATACCTGGCGCCCTCCGTAATAACTAGCCTTACCTGCGTATTTCGGATCTCTGCGCAGGTGGACCGCTCTTTCTCCGACACTCGTGGGATTTAACATGAACAGCAAAAATATTAAAAACAAAAACAAAAACAACAAGGAAGCCGGAAATTCCGTTAACAAACCGGATGGAGCCTCAAGCTCCGTGAAAAGGGCAGCGTTTTTAACGAGCTCTAGTGCTGCCACTACAAGGACAGGAGCCAAGCTTGGTCTGAGTAGTTCGGCAGGTAGCAGTACGGCGGGCAACAATCAGCCCCAACCAGTCAATAGTGGTACCGCAAAATGGCCTACCATGAAGTTATGCGATCCCAATAAAGCGGGTTACCAGGAGAGGCGTAGTGCTGCCAGGTTACTCGCGAGGGCACAAAAGACTCCCCCAACAGAGGTAGAGCTGACCAAAGAGCTGAAGGAGTCGATTGAATGGGCGAAGCTAGTGCTGCCTAATTTTCAACTCGAGCGTCCGGAAACATCTGCTCCAAAAAGACAAAGGTCGACCGAGGGAGAAAAGCCCGCAGCTAAGAGGGTAAAGACGCAAGGCGTTACCCCACGCAAATCGTTCGCGGAAGTCGCTAAGAACCGCATAATAATTGGGATTCTGGACGATAATGATGCCGAGAAGAAAATCCCGAGGCAACAATGGAAGTGGGTGCAGGCTGCGTTAGCTAAGGTAGCCCTGGAAGTGCTATTAAGCAATCCGGGCCCACCCCCTTCTTGCACTGACGCGGGTTGGCATCAAGGCCAAATAAAAATGATTGCTTGCGACGACGAAAGGTCAGTGGAGCTTTATAAGGAAGCCATTAGCAGAGTTGGCGAGGTTTATCCTGGGGCTAAGTTGGTGGTGGTTGAGAAGAGGGATATCCCGTCTCGACCACGAGCCAGGGTTTGGCTACCATCTACACCCTCTGAACCAAACCAAATTATGCAGTTGCTTAAGGCATGCAATCCAAGTCTCCCGACGGAAAAATGGAGCTTGGTCAAAACTTTTGAACAAAGCGCGGTAGCTGACGTGGAGACCAAAAGGGCCACGATGCAGGTACTGTTGCTATTATCTGATGACTCTATTGAACCGTTGGCGAAAAGTGACGGTGAGGTAAACTACGGCTTCGGTAAGGTGAAGATAAATATCTACCAAGCCGATACGACAGAGCATCTAGCGTCAGATGATGAAGATGTGGAAAATGAAGTGGAGTCCGACGGCGAAAGCATTGGACACGCCTCTAATGAGTCAGATGCGACAGCTGGACTTGTAAGAATGCTCTCTGAGAGGGAGTTACTAGGTGAGGATGACGATACTCTGACTGATGCGTCTCCTTCAGATAAACCTGCACCACAGTAAGGTTGCTACGGCAGCCCTCCTTAACCGCGTGGCAGACGACCAGCCTGATTTTGTCCTCATTCAGGAGCCATGGGTTAATGGGGGGCGTATATGCGGGCTGAGGACCCCCGGATATAGTGTAAATGCAGCCAATTGTGAAGGTAAGATAAGGACATGTATAATGTCCAAAGTACACCTTAACGTTTTCTTAATTCATAATTTTAGTAACGAAGATATTACAACGATAAGTTGGGAAACAGGCGGAAGCGGTTACCGGCTTGCATCGTTCTATCTGGCTTACGACGCTCCAATACCATCGCAGCTGTTTACAGAGCTGGTTTCAGATAGCGAAGCCTCCAAGTGCAGGCTAATACTAGGAGGTGACGCAAACGCACATCATACAACGTGGGGTAGCTCAAATATAAACGAACGAGGTGAGTTACTCTTTAATTTTATTCTCAATACGAGGTTACTGATATGTAACCAGGGCAATGAACCTACCTTTATAATAAGAAATCGTCAGGAGGTTCTTGACATCACCTTAATTTCAGATCTCCTAATAAATAAGGTATTCCACTGGAAGGTGTTAGATGTTCATTCTTTCTCGGATCACCGGTATATTGAATTCATTTTAGAAGAGGAATCTCCTCGTATAATCCCAAATAGGAATTTTAGGAAAACAGACTGGCTAGTGTACTCACACGAGCTAAAGAAAAGGCTTCCTAGTAACCCCTATTGCTACCCTAATAATACTAAAGATTTGGACTATATTGTAGAGACATTTACCAATTCATGTAATCTGGCGCTGAAAAAGGCGTGTCCTATGATTAGGCATAAAGGGAAAGTTAAACCACCATGGTGGACACCTGAGCTTAACCAGTTAAGGAAGATATGTAGAAATCAATTTAACAGAGCTAAGTACTCTGGTTGTGAATCTGAATGGGACGATTATTATAATAAATTAAAAGTCTTTAAAAAACATATAAGGAAAGCTAAAAGATCGTCTTGGAGGTCTTTTTGCGGTGAAATAGAAACTACTGTTGAAGCATCTCGTCTTAGAAAGATTCTAGCTAGATCCGTTAAACCCATTGGTTATCTTAAGAAGTTAGATAACAGCTGGACAACATCTAGCGAGGAATCATTGAAATTACTGTTAGATACACACTTTCCGGGGAGCTCAGACAGAGACAATGGAGTGACGGAAAGTGTTAGCAACTTAAATACTACAATAGAGTTAGATATCTTAGATACTATTTCAGAAGCAAATATTATTTGGGCTGTAGATAGTTTCAAGCCATATAAGTCGCCAGGACCAGATGGTATCTTCCCGGCGCTACTTCAACATTCTATAGGTCACACAATGAACTGGTTATTAACCATTTTCAGAAGTGTGTTACAATTAAACTACGTTCCCTCTCTATGGAGAGAGGTTAAGGTTATTTTTATTCCAAAGGCAGGCAAAAGCTCGCATACTAATCCTAAAGATTTTAGGCCAATTAGTTTATCATCTTTTCTACTAAAAACGTTAGAACGATTAATAGACATGTTCATAAGAAACTATATACCGACTTCGCAGCTTGCAAACTCGCAGCATGCATACTGTAAAGGGAAATCTACAGAGTCGGCTTTAACCTCACTTGTATCCGAAATTGAGAAATCAATCGAGGATAAAGAATATACCTTTGTAGCCTTCCTAGACATCGAAGGCGCATTCAATAACATCCAGCCGAAGGCCATCACAAACGCGCTGTCAGATTTGCATATCTCAAAAGCCCTTGTGAATTTTATTGAACAGTTGCTAATCTGCAGGTTCGTAAATTCGACGCTAGGGGCTTCGATGTTACGTAGATCTGTTCACAGAGGTACTCCTCAAGGCGGTGTACTTTCTCCTTTACTGTGGATTCTAACAATGAATAAGTTATTGTTAAATCTTGAGAAAAGGAGGATTCATGTTGTGGCTTACGCAGATGATGTCGCTATAGTGCTAAGAGGAAAATTTCCGGACACTCTATCCAACTTAATGCAAGGTATCTTAAATGACGTTGATCACTGGGCTAAATCTTGTGGTCTAGGCTTAAACGCGAACAAAACAGAACTAGTTCTTTTCACTAGGAAGCACAGTCTTCCGAATTTCAAACCACCGACACTTAACGGTATCGCATTGTCGGTAACTGATAAGGCTCGCTACCTAGGACTTATATTAGATAGGAAGCTTTCCTGGAAATTAAACATTGACGATAGAGTAAAGAAAGCTGCCATAGCGCTATATTCGTGCAAAAGAACGGTAGGTGTAAGTTGGGGCTTAACTCCAAGTATAGTACACTGGTTGTATACGGCTATAGTAAGACCAATTATGACGTATGGGGTTTTGGTTTGGTGGCCTTCTTTAGAGAAAAAAACCATGATAAAACGTATGGAAAGTATTCAAAGGGCAGCTAGTCTTTGTATCAGCAGAGCGCTCAAAACTACACCCACAGCAGCACTGAATATAATACTGCATTTAGTACCGATTGACCTGTATTGTAAGCAGATAGCAGTTATTTCGGTAATAAGACTTAGGGAATTCTCCCTCTTACCTTCTAATAATACAGGACATTTATGTTTAATCAATAAGTTTCCTGGAATTCCTAAAACTACCGACTCCTGTGACTCGGTTGCATCACGCGTAGGCAGTTATTTTACCACGATCTTTCCGTCAAAAGAAGATTGGGACAACGGCATTATCAACTGTAATAAAGGAGTCAGCATCTACACTGACGGTTCAAAGCAAAATGACAAAGTAGGGGGAGGTGTCTACTCAGAAAAATTAGGCACCAGTATTTCCTTCCGTTTACCTGATCACTGCAGTGTGTTCCAAGCAGAAATTGTGGCCATTAAAGAAAGTCTATTAACATTGAGCAAGAGTGTTTTAACCTCTAAAGATATATATATCTATTCCGACAGTCAGGCAGCTCTGAGGTCTTTACAGTCATTTAGGCATACTTCTAAGACAGTGAAGGAGTGTCACGATCTATTGTGTGTATACACACTGTACTTTACGATTAATCTGATCTGGGTGCCAGGTCATAGAAATATTATAGGAAACTGCAAGGCAGATGAGTTGGCTAGAATAGGCACCACGCTACCAATCTGTTCAGATAGGAAATATTTATATATGCCAATGGCAACGTGTAAGCTGTTGATTAAAAAACATACGATAGATATCGCCAATACTCGCTGGCGACAGTGCACAACCTGCGTAACTAGTAGACAAACGTGGCCAGAGTTGAATACAGGTCGCACAAATCGTCTACTGAAGTTCAGCGGGAAAGACGTTAGAATTTTAGTTGGGATCCTCACGGGGCATTGTATCATAGGTATACATGCCAGTAGAATAGGGGCTCCTTTTTACGACTATTGTAGGAGTTGTCAAGACGTAGATGAGGAAGAGAATGTAGAACATCTTCTATGAAGGTGCAAGGCTCTGAGTGGAAGAAGGTTTCAATTTCTTGGACTCTACTTTCTAGACAACATCACGGAAGTCGCAGATATCAAACTGACAAAAGTAGTCAGTTATATTAAGGCCACAGGCTGGTTTAATAGAGACCCAGAGGAAGAGTAAGGTGCTATTTAAGTTCCGGTGGTATCACAATGGGCCTTCAACAGGCCTAGGTGTGTCGTCTGACAGCCACTTTACCTACCTACCTACCTGTGCTGTACCCATTAGTTTTGGAATAAGAAACTAAAGATAAGGGACTTCAGTATTTCGATGGAAAAATTAGAAGATATGTTCATATGCTATTCCCAAAACTTCTTTGTTTAACGAATGAATTTCGAAAGATTAGGAATATGGAGAGTATGATTCTTATTCATACTTAACACATCACCAACCAGTATCCGCAGTCTCGCTCTTGAAAAAACCCGGACACATAAAGACGTAAAGCTCTGTAGTGTCGTCGCTCTCAAAACAGGACTGACACATTGGATTGTAATTACACCAATCAGTACATTAAGATCATTCCTTCTTAGCTTTAGGTCTGCTAATTTCTTATTCTTATTCATGAAGCAACATGAAGCATTTGGTGGTTTTGCAGGAATTTAGGTAAGAATACCATGAATCGAGTCCATGTAGTAGATCATCTAACGCATAACTTCCGCTGAACTTATACCAACAATTGGCTCTGGACCCAATGATGAAATTGCAAAACCTTCGTCGGCCAGTTCACGTCTTGCAATACCACAGTGCCCAACAACCCATATTAGTACCCGTTCATTGTGCTTACCACTCAATAATTTTGAGGAGCTGACAGAGTTTATAAGGGCCCTCAATGCATATTAAGAAATTTAAAGCTTTAGGAACAACTCATTTGAAACGTTTTTTGACAAAGTTGTTTGGCAATGAACGTTTCCAAAAGAGACGCAATTTTTCCGTTTTAAAAACTTAATAGAAGGCTTTTTAGAATGCTGAGTATGACGTCAGGTGGAGACTATCCCTAACTTAAATTAGCATCATCAATTGGTAAATTTTTTCCAAAAACTGGATTCAATGTTTTTAGATTGAAAGCCTCACATTTGATAACATTATACAGCTATTAAAAATATGTCCATTAAGTAGCAACATGGCTACATAAAAGTGTTAACAACTTGGAAACTTCTTTTACACTTACATCGCATTTCCATTTTACTGTTTCCAATTTCGTGCCGTGCGGCGACCACAGCCACTAATTGCGGCATTCGGGGTGTTATCTTGATGGTCGGTCGTCCTAAGCCACAAATGTGTGCGGTGGTCATACTTTTTTAACCCGAGTCCTTAATACAGCAAACAATTCTAAACATTTGCAGAAACACGTTTTCCGCCTGCCGATTAACAAGATTTTCCAGCAGCAGTTGCTCTTGTACTTCGGCTGTTTGTCTGTCGGTTTGTTTGTTGTCCTGCATTGCAATTGTTGCATAACCGTCGCTTTTATTGTCGTCTTTTTATGTTATCATTCGCACGTGACTTATTAGACGTTAGGTTAATTTTACTTCTTTTTAAGTTTTTAGTTGGGTTTAGTTTTTTTTCAAATAGCTTTCGAGTTGAAAAGCTTTAAAATAAACGCACAAATAATAAAAAAAAGCAATAAGAGAATTCGGATATAACGAAGCTCAAATACCCTACACCATATCAAAGACATAAAAAAACGCTTCATGTAGTACATAAGTGTCATATCTCGCTCATCTTAGAGCTTAATCACTTAATCTCCGCTTGGAGATTAGAAGAGATTACATTTAAAATTTCAGGTCGATATCTCTTAAAACACGGCAGTAAACGCTGTGATGGAAGAACGTTATTAAATAGACTCAGAACTTGAATGTTATTATTTATACTAGCTTATAGTACCCGGCGTTGCTCTGATTTTGCTTTTTGTGTCCACTCTAGCCGGCTTCTTCAGGAATATATATTATGTGTATGTGTGGTAAATATATTTATATGCTTAAATAACGAAGCCTCAGAAATTATTTTTTATTTTTGAATGCAGAACTTCCCATGAACCATTCGGTACTCTTTTTGTCTTTTCGTTCGTCTATCTGTGATATATATATAAAAAAAAAAATTACCCAAGCAGCATTTTATATATGTCGTATAAAAATTGTTATATAACAATTGTTAAATTTCTAAAAAATTTGTCTGATAAATATATAAAATTGTGCTATATAACATGCCTTTTGGATACAAAATGTTTGCATTTGTAAGGTAAGAAAGTTTCGGTTTAAATGCAACTGGAACAAAAACCTTTTCTTACCTTCAGATTATTTTATCTTATTTAAAAAAGTCAGTAGAAATTCTTTTTTGTTTCGAACAATGACTGGTCGGGTTATCTGGCTGAGCATATTTGCCCTTCAATGGCTTCGAAAGTTCAACTTGCAAATGCTCAAGTAAATATTCACACACTTACTTACATACATACACACACGAACTCAGACGAATAGACGGACATTGCGCATTGGTGTGCAAACACGCACAGTCGAAAACAGTGATTCCACAATTGCGGTTGGTGTGGCTATATGTACCGCAACCGAATCTTGGACTCTAGATGCGAGCGAATGTAAGCACTCTTGGCCAAAATTGCGACACCATTGGCAAAATCGACTTGGCTCGATTTGGTTGGCAAAGATCAACAAGTCAATGTGTTCTATTTGTGTAAGTCAATGACGTAAGCTAATGCAAGCTAAAGCAAATGCATCCATTCCCAAGAGAAGGAAATTCACTAGGATTCTTTTAATTCAAATAAGTATTTTATAAAAACTGCGTTTATTTCTGTCTGTCTATCTGTCTATCTGTCTATCTGTCTGTTGTCTGTTTGTCTGTATGTTATCTTTTCAAGCCTAAGTGTTTGACCTGATTTTTTCAAACTTAGGGCATTTGGTTAGACATGAAAGGATCTATAGGCTATAATAAATCTCATGGCCGCATATTTGCTACGCCCATGTTAGAGAACAATCCCACAATAAGAGTTGGTATTTGAGTCGGTGTGGCCAATCTCGAAAATGCACCATAACCTGAACTACAATAATAAAATTTACTTGTTTATTTTATATCGAAAAAACAGGTCGGACCAATTTTACGCCTACCAACATAGCTCAGGAAATTGATGCGCTATATACGAAACACATATAAGGATGCACCGGAAAGAATAATAGGCTATATAAAATATACTACGACTTCAATTTATGGAATAAAGTGGAAATATTCGAAATATGGTATATGAGTTTGTTGGAACACTACCAATAACTTCACCAAAAATGGGAGTGATTGGATCACAGCAGTAACTTAGACCAACTACAGACGGGGAGTAACGAAGAGCTCTGATAATTTCTTATGAGTTATGGTACTAAAAAATTTCAGTACTATTCAGTTACTTTTTGATTTATTTCAATACTGTTTTTAATATATTTCATGGATATTTCTGAGAGCTTTCTGTACACTAATTGACATATCTCATAACTGAAATATATCAGAATTTCAACTGACATTTTATCCAACGAAATCCAACGTAAACCTCGTGCCACGCCATCTTTCTCAAAACGGCAGAAACTTATTTGTACACCTAATATTTCTCCAATATTGCAGAAATGTATCAGTCGTATACCTGAAAGATGTTATATTTCAAAAATAATATTGCACATTTACGAGCATTTCAGAAATGTTACTTGCCGAGTGGGCAAGTAAATTTTATTTCTCTTTGTGCGTTTGATTATTCTTTCTTATCTTAAAAAAATTTTCAATTGACTTGAAATGAAAATGTCGTTTTATGAGCGTTAAACGACGGTAAGATTTACCGAACAACGTATGAGAAGGAACTCCTCGCGATGCCATTCATGTTCTAAGTAATTCTAAGAATTATTAATGTCAGATTTGAAATTCACCATTAAGAAAATGAATACACCAAAGGGGACTAACTTTTTTCCGCTGAGCTAGAAATGGGCCTCGGCTGAGAGAATAATTCGATGATTTGAAGCTGGGATTTCGATAACATTTTTCAATACTTTTCACATGTTCGGTAAGCGTGAAACAATGCATAGTGAAATGGCAAACCTCATTGAATATTTTGACAGTTGGATGTCATTGGTTACCTTGACAGCTGTTGAAAAATAACAATTGAAAAAACTATCATTGGTCATATATGTACTTTATATGTTTTAAGTTTGAAGTTAAAACTAGTAAGAGAATTATCTTCGGCTACTCCGAATTTTAAATCCCCCCGCCCTTTTGGAGGCACAACAAAAAATGTGATTCTTAAAGCACATTTGTACTAAATTTTTCTACTATAAGTGGGCGTTGTTCTTATCTGACCACTCCCATTTTTTGTGAGTAAATTTATGTTACCATTTTTTTTGGGAGGGGAATAGTTTAGGTCTGATCTTACATATTTTAGAATTTAACCTTCGCTTGGAGAATATGAGCTCACATCACAATTTCAGCTCGATACATCTTCAGTTACGGCTTCTAAAAGTACTTGGGTAGCGTCCTCATATTTTTGAAATTAAATACTCTCTTGTATAAGTATTAAAGTGGCGCAGCTCTTGAAAATATAAAGTATTAAACAAATTTTATATAATGTACTTATGTATGTATAAATATTTTAGCTAAAATGAATTGCGCGGGTTTTGCTTTCAAACAAAGAAAAAAGAAACCTAAACCTAAACAAAAACAACAAAAAACCTACTCCACCGAAATTATTTCATTTTCATATTTTAATTTTGAAAAGTTTCACAAAATGTTTTCGAAGAAATTTCCCCACAGACAGACACGAGAGCGTTGCAATATCGCTGAAAATTCCTTGACGAAGGTTTCCACTTCATTTTTATTTCATTTCATTTCATTTTGTTGTTGCTGCTGCCGCTGCCGCTGCTCTTTATTTTTTCACTGTTGTTTTTTTTCTTTCGTTTCATTTTAGTTTGTTGTTGTTTTTGGTTGCTGCTGTCGTCTCACAATTGCTGTTGCTGTTGCTGCCGCTGTTGTTGCTGTGTTGTTACGCACAACTTAACAAGGATGTGTGTGTGTGTGTATGTGTGGTTGCTGTACGAGTATGAATGCGTAGGGGCGAGGAGGGTTATGTGCGCAAGGCTATGTGTCAGCAATGATACGTGCTAAATGCTGATGTAGTATTTGCGTTTGTGTGAGTGTGTGTGTGTGTGTGAGTGTGTATTGTTTGTGTGAGCATAGCAGGCAAAAATGTAATAAATGCCAAGAAAAATAGATTTTTTCCCAAATCAAAATCAAAGTGCAAAGAAAAACATTTTCTACGAATCGAGTTTTATTTTATTTTGTATTCCTTCTTTATTTCTTTCTTTCTTTTTTTATTTATTTATATCCTTCTCTTTTCAATATTACTCTTTTATTTCGTGAGTTATTTGGTTCGGCATGGTCGAAACTGGATTATCTTGTGGCTGAATTATGTTGTTGTTGCTTTAACATTGGATATAAAAGTACATTTCTGAGATGTTGTCGTGTAATTTATTTTAATTATTAGCGAAATTTACAATTACAAACAAAAGCAATACATAAATACATAAGTGACGTAATTGATTTGGGTTTTGTCTGTATCGAAGAAGAGTTTTTAAGGCCAATCGATGTCGCGACATTTGTCTAGTAGGTCGAAAGTTCCATTCGAAGTAAGTAAAAAGTCGGTGAAATATTCGTGAAAGCAAACAAAATTAAGAGGCAAGTCACTTATCTATACTAAAGATAAGTGACTAGTACCTGGGTGACCGAGCTGGCTCGGCAGATTTTTAATTATGCTACAGTTAAATTGTATTTTAAATTTAACTGAAGAGTATTTTGTTTTTGTGGTACCTTTGAGCCAAAATAACCGAATTATATAAAGAAAAGTTCGGAAAAAAACACATAAATCCCAAATGAAATTTATTTTTGAAGAGCACATGGGTTTTGTTGTTCGTTAGCGCCAATAGAACCGATTCGCATTTATAAGTTCTGTACAACACGCTTAGGTTCTGAAGAAATCCAAGTCGAAATTTTTTTTTTGAAGAGCTCATGGATTTTGTTGTTCTTTAGTGCCAAAAGAGCCGATTTGCTTAAAAAAGTTTTCGAGCACGAGCTTAGGTTCTGGAGGAATCCCAATGAAAGAGTTTCCCCCTAGAACTTATAGATTTTTTAGAACTTTATTTCGAGTAAATGATCAATCAACCAAACTAAAAAAAAGGATCATATTTTGACTAACTGTTCTTATTGTATATGATTAGAATTAATTTTCGACCATGCCCACTTTTGTTATCAAAGTTTTCCCGAGGTTGCAATCTTATTATTTCTTTGTATCTTATGCGCGTCGAAAACGTTCATCCCACTGTGTTGCTATGCTTACGCCCGGAAGGGTTTTGGTCTAAAAAATATCTGCCACGCCCACCTTACACTTAAAATTTAATAAAAATATTCGATTATTTCATAAATATTGCAATTTGGTATTCGAGTTTATATGGGCACTGGCGACAACTTCACCAAAAATGGGAGTTTATGGACCAATTCGACGCCCACCTACGCCATAACTTCGATACACTTCAACGTGGAGTAACGAGAAGTTTCTCTTAAATTCCTATTTACATATATGTATATTAAGGATAATAATACAAAAATTTTAGTTATACATTTAAATTGTTATGAAGTAAGTTTGTATATTCCCAAAATCAGATTATATAGTCCAGAAACCGATTTATTTATTACCGGACTTAACAATCCACAACTTCGCCATTTTTTAACCCATTTTTGGTTTGTAATGACACAGTTTCAAATAGAAGAAAGATTGATCTTTTAAAAATATAAATGAATTTAGCTCAAGGATCTAATGATGATGATGATGATGAAATCAAAAAACCGAAAATCCATTAAAAATACAAAAAAAAACTGACTAAGTCCTTCAAAACGTTTTCAGATAATGTCTAAAAAATTGACGAAGACAGAACGAAAATAATTTTTTGTATAAGCTCACAAACAAAACAAAATTTGGATTGATCGGTTTTGGTTTGATTGTTGTAGCGCTCCTTAGTTACGGCCGTGAACTACGCTCATTTTTGGTGAAGTAATAGGTGGGCGTGGCAACTTTTTTTATTTATCCCAAAACAATCCTTGGCGTGGGCTCAGCAACTTCCCAAAATTTCATCGCATCGCATAAATGGTTGAGAAAAAATTAATTTTTCTTAAAATTGGATTTTTAAGTTTTGAGTAAATGCTCCTAAAATATGTCTTTTCTGTACGATCAAACTTAAGTTTTTTAAATTTTTTCTAATTTTTTTTCAATTCCTGTTTGAGTGTTCCTCCATTACGATCAAAATAGCGATTAATTTTATAAAATTCAATCAACATTTTCAGAGTTATTTCATTTTTCTTTAGTTAGAAATGTCTCTTTTTATATCATCATTTTAACCATCCATATTACTCACAACGCCCTTAAATGAATGTACCTTTTTAAACCGCTCGCAGCAGGGCATGACTAGAAAAATTCAAATCAACACATACAGTGACATATGCAGCATAAACTCCACACACACTGATACGCATTTACATTTACAGTGACACATTTCATTGCGCATATTTAGAAAAGGGTTTAAAATTACAGCGGGCTTCATTTTTTCTTGTTTTGTTGTTGTATTTTTTTGCTTTTTTCTTATTTTAACAATGCTTTTGTTGTTGTGGGAATTGAAAATCATATAATAAATTGAAAAAAAGAACAGCATAAATATATATGTACGTAGGTTTGTATAAAAGACTTGCGAACTGCAACTGGAGAATTCAAACACGTTTAAAAAAATCACAATAAAGTTGCCACCTTTTGGCATTTTTTCACACCCTTTGCGCGTCACAGTTGCGACGATTAAAATGCTTTTGACACTTTCCGTTGTGGACAATTTTGATTTTGATTGCGGTTAGAATTTGTCTCTTCATTTTTCCAATTGCTTTTCGCCACGTTTAAACGATTTAAACCGATTTGCTGATGCTTTACATGTTTTTTTTTTTGCAATAAAATGGATGGTACTTTTACAACAACAGTGTTAAAAAAATCATTTAAACAACAAGATGCGGATCTGTGGAAGGAAGAGAGATCTGAAGATTGAAAGAAAAATAAAAAAAGATTACCAATTAACCTCAAAACGCAATTTTGTAGAAATTTATTTCGTATTTGAAGTCATCGTGGTTAAACGTTAAACGTAAAAGGTGACGAACGATAACAATAATATAACAGAATTCCAATCCCAGACGAATTCGCTTGCATAAGAATCGATCATATTATTTTTCGTTCGAGATATCTGTAACACGATGGAATCTAAACATATGAAAAATTGTCATAAAATATTGAAACATTTTTCTATTCAATGTAACCATGGTGTAACAAATATAAGGTGAGAAAAGTAGAAAAATGTCCCTCTCCACCTCGGTTGTTTCTCTCTTTGAAAATCTAATTTTTGTATAGTTGCCATGGTTGTTACTAAAATATTAAGTACATAAAAAAAACAACGTGGTTTGTTGTCAAAACTCAAAAAAAAAAAAAAAAACTTCAAAATAAGGCAGAATAATAAGGCAGAAATCGAGGTGAGTTCGCTCAATTTGCGTTTTAATTTTTTACTTTTTTTAACCATTTAATCATAAGAATGAACATGTCATTTGAGATATAACGAATGTATCGGAGCTATATTTAAACCTTCCAGCAGGTTCTTACGACTCAAATGTTTGATTTTAACACAGAACTTTGCTAATTTCACAAATTAATCCAAGATCCATTGTAAAAAGGTTAAAATATTTGAATGTCTATTTTTGGGTTGTCTACCTTTTTTTTTGGTGAGTACAAAAGGTCTAAATTCGCCTGTCGTCTCGAGTGTTGAAACTTATTGACAGCGGAAACAACAACAACAACAATATTAACGATAACAACAATGACAAAAGCGCTTCTACATACATAAGCTGACCAGACGTTCGACTTTTGAAAATACTAATAGTACTGTATTGAAACTATAACTGCACAATTCGGTTGGGTTGCCTATTTGGTGTTTATCTGTAAATTCCATGACAACTCGTCTTCAATTTGGTTGTTTGAATTGTCAAAAAACCGGCAACTGCTAATTTGAAAATTTTAAAGCGAAAGTTGGTTAAACAAAAATTTTTCAATATTTATTATATAGGAACAAGTAGCACACAGTGTCAAGAAGCAGTTGAGTTGCCGCAAAATTTTGTTGACTATTAGTCAACTCAACTTGGTTGAGCTATTAATCGTACTAGAGGCATACATTTATTTAAAAAATTGCAACGTTGTAAGTCAATAAAGGTTACTTAAAAATTCCCTGAAATTTACTTAATATGAGGAAAGTAGAAAAATGTTCCTCTCCACCTCGATTGTTTCTCTCTGTGAAAATTTAATTTTTGAGCAGTTGCCATGGTTGCTTCAAAAACATTAAAAAAATCAAAACAACAACATTGTTTTTTTTTCAAAAATATAAATCGAGGTGAGTTTCTACTTTCCTAACCTTACATTATTTAACCATGCTTAATGTTAGTTATAATTTGAAGAAGTAGAAAATATGTTTACTTACAAATCTTAAGTAAATCTTTCTTTAATTTTTTTAGATTTATTCGAGTACCGATTACTTAGCTTGTTTCGCTTTGCTCACACACCAAAAGAAAAGATAAAAAAGTTGGTCAGCTCAGCCAAACAATATCAACACATGGCGACGCTTGGAAAGGCAACACTTTTCCATTTTTCATAATTTGATAAAAGCCTTAAGGGTTTCTGCTTCAGCTTCAGCTTCTGCTCCTGGTTTTGCTTTTGCATTTGCATTTGCTTCAATTTGATTTGATTTTATTTGGCCCCGAATTTTAGGGTCTCGCCATTTTGTTTTCTTCCGTGCGTTGTAATTGTTACGGGGACAAATGATGATGCTGCTGTGACAACTTCATTAACATGTTTAATTTTGTCCTTATTTAGTTTTTGACATTTTTGCACCAAATTTTACATTCGAGGGTTTGTTTAGCGTTTGTTTTTTTTATTTTTTATAAAAACGAGATGAGTGCTTCGGGGACGTATGATAAATCTGCAAGGGATCTTTGTCTTTTTTTTCCTTTCAGTGTTGCTTTTTGAAGGGGAAATTTCAGTGTCACTTTACTTTTTTAGTTTTCGGAATGTGTTTTTTTTTTGCAGTGTATAATGCGAAACACTAAAAACGAAAATTTATTCCTCAAAGCAATTTAAATACAAATTTGTGTGTGTGTGTGCGGTACAAGTTTAGTTCCGGTTTATGTCGTTTTTTCATTTCCGGTCGTTGTTGTTATTTCAAAACTTGCAAATGTACAATTTGAATTGTAGATTGTTGTTGTTGTTTGCTGTTTGCTATTTGTAAATAGTTGTAACCGTCGTCGTTGTTGTTATTGTTGTTGTTGTTGTTGTTATTATTGTTGTTGCAGTGTTTATTTATTTGTATTCGTTTGTTTGCTTTTTGGGTTATGCAAAAATACGAAAAGTTGAGATTATTTTTGAGTTTTGCAATTGCATGTTCTGCCTTCTGCTTGTTGTAATTGTTGTTATTTTTGTTGTTGTTATTATAGTTATCGTTGTTGTTATTGTTGTTGCTTTCGTCCTTGTATCCTTTTATTGAGAAAGATTACAACAAGGATGACACTGGTGTCAGTCAGTCAGTCCGTCAGTACAAACACAACAACAAGAGTTATCTGATGCTTCCGGAGGCTTTTGTTGCCGCCCCCGATGTTGATGATGCTTCAATTTGCCTCAAATCAAGAAAAACTAAAATAAAACTAAAACAACAAAAAAACATCCCAAAAGTAAATGTTTCATAGTTGCCAGACTCTATCGCAAAAATCTTTCCATTTCATTTCCGAGTTCCAAAGGGAAAATGCATTTTCCTGACATTGTTTCATGCATTGCATTGTTTTTGCATAAAACTGCGCGTCATCTTCGCCAATTCAACTTGAAAACATTTTCCAAAGTTGATGACATTTTTAGCAAAAAAACTTTCGAACCGCAAAAATGTTTCAGTTTCAATATTCAGTAAAAACTCTCTTTGCTTTTGTTGTTGTTGTTGCATATTTTGTGCGAACAAAAAACTGATCTAATTATTGCCAACGGAATTTCCGCTGCCGCCAACCCACAAAAGGGACAAAATAATGAAAAAAAAAACAAAATTTGCCACAGTATTAAAACTTTTCGTTGTAATTTTAACGAAATTTCAGCAACAAAATTTTTTGCTTAAGTTGAACTCAGCTTGGAACAATTTTTATTCAATTTGCATGTGAAAATGTCATTTGAAGGTTTTATATGCATTTTAAGGGCTTCACCGAATCAGTTCAATTATTTTGGATCGCTTACCTTTTTACTCCCGACACCATTTTGCACGGATTTGAAGGTTTATTGCAGCTGATATTCGTGGAAATCGTTTTTTCTTAGGTTACCAAACTCTTCATAAAAATTTCACTCGAAAAGAAAAAAATTACGAGTTTAAGTTTGGCGAATTTAACCTGAGTTTAAGGTTCGGTTAAGTTAGGTTAAATGGGCTGATTTAACAGGAACGAGAGATCACACAGAGACCTATAGTGGTTCCTAATGTTACCAAGATTGTATAGAGGTCTTCAATTTTTAAAAGTGATTAGTAATACACAATTTTAGATGGAGCAAATAAGCTTTCTTTAGAATGGAAATATCATTCAGAGAGGGAAAGTAACTTAACCAAAAGTAGTTCAGTCTAGATCCACTGAGAGAATGCTAAAGTGAGTGTTCCAGGGTCGCTGTAGCTGAGTTTTAAACAAACTTTAAATATAAAGCTATTGACCGCCACATTTCAAGGTTTCAATAATGAAATGAAAAAAAAGCGTTCTATAACATTTTAACCATTCAATTTTAACTAATTTTATCAAAAACTAATTTTTGAAAACTAAACTTTATTTGTTGGTCAAAAAGGATTTGTTAAAGATGTGGTCAAAATTATTTCACAAAGCGGAAAACTAAAATTAGGCCAAACAAGACTAAAAATACCCAAAAACTTGACGACCTTTTTCCACCAGTACATTTGAACTACCTACCCAGCAAACAATCTGACAATTTTCAGACTCTAATTAAGCTATTCATTCTGAGCCTTTACAATCATAAAAAGCACTTGTAAGTGTCCTGTTCTTGTAAAGAAGTCTGAATTATGTATATTATAAGTGTCATATAAGAGTCTAATAATGCAACAGAACATACAAATTTCGATGACGAACACTTTGTTGATAAAACAATTTAACTTTTATGAAAATGTCAGATATATGATTCTTTTATGTGCATTAAATCTGAAGGCTCGTGAAATCGTTAAATTTATGACACTTTTTTAAGTCCTGATTCTAAGCGCTCAGAAAATAGTTTGCTGGGCACGAAAGTACCCGTATGTACATACATACATACATACATACATACATACATACATACATACATACATACATACATACATAAATACATTCATGCATACATACATTCATGCATACATACCTAAAGATACAACACGATATCCTCCAAGTTTTTTAATATAGTTTTAAGCAGAGCTGGCCATGAACTCGTTAAAAAGTTAAAAGTTAATTAACGAAGTTTAATTTTTTGCTAATTTTTAACTTCTCAGTTCTCAGAGTTAATTAACTCGCGTTAAATTTCTTTCGTTAATTCAAATTAGTTAAATATAAAAATAAAAATTTAAAATGTTAATAACAAAAAAAGGAAAAAATTAAGACTTTTTTTACTGCCAGTTACTCCCTCCTTGGATGTAAATAAATAAAATTAAATGAAATCTAAACTAACTGAACTACAGAGCATTATATATGTATGTGTCCAGAGACTGCGAATACTAGGAAGTGATGTGGTGAGTATGAATAACAATAATACTCTACCTATCCCTAATCTTCTCAAATTCATCCGTGAAACTAAGAACTTTGGGGAATAGAGTATGAACCTATCTTCCAATTTTCCCATCCAAACACTTCATTCCTGGGTACAGCACAATGGTCCTTGAGGACTGAGAGCTATGGTCCCATACCCAACTCTAACTAACTGAAATCAAAATTTAACGACATTTAATTTTTTGAGTTTTAGAAAAATAAAATTTTTTTGTTTTTGCTATAGAAATTTTAACTTGATTAGTTAAATTTTTAACTGCATCAACTTTTCAACAAGATGAACGAAATTAACTCAACGAAGTTAAGTGTTTGGTTAACTTTTCTCGGATTAACGAAGTTAAATTTTTGATTTTATTAAAAAACAAACACGAACCGATTACAATTGTACATAAGTTGAAAAATAAGTGAAGAAAAATTTATATTAAATTTTCTTTACATACATAAAAACAAAACATTCTTTTGTATTTATACAATTCAAATTATAAAGTGGAAATATAACAAGTTAATTTCAATACTCCCACTACTTGTATATGTATTGTTATCTAATGAAACATGTTTGAATAAAAAAAACTATAAATATTATGTCATTATAAGTGCATAATTTCAATAATATTTAACAAATTCCTGATATTTTGAAAACGACTTTTAGGTAAAGCCTTGGTGAATATATCTGCCAGTTGCTCGTCGCTCGGAACATAATTCAGCTGAAACAAGTTTTCTTCATATTTTTCTCGGATAAAATGATAACGTACATCAATGTGTTTTGTACGTTTATGAAACTCCGGGTTCTTGACCAAACGAATTGCGCTTTGATTATCCATGTTGAAACAAGTCTCCACTAAATGTCCAGTCAACTCTTCCAATAAACATTGCAACCAAACTAGTTCTTTCATTGCTCCTGAAGCTGCGATATATTCAGATTCAGTCGTTGACATCGAAACGGACTTCTGTCTTTCCGAACTCCAACTGATTACACCTGACCCTAAAAGGAAAACATAACCAGATGTTGATCGTCGCGTTTGCTTATCGCCAGCATAATCTGCGTCACTGTATCCAATTAATTCAATGCACATAGAGCTTTCAAAACAAATTCCAAAATTGATTGTTGATTTAATATATTTAAAAATACGCTTTACTGCATTAACATGTGCCTTTGTCGGTTTTTCAAGATATCGACTTACAACTCCCACTGCATAACTAATGTCAGGACGTGTACCAACTGCTAGGTACATTAAGCTACCAACTGCTTCACGATAAGGAAAACTGCTTACCTGCGAATCAGTACAATCATCCATCACCTGTTGTAAATCAGCGGGCGTTGACACACTATTGCATTCATCCATGCCAAATCTCCGTAAAATTTTTTCAGCATATCTGCTTTGATTCAGATAAATCGATCCGTTCTTCATTTTATTTATCTCCAGACCCAAAAAACAATCTGCGTTGAAAAATTTTATCTCAAAGATATTTCGGAGATGATTAATTACAGGCAATATCTCCTCTTCAGATGAAGCTGCAATAAGTCCATCATCCACGTATAAAGCAAGCATAATTTTTGTGTTACCATTATCGCTTACAAAAACGCACGGGTCAGACTTGCACGCCACAAAGTTGAATTTTGAAATAAAATTTGTAAACTTCTTATTCCAGCAACGTGATGCTTGTTTTAGACCATATAAGCTTTTGATGAGTTTACAAACTCTGCCACTTCCATCTTCGTATCCCATAGGTTGCTGCATATAGACATCTTCGTTCAGTTCTCCGTATAAGAATGCTGTCTTTACATCGAATTGTCGCAAAACCATATTGTTCATCGCCGCTAAAGACAAAATCGCTCTAACAGACGTAAATCTTACCACAGGACTGAACGTCTCCTGATAATCTATACCATACTCTTGAGTAAATCCTCGTGCTACCAGTCGTGCCTTGTAACGCTCAACACTACCATCTGCTTTATATTTAATTTTAAAAATCCACTTGTTACTAACGACCTTTTGATCCGACGGCGCCTCAATCAAGTTCCAAGTTTTGTTTGCTGCCAACGAATCCAATTCGTCACGCATAGCCTCAATCCAAAAATTCTTGTCCTTAGAGGCTATTGCTTGTTGATATGTTTGAGGCTCCTCCGCTGCACTTGAACTCAACAAAGCCAGTGCTTGCATATTTTGACTACTATCCTCCTGTCTTCTGCGTAATCGATCTTTAATGACATTGCTTTTATCAACATCACACCATTTTGTTGTTAACCTACTTAAAACTTTTGTTATGCCACCTGAAGTTGTCGCATCCGTTAATGATTCCAGCACCGATGATGACTCTACTGGTGAACCTTCTGCGTCTTTAAAATCATCGTCTTCACTTACCGGTTTGCTGCCATTCGTTTGATCTTCTTTGGTGAAGTTATGAATACTAACAGCTACTTCCTCCCTGTCTTCATTAAACTTCACATCACGAGAGACCTGAATTTTGTTAGTGACTGGATTCCATACACGATAACCTTTTAAGTTTTCATCGTAGCCCACAAATACACATTTGTCCGCCTTTCGATCCAATTTCTGACGTTTTTCTTTCGGGATGTGAATGAAAACTTCAACACCAAACGGTTGCATGTGAGTAAACAAAAAACTTCTTCCGCACCACAATTCATATGGCGTTTTGTTTACCACCGTGCTTGTCCCTGTGCGATTAATGACGAACGCTGCTGTAGATACCGCCTCAGCCCAGAATTTTAATTCCATACCGCGTGCATGAATCATTGTCCTCGCTGATTCTACCATTGTCCTCATTTCCCGTTCCGCCGACCCGTTCTGCTCCGGAGTATATGGTACCGTCTTTTGATGTCGAATTCCGTCCCTCTCCAATAACTTTTTCATGTCGGAATTGATAAACTCGGTTCCGTTGTCTGACCGAAAAATGGTAATTGTGTGTCCATACGCATTCTTTGCTAACTGGATGAATGATTTGACGTGTTTGTAGACCTCAGACTTCTGTTTAATAAAATAAATAAAACGATAGTGAGAATAATCATCCTTTAGAAGCAAGAAATATCTAGAACCACCAATTGATGCCACTTGCATTGGTCCACAAACATCAGCATGAATAATTTGTCCGCATTTGGTTGATTTTTCGACTCGAGTTGTAAAACTACTACGATGATGCTTACCTAGCATGCAAGCCTCGCAAGTAAACTCCTCGTCAATAAACGCTACCTCGTTCCTCCTCAAAAAACTTCGAACGTGTGCTAAATTTTGATGTCCAAGCCGCTCATGCCAAGAACGCAACGTCATCTGACTTACCGCATTATTTGCATCCATTCCTGATTTGATGACTGCGTCAATCGCCATAACTGTTAGATTCCCAGTTCGTGCTCCTACAACGACCTTTTTGCCATCTCCAACACGTTTAAAAACAACTGTATCACTTGTGCCTTCGATTTTAAGATCTTGATCAAGTGCATGATTTTGTGAAAACAGATTTTTTTCAAGCTCCGGAACATAAACCACATCTAGCGAATGTCCATCATGCCATTTAGCACCATCTGAATACCTCACATCAATCGTCCCTGTGCCAAGACCCATCATGGCACCTTTTGCGATCTTAATCGGACGTGATTCAACCTTAAAATCCCTGAACCATTCTCGCCGATTCGTCATGTGATGGCTCGCACCAGAATCTAATATCCAGCTATCCTTTGTCATCTCGATTTTCAACACATCGCAAGTTAATGCTTGACTTCTTTCACCAGATGACCCTTTTAGTTTTGGACAATCTCTTTTCCAGTGTCCCGTACTTCCACATCTATAGCAGCTTCCTTTATTTGACTTCTTTTTCATACCTGTGTTCTCGGTCTTCTTTCGTGTTATCGGCTTCTTCGCCAGCAATGCTTCCACTGATTCGCCCAAACCACGAGCTGCAAGTCGATTCTATAATTAAACGAGACCGCAAATTGTCCAGAGTTCGGTCATTCTTCGCAGCTGACTCCCAGGCACTGCTGAACGCACTGTATTCTGATGGTAGTGACATTATAATTTTTGTTATTACCATCTCATCAGATATAGTTTCCTTGAGAGTTCGCAGTCGCTGTACCAACTCTTCAAGCCGAGCAATAAACGTTAACATGCTCTCGCAGGGCTCTTTGGTAAATGAGAAAAATTTTTGATGCAATAACAGCAAACTGGTTTCATTCTTCTTCTCAAAAACAGAATGTAACTTATCCCACATTTCCATCGCCGAATCGCAGTTTTGAATGTGAACGATTTGAGAAACTCCAACCGTGGTTCCAATGATCCTTTGAGCCTTTGCGTCACTTCTTCTCCATACCTTCAATTTCTCCTGGAAATTCACTGAAGCTGTATCTGTCGGACGCTCCTCAATCCCCACGACCACATCGTACACCTCTGCAGCAATTAATGTAATTTTGACTTGAAACCTCCATATAGCCCATTGCGCTTCGCTGTGCAGCTTCTCAATTTTTGTCTCGAAATCCATAATTTGCCAACTTTCGTAGTTTTAAAACGTTGAATTAAATATCGTCGAATTATTACTTATAACAGTAGTTTTAAAATAAAACGTTGTTTTAAGCTTCGAAGTATTAAATTTGTAAATCGCGTTGGCCTGGGCCCATAACCTTTTGATTTTATTAAAAAACAAACACGAACCGATTACAATTGTACATAAGTTGAAAAATAAGTGAAGAAAAATTTATATTAAATTTTCTTTACATACATAAAAACAAAACATTCTTTTGTATTTATACAATTCAAATTATAAAGTGGAAATATAACAAGTTAATTTCAATATAAATTCATATAAAACGATGTCCATCTATTGTTTAAGTTGTTATGCTAGGGTCAAATGGTGTAACTGAAATTAATAAAAGCAAACAAATTATTTTATTTATATTAAACTCTGATGCGATCCTTTCAGACAATGCTATATCTCGGTAAGTTCCATTCTAATACAAGCTTTAACAATTTAAAATTCGTCTAAGTTCAAAAGTGACTGACAATTGGAAAAATCAAAAAAGGGAAAAAAAGAGAAAAAAAAACCATTCTTATTATGTGAGTTTCCAAAGAATCGAGATGGTGTGCATCATAGTGCACAATTGCAACGACGCTGTAGGACAATTGCAAAAACCATCGAAACGTATTCTGCTTTCTGTTTTCTGCTTGCTGACCAGTGGCCAGTGATGCCATCTTGTCAAAATCACTGTTGCAAAATTGCGCAAGTGAAACGTGTGCATAAACCTGAGCTGGTTAGTATGGCAAAATGAATTTGAGTGCACTTGAACGTGTGTTTCGGTGTTTCGGTGTTTCCATGTCTATGTCTATGTCTGTGTGAGTGTATCTGTGTGTCTGTTGGAGTGCTGCCTCCGTACTTATTTAAAGCTATTATTGTCCGTTCAAGGAAAACTTTTCAACTGTGGCCATGTTGGAATTTTCAAATGTTTACATAACTGTATTATTATTGTAGCAATTTATTTTGAATGAGTTATTTCGAAAGTTAAAGGTCACTAAAAAGTTGTTTATTATTTAGTTAAATTGAGTATGAGGTTAATTAGGAACCAACCTCATCTTGCATTTTGATTTAAAATAATCAAACTGAAAAGTGAAAATGCTAAAATGAACCTTTGTCCATACAAAAATAAATGCTCGCTCAAATTTGTAGTCGTAAAGGTTTTAAATCAAACTAACTTTTTAGTAATTTAGAGTCTTATCAGAGAAGTGCTACGAAATGAATTTCATTTGAGATGGAATTTTCCAGTTTACACTACAAAAAAGGGTTTTGCATCAAGGCATGTCAAATCGAATTAAACATCGATATTATTTAAATCCAACATCGATATTATAAAACCGATATTGGCACAAACAAATCGATCTCAGGCGATATATATTTTACAACCCTATTGACATCCGGAATGTTTGCAAATCATTTTTACAAAATTTTGTATCCGAAAATTAGGTTCCAAAAAATTTTTAACTGAACCGTATTTGAAATATTAAATTATGTGTTATTCGTAATGTGAAATGACATAATTATATATTTTGTAAATACAGTCGTGTCTGGATATAGTGAACCAATTGTTGCAAGGCCTGTTCACAGTATTGAGGCTAATCACATAAAAAATGCCCACTTTCAACCACAATCGGTTGACCACAAAGAAAAAACAGCTGATTTTGTAACACTCAACAGCAAAAATACAGATTAGGTGAATATGCTCTTTTATTTTTGATTCCTTCTTGTGCTTTTGCTTGAAATTGTTTTCTCTGTTTAGAGGTTTTTGATTGTTCACTTCTTAGCGTACTCCATGTAAAAATTTGGGTGTTCCCTATATCGAGATGTTCACCATACCCAGGCACTACTGTACATTTAAAAAATATATATATGAAGGCCATTAGAAAATGAATATAAAATTTGAATTTTCATAATTTTTAATGAGACCGAAACTGTAGCCACAGAGTTACAAAACTTTAACTTAATCTCATTTTGAAAAAATTGGACTCTCTTCATTGTTTCCCATAGCCCTTCATGTATCTCCAATTGTAGTTATTTGATTGCAAGCATTTGTAAATCCCATGGTGTAATAAATATAAGGTGAGGAAAGTATAAAATTAAATTTCTCCACCTTATCATTGTTTCTCTCTTTGAAAACAAATTTTTTGTGTAGTTGTCATGGTGAATACAAAATTATCAAGTCAATAAAAACAACGTAGTTGTTGTAATTTTGGAAGGGTTATATTTTTATAGACGATGTCTACTATATAATGGGCCAATGAAAGGAGTTTGTAGCTTTAAAAATGTGATATTTCTTATTTGTGATTCACTTGAAACGAACATTTTTTGTATGTGATGTAAAACATTTGAAATCAACTTAATCTTAATTTTGAACTGACCATTTGCTAAAATAATTGTTAGTGCTGAATCAGAAGTAAAACTTATTTTGATTGTGGTGTAATAAATATAAGGTGAGGAAAATATAATAATGTCCCTCTCCACCTCGATATGGTTTCTCTATTTGAAAACAAAATTTATGTGTAGTTGCCATGATGAATACAAAATTATCAAGTCAATAAAAACAACAACACAGTTTGTTGTCAAAAATAAAAAAAACAAGCTTCAAAATAAGGCAGAAAAAAAAGCAGTAATCGAGGTGAGTTCGCTCAATTTTCGTTCTCATTTCTACTCCTCTAACCTTATTATTTAACCATGGTAAATCAGAATAGAGATAATTCATTTTACTTTATAATGAAAATTTCAAAAGTAATGAAATGGTTCATAGAAATAATTAAAAGATGAAAAGTAATTCAAATTTTTGTTTACGCATTAATATTTTCAATTTAAACTAACTTTTATTAGTATGATAACTGATTATTTTGTTTATTATTTTGGGGAAGAATTCTTTTGTAGGAATCGATAAAACTAGAAAAATAAAAATTTCTTAATAGACTTAAACTTATTAAACCTCTATAGTCGAAATAAGGAACTTTGTTTGATCGTCATCTTTCTGAAATATAATTTTTAGTAACATTTTTAGTTAACTGTTTTTATGTTTAGAAAACAATGCAATTTTTTTATGTTATGTTATTGTTTATGCTTATGTGGTTCTCTAAAGAAAAAAACATGAACAATTTTATTCCAGCTCATTTAATGAGCTTTAACAAAAATAACAACAAAAAAAAACTTTGTGGTGGTCCTATTTGCACAACAAAATTGATTAATATTTGCGAATGCGCAAAAATACAATAACAAAATAACAATTCGCGTTTCCCTGAAAATATTTTGCACCAAACTAACAAAACTGAATGAAACGTATTTCAATCATAGACTTAAGCATAATTCAAAGAAAACCGCAAATTCATCATAATTTGAAAATAACCGCCAGCCGCAAATTAAATTTAAAACAGCGCGCGCTGCGCAAAGCGTTAAATATAAATAAGCACACACACATACACACGCACACATACATATACATGAATTTGAATTTTTATATATATGTATTTATATATTCATATTTTAAAATGATATTTTTGTTTGGCCATATACTGAAATACTATAAAAACGTTCGTTCATTCGTCCGTCGGTGGATATTAATTTCAGGAGGACGCATGTGTGTGTGTGTATGTGTGTGTGTGTGTGATAGTGTGTGTTGTAAATCGGCCAAACGAACGAATGAACGAATAACTAAATCCGACAAGAGCAATGAAAACCGAAATAAATCGACAAATTTACAAACACATACATATACACACACATGCATACACATATATACCAAATTGCAAAACGCCATTTTTGCCATTTAATAAAAACAAAAATTTATTTAAAAAATAAATAGAATTGGCAACACTGGCATCAATAATGACGCAAAACATTTTTAATTAAAGCGCGTTCGTCACTGCAGAAAAAAGTTAATTAAATTACGCATGAAGCGCAAAACGACAAAAACAGCAACACCAACAACTACAACAGCAACACCAACAATTAGCCATACTAGTTATATAGCCAGAGCATTTGCTTAAAGCCGTTTGCTGCGCTCGCTGCAAAAGTTAATTTGATCGAAATGTCGGCGTAGCGAACGAGTGAATCTGTCAAATCAAGTGTCAAAATTATTGCAAAATATTTATTTTGTATGCAAAATATTGTATAAGCTTAACGTACACTACAAATATCAAACACAAAGTTTATTAAATTAACATACAAAATGGAGTTTCGCTTTCGGCGCGAAACGTTCCAGGTTCGATTTGTGGAAGATGAGAAAAAAAACAGAATTATTAGTTATTTTTCAATTGAAAACAAAAATATTTAAATGCATTTTCTCTACAAAAAACAATATACTAGGGTGGTCCGATAAGTACTTAGCCTCACCGCCCGATGGAGGCCTACTTTGCAGAAGTTGGAGCATCGCATCGTCAAGCGTTTTGAGCTAACTGGAGGCTATGCTGAGAAAAAAGTAACCATTTTCCAAAATTTTCAATTATCTTTTGTAGGCTAAGTGCTTATTGAACCACCCTTGCAAGTGTATCAATGTGGCAACCTTGTTTTGTAGCTTTTTTTCTCCCGATTTTCGCAATTCAAAACGAACTATAAATCGAATTGAAAGCTTCACTAAGAGTTTAAAAAATCGTCCGCATTAGTCCGTTTGGCCTTTTGAATTTCTAAATAAATTATAGTTTGTACGGGTATTTCACGAATCAACTAACCTTAGCTGCAAATATTTTCAATTCGTTCAACAGTTAACAATTTTCTAGTGTAAACTCAGCGCAAATTCTGCGACATTTTTAAAAAGTCGCGCTTGGCAAATAAAGAAAATTAAAGGGTTCATTACAAAATTGTGTGGAGAAAATATTATAAGTACACAATCGAGGGGTTGGGGTCTATATTCTGGTTGCGTCATAGTTCTGTATTTTAATACTTGTTGCTTTCTCTTACAGACCGAGTTTTTGTTTAGAAAAAATTTTTTTTATATGAATTTTAAAAGAATTTCCGGCACACCTACTTCTGAAATGCAGCAGCATGTAACCAGAATTTTGATTTCGAAACTCTGATCAACTCCAACCCATACTTGCATACGCTATATATTGCATATATTGGTATCAAATGAAAGAGAAAAAAGCCTCTGCTATTCAATAACTCATTTTTTTACTTATTAGTTTTTAGTGACATAAATTAAAAAATGGTTAAAAACTCCTTTTAAAGTGCTTCCGTTCCTAATGTATGGTAATCGATATCTCTCATTTGTTATCTTTTTATTTAGTTACTAACTCTTTGATATTCTACCGTGGTGTGGAATTAAAAAAAATATCAGAGCCTAATCTCAAGATGGGTTTTGCATCGGAATAGGTAAGCACTACTCGAAAGAATTCTGTTGATTACTAGGTAAGCACTTCCTCTTACTCTTTTATTATAGAGATATTTAATTTGTATATAAGAAAAACTGCTTTTAATAAGAATCCATAAGTAAATTAAATAAAAGTAAATTTGATATGAAAATTCTAATTCGTCTGTCACTGCAATCAATGAACTTTCATTGAAGGATGTCACTTCCCACCGAGATTCGTGCGTTCAAGTGGCTGTGTATTTATTTATGTTTGTGTTCGTGTTGGAAGTGCATAAAAAGCGGTTATTTTTGGAACATATTTGTAGAACGTAAATCAAAAAGAATGTTGCCAAATAAAAAGTTTAAGCTTTTATGCACCACACAGTTGTGTGCCTGTTGGGTTTGGCCAAATGTTTGTAACATAGAGAAATATTCAAGAAAGATATAGATATATGCATGTATATATACAATATATATTCTTGATAAGATTCAAAAACTGAATTGAACTAGCAATGTCCGTGTCTTTGTCTGTCTGTCATTTATTGTTAACACGATAGCGAGAGAATAGATAGAGCTATTGAGCTTACACTTGCTCTTATGCAGACGAACTGGTTAGATTTGGGAGCCACTCCGCCCATGACTACGCCCACTATTACAAAAAATACTGATATACGTTATCTTGAGAACCTTTGGTGATATTTGGATAAAACTTTGTACAAAATTTTCCTGTTATGCTTGGGAAGAACTGATTAAACGGTTAGGATGGTTCATGTTTTTTTTATTTTAATCATATGTTAAAAAAAAGCTCTTTAACTTTTAATTGGTTACTTTGGTACACAAAATAAGTATCATAATTGAATTAGAGTGGTCCATGATTTATTAAATAAGCGTTTTTATTAACCACCCCAATTTGATGGTAATGTTTAACAATATGTTGCATTTGTAATATTCAGTAGGACCGACCATAAATTCTTATTTGTTTTTGTTGTTTTTTAATGGCAAGTACTTGCCACAAAGAACAACAACAACAATATCGACAAGTGCTGAAGCCGAATTACTTGATGTGCTCGTTTTTACGATAACATGACCTGCACAGTACTTCACAGTACCTTAACAGTAAACAAAAGCCACTTACACAATTATTCATAAACTAATTTTATTCGAAATATCTTTGAAGTACAGAGTCCAACAAAATTTGTGTAAATGTGAATAGAAAAATAACAGGCAGGTTCCAGAAACGAAGAAAAGTGAATGTGAAATCGAATTTGAAACCGAACGGAAATATTTTTGGTGTTCTAAAATCCGAGTAATTTCGAATTTCGCAGTATTTATAATTTCACACTCTTTTGATGATTTGATTTCAAATTGGTTTTTCTCTTGTGAATTCGATTTCTGGAACCTAAAAATTGATGCGAAATTCATTTTGAAAACGAGTAAAATTTAGCGAGTAGCGAAAGTGAAATGTAGAACACCAAAATACAAATTCGATTTGAATTAATTCCGATTTGTTGCGGAAGTGAAATGTAGAACTTGGCTGAATCTCTTTTTATTTTATACCCATTTACATAAAAAATGTTGATACAGTACTTTAAAAGATATTTTTTAGTAAACAAAAATTTATTTTAACTAAATTTCGTTTATGATGAACTTGGTTATTTTTAAAAATTATTTTCAATAAATAAGGCTTATGATTTTATTGTTTAAAATGAAAAAATCTTTAGCCTGAGAGAGTTGAAAAACAATTTTCTTGAGAACTTTATTCTTTTGTGGATCCTCCTGCTTTTGAACTGCGAACTCCACTTCCACATCTCGTACCCGAATATAAGCTACAAAAAGTGAATTCGCTCAATTGTGTATTCGTCGATTGTTGTTGTTACTGTTGTTGTTGTTGTTGTATAATACTATTATTGTTAATCTTATTAAAGTTGTCATACGTTTTCTCGTCACAAAATAAAAGACAAGACCACGAATTGAGTTCTTTTAAAAAATTACCAAATAAAGTTCTTAAAATCAAATTGTGTGGGACTCCCAACTCAGTAGCCACCGCAATAAAATTTGAAAGCAAATTTTAAACTAATTTTAGAAACTTCAAATTCGTCTGTTTCGTTTTATTTGTATGACTCGCGAAAGTACTGTGCTTCGGTTTTATGCGCTCTCCGCACTAGCAGCTTCCAAGCGCAAACAGTTGCCGCTTGATGTTTGTTTTTACTAATATTTTGATTTCATTTGCTAAGCTTGTTTGACCTTTTTTTTTGTTGGATATTATTAACTTCAATCAAAACGGCAAACCTTGTTAGGGACTCAACCACGCACGCAACCCTAAAAGTATGCTCTGCTCTATTTAAAAACAAACATTTGCCAATATATAAACAATTTCGAAACATTTGCGCCAAAGACAAAAGTGCCCAAAAGTTTAAGAAAAATAAAAATAATAATAATAAAAGAAAGGGGGGGTGGCAGTATCGAAAAGAAGTCAAATCTATCAAAGGAAAATATGATTATTACGGTTCAATGAGTGCAACGTTATCGTAATAAACACGAAACACTCAATCAAAATGTTTGTCAGTTCACAAAAGCAATTTTCAATTTCCGCTTAAAAAACGTCAAAAAGTGGACTAAAAAACTGCTTAAAAAAATCTATAAAAATCATAATTTTTTTTTTTTAAATTTTCAGCAAAATTCATTTTATTTGTGAGTTTTTTTTTTAAATTTTTCAGCATTTAAATATGTTAACTAAAATTAAAGAAACTTTTACTTTGGCTGTCAGTTGAAAAGTTTGCCTCATAAAATTACGCGCTGGCTGTTGGCTGTCGGCTTCGAAATTTGGATTTATTTCATTTATTTTTACGCATTTTGAATTGCGTTCATTTCCGCTACAACATCCTTGTGTTTGTTTGTTTGTCCGTCTGTAAGTCTGTCTGTCTGTCTGTTATAAGATAAATTTGTTTTTATTTCTAAGTCGAAGAATGAGCATCCACACGTGCTGCTGCTGCTATTTTCTTTATTTATCGACAATATTTATGTGGTTGTTTTGTTGCTGGCTGCCCCGATAATGTAGGCAAGATGCCGGCATCACTTTCATTTAGGCCAGCTATTTAGACAAACAAATATTTTCTTAATATTTTCCATATAAGCAGATTATATTTTCTTTTAATAGCTATAAATCTCTTATTTGCAATTTTAAACATTTATTTCAGCTCACGTGCAGATTTTCGGAATTCTTAAGATGTGAACTTCCGATTGCATTGTTGGAATATTTTTTCGATCTCGGTGAGATAAATAAAATGATAATCAATTCCAGAGCTCAGAACAAACGTTTAAATTGATGTTTTCATTTGCGGTTGGTTCTGGAAGTTTTGTGAAATTGAAGTATTTCGGATATTTTTTAAGTTTTGTTAAAATTGTTTAACTGCAAGTGACGGCATAACAACGAATTGTATCCAATAATATAATCACTCATACGCCTCGGTGGCCAGGCGGACACACACAAACCGCTAGTGCCAACCGAGCAAGATGATGATGATGATGATGAGGCACGCTTAAAGCAAATTAATTTAATTAAATGAATCCAATAGCAACAAATTCTAATTGGTTTCAATTTAATTCGGTGCGAGCAGGAGGACAGCATTTAATTGAAATTATTCGAAGCTGACGTTGGAAAGTATTTTAAGAAATGGAAAAATCCAATTTTTAGTTTCAGTAGAAGCTAGAAAGCTTTTACATGCATACATAAATACATACATACAAATAAATTAAATAGTGTTTTTAAACCACCTTCCCAAAGTACTCCTTAAGGAAGGCCAAGTAACAGTCCTTCTTATGGAAAGGAAAAAAGAATGCCTTCAAAATCGGGACATTCCATTCGAAAAAGAAAGGAGTATGGAAGAGAATGCAAGGCCTCTTCTCTGACAGGAAGGGCTTTTAGAAGCGCTTTTTGCCCCTGAAATTGCCTACTGGGATATACATACATACATATATTGTATATAAATATATTTATTTGTTTACTTTTTTTAAATGTATTACAATTTTCAATTGATATCATTGTTGTGTTCCCATAATTTTAATATTGATAATATTTTTTATCCTTCGACACGATTCGGCGGATTAAATAACTCTAGCCTGATAAAATAGAGCAAGTCAGGACATTGCCGTACTTAGTATGACTAAACGACAGTTGTCAGGAGTTTCGTGTTACTACTGAAATTGAAGGAATATAAAAATGACCTTTTAAACTTCTAGTGGCACATATAAACAAAAATTTGTATGTGGTTTTGTTTTTGTTTAGTAATTAATTTAAAATAAAAATACTCAATTTAAATAAATTACATTTCAACGTTATGGATCACGTAACGCTTGTATTTAACGCTAACAGCCAATGTGCGATTTCTATTAGAGTGACAAGTAACCAAGGAGTTTCGTATTGCTTTTGAACTCAATGAATTTGAAAAAGCGTTTCTCATTGGGCACAAAAAAAAAAAATCCGTTATTGTATCGAGAAATAAATTTAAAATCATCACAAGAGCAAATGCAATTTTTTTGCACTCTCAAGCTTTCTGCACCAGAGCCCCAGAATTAATCCTTAATGCTTAAGCGGTGCGATAATTGATTGAGAAATCGTGATTTTTACATTTTCACACATTACGGGCATAAATAACAACGACGATAAGCGACACTCACATATACACACACACATGCAGACACACACACAGACAAACTCAGTCACTCCACTCAGTCACATAGCCACAGTTAAATAAACGTCGCGACAAGGATGCAGGCAAACCGAAAAAAAGGGATACTAAAAATAAGCAAAGCACTCCCTCTGCATGCGAATATAGTAAAAAGGAAAAAGAAAAAACGAAAAAGGGAAACCGAAATAAAAAATAAAAGAGAAATTGTTAAATCACGAACTTAATTTAAATGTCAAACAGCGCTATAGAGTCGTCCTGACAGCAGAATCAGCTTCAGCAACAACAACAACAACAACAACAACAACAACAACAACAGTGGTAACACTATCACTCACACAGACGCACAGACACACACACACACATACTCGTATGTTTGTATATACAAAAAACAGCGGCACTTGATACAACGTCCCGACTTCGTTCGTTCGCAAGTTTGTTCGTCAGTGTTGCCATACTGCGAGCAAATGCAAAATACAAATAATCTTTATCAAGAATGATATTTTCAATTTTTTTTTTTCAAGGACATTCTTCAATTGACCTGACTATCTTTCCAGATTTGATTTTCACAGGTTGAATAAAAGTTGACTTAACTTTTTCTTTTGAATAAACTCAAGAGTTAAATTTATCCTAATTTAACTAGTTAAAATTTTAACTTCCACAGAGTCAACACTGAAACGTATTCAGACTGTAGCAAAGTGCACTAGTAAACAACAACAACAATAGCAACATAAACCGAACGAAAATGGATACGGCGCTGTCGCTTGCGCCATCTAACAATTGAGTTCTGCACTTTGACGCTCATTTTGTCAGTCGTCGATTGCGATGCGTCCCGAGGGTTCCATGTTTTCTTTTTTTTTTTTTAAGTTTATCACATTTTTCATATTGTTGTTGTTCGTGTTGTTGTTGTTGTTGCTGTCGTTAGCTTAAGTGGTGCTGTGCATCCATCGGACACTCTTTCGTATGCAGCGAACAGATTTAACCAACGATTCTCGTGACTGATGACATGATTATCCTCAGATTTGTTGTTGTTGTTGTATTTCTTTTCTTTTTAAGAAGTTTGGATTTAGTTAGTTTTTTTTAATATAATTTCGTTTGATGATTTAACAAGGTGGTACCTAATTTAATTACCAACAAAATGTTGTACTTTATATATACGAGTATATAAAAAATTCGAAATAAACTTTCTTAAATAAAGACAAAATAGGAAATACGAGAACTGGAGTCAAATTAAGAAACAAAAAAGACTTCTTCAGTTTTTTGATTCCGTTTACTTTATATCCAACAAGTGGACCATGCGAAAACAGACGAAAGTCTGTTAGGAAGGTGTTAAGACATCTCGAGGGCTAACCATAAGTTGTTACGAGCACTGCGACCATTTAAGATATTTTGTACACTATAATCTCTTCTACCTTCCTCATGAAGTATCGAATAGACCTTGTCG
This sequence comes from Suillia variegata, assembly GCA_949127995.1. Classification (NCBI taxonomy): domain Eukaryota; kingdom Metazoa; phylum Arthropoda; class Insecta; order Diptera; family Heleomyzidae; genus Suillia; species Suillia variegata. Next base: position 41,145,282 of record OX421842.1, read on the forward strand.
ATTTTTGATGATTGATGCTGGTGTTGGAAAACCCTGCTGCCCAGACGCAGTTTGGCCAAAGACGGACATTCGCAGAAGATGTTTAATGATGTTTCATTCTTCTCTACGCACCGTCTGCATGTCAGAGGATAGACCCAAACTATTGAGATTTTATATTTATATCATTTATGCCCAGTGAGATAGCCGACTATTAGTCGGAAAGTGGATTTGCTTAGCCTAATTCTATCATGTGAGGTACTTAGCTTAGATTCACTTGTATCTTGGCTTGGCGAAGACATATAAAGGCCAAAATTAGTTTGTATTCTTTCTGGAAATGTTTGTCTATGATAGCCGTGGCTGATGCCCAGCTTATATCACAGAATGGTTCAGGAGCTATCATTGGGGCTGAGTTCCACTTCACTGCCTTGTTTTTTTTTATGTGAGTTTTTGTAGGTTGAGAAAGCATTCTTTGACTGCTCCTGAAAATTATTCTAGCGAGGAGAAGACTTTTATTGCAGCTTGGCTAAGCACAATAAATAAGGACTTCTTCCTAATCACAAACAAAGCAATCAATAGCTTACATATACAGGGTGGCGAAAAATTAATCACCCTATTGGAAGATGCTCTCATTTTTGCAAATGGCCGCCAATGTCAAATCTGTTTTGACATTTGTGGACTAGACAGATACAGAATACAAGTGAATAAGCCATGAAGCGATACACTCCCCAAGAACGCGGAATAATTGTGTCTATTTTTTTGCGTAACAATTCGTCTGTGGTGTTGGCAAAAATCATAATGAGCGATGAGGCTCATTTTCACCTCAGCGGGTACGTGAACAAGCAAAATTATCGCTTCTGGGGAACCGAAAATCCGCGAGTGATGCACGAGAAACCATTACACCCGCTCAAAGTGACTGCGTGGTCCGCTGTTCACGCTGGAGGAGTCATCGGGCCAAACGCCGCGGGTCAAACGACAACAATGTTTTTTCTGCCCGAACTGGACGAATTAGGACTGGTGGACATGTGGTTCCAACAGGACGGAGCAACAGCACACACTGCACGAGCCACAACCGACATTCTGAAGGCCGCGTTTCCAGGTCGCTTAATTTCGCGTTTTGGCGATTTGCACTGGCCCGCCAGATCGCCCGATTTAACGGTCCCGGACTTCTTTTTATGGGGTTTTTGAAGTCTCGTGTTTACATCAACAAGCCTGAGACCTTGGAAGCCCTCAAGGAAAATATCCGACACGAATGCGAGAATTTATAAGTGATGGAAAATGCCATAAAACGAGCCCGTATGGCAATCAATTGTGACGGCGCCCATTTATCCGATATCATCTTCTCGACTTAACGCAATTAATTCTAAATTTTTTCATGAAAGCAAAAAAAATAGGTCCACAATTTACAAAAATATCTGACTTATCTTCCATGAGAAAAAGAGAAGCAAGCAAAAAAAGGTCCACAAGTTCAAAAATTTTCTCACTTTCCTTTTATCAAAAACATATGAAGAAGCAAAAAGAAAAGGTGCTCACTTTACAAAGTGCGCCCCAAAGCTTCTTCGACATGCCGCCCTTACAAAGTGCCGCCCGGGGCAATTGCCCCCTCTTCCTCCTAGATACGGGCCTGCTCGTATCTTGTAATGAACTTAAATTTTTTTACTATTTTCTTTGGGGATAATTAAATACACTGCATGGTGCAATTTGTTTAATAAATGTTAACATTTGCCAAAACAAAAGCGATGAATGAATCGTTTAGATAAGACTCTAAATGCGGGAAAATCAAAATTTTTGCTTTTAAGCATTTCAAGTGCTAAATGAAGGAAACTCACAGAAGAAATATTAAAACATAAAATTGTCGAAAGTAATTACTTACTTCATTTGGCGGCGTTGCCATACCATTCCATACCATACCATATTTTACTTTTGCTTTCTTTTTCCTACAAGTTTTGTTGTTGTTTCCGCAATCAATTTAATTCGCACTCCCTCGAAAATTTTGTCGCTTTATTTTGCCTGTATTTCTCGTGCTTGTGGGGCATTCGGCAATATAGACACGCACACACAAACACAGAAACACACACACACACACTTGGGGAATATCGAAATTAAACTGTCCAAGAGTGCCACTTCCGGCTTTAACTAAATAAATTATGTCTTCTTCTTCGCAACCACTTCATCTCTTTCTCTTTCGTCTCTTTCGCCTCTTTCGTCGTCTCTGTTTTACTTTTTGTGTAGTCTAGATAAACGCTCAACGCTGCTCTGTTGCGGCGCCGGGTTGTCCTTGCGGACTCAGCCACAAGAACGGATGACTTTGTGGTTGCTTTTTAATCGCATCGCACCGCACTGAATCGCATCTGAATCTGAATTCGAATTCGAATCCGAGTCCGTATCGAAACGAATCGAATCGAATCGGAATTGTGTTGAGTCAAGTTGAATCTGCGCTGTTCAGACAGCACTTAATCCTTGGTTTGGCGTTCCACTGTACTTATAATCGGTATTTAATCGACCAAAATGTTTGAATTAGGTTCTTGTCATTTAACTTATTTTGAAATGGATATACAAAAAGTAACCGGATCGGATCTGTATTTAAATTTGATATTAAAAAAACTTTTTAACAGTCCAAATAGTTTTTTCAAAATTGAAAAACTTCTTTTTTTTTATTAATCCTGTTAGTATAAATTAATTATTAAATTAAATTTTTAAGGAATCCAAAATTTTCTCATTCTTGTCGCAATCGATCGGTCTATATATTAAATTATATCAATAAAATTTAATATATAGAAAAAAGTTTAAATTTTTGCTTTTTATAAAAACTGTTTTTTAGTGCAGTTAAAAACAAGAAACAAAGTACTGTACGCTCACCAGCTCGACACTATGCTGCGTCGTTGCGCTTATGCATTCTCAGTGGCGCAATTTTCGGTGGTCAAGCGATGAATGTAAAACGCTTGCTATGAGCTTGTTTCTATACAGTATGTTGCACATTTGTCAGTGTATATGTGTGTATGTGTAGTCGTGACAGTCAGGATCATGAATATTTTATTGCAAGTCAATGAAGGATACTCATCGTACTCAATTGCTTTGATGTTGTTGTTATTTTTGTTGTTATTGTAATTCTTTGGTTTATGTTTGTTTACTTAACAAATAACGTCGACAGAATTTTCGATAATCTGTTGGATTCGTTACGCTACGTCAGCAAACCAATCCAGCAATTAAAATCTGTTCAGCATTGAAAAGCTTTACCAAGATTGCATTTAAACAAATATGATTGTATATATCTAAGTATATATAGTATATACCTATCGATTATTTTTCTAAGCATTATAGAATATGTTATTATATTTATGTAATATCTAAATTAAACACAAAACTCTGTGAAAGCGAGAAGCATTTTATGACCAAACTCCAGATGAAAGCCAGCCTCCCAATTTTATGTTTATGAGCTAGTATAAAATTAAAGTACATTTACCTCACTTCAAAGCTTGAAGGCCTTCAATTATATTGCCGTAAAAAGAGTGTCCAACAGAACACGTTAATAAACAACAACAAAGCCAGCACGAAAAACTACTTTAAAACCAATTCGAAAATTACGCCAACGAGTAATGGGAAACTTTTTCCATTAAGCTCGAATAAAAATATGGCTTAAAATAGACATGGAGGACTCTGCTACTGAAACTGGCCACGATGGATATCTAGAAAACGAAAAAAAAACAACGACAACTACAACAATATCAAAAAAGTGTACGGCACCGATTTACAAGATACAATTTGATGAATATCTCAGCATGCTTTTAAAATTTCACCCTGGCCAGCGGCAAAAAACATGGCAACAATAACAATAACAGCAGGGAAGGGGTTTTACGAGCGAACTTTTAATGATGTATTTGGGTGGGCAACACACTGACATCGGACAGACAAACAGACAGACACACAGACAGACAAACTGACAACAACTATAAACTTACAACGCCACAGCCTTAAATGAAACAAGTCGAGCAAACCAACTCAACCAAACCCAATTTGTATATCCGGCACCACTTTCAGAATTGACAGTGCACTATGTACAATTTTTATAAAATTTGTGAAGTAAATAATGGAAATTGAAGTGTCAACATTTTGCTTGGAAAAATTTCAAAAATAAAATTAGCTAAAAACAATTTTAGTTATATAACATTTTATATAACAATATATGTACTTAAATGTTAATTTAACATGATGCAGTGTTGATTTAACATGATTTTATATATAAAGTTAGCCACGCATAGACCTTTTAGGTCCTAAGCGATATCAGGTTGAGATTCTTTTTGACCGTTTTTAAGTAGATTTGACGTCATTCAGTATGCGGGAACGATAGGAATACTTTAAAAGGGCGACTTCATCCAATCGCTCCAGCCAAGGTGCTCCTAGATATCTGAAACTAGTTTTATATAATGCTGGTAGAACAGAGGAGCTGCTCCAGAGTTCCTCTCACTCCGAGTTCCTTACAGCTTATGTATTTACTATTATCAGTTAAGTTTAGTTTGAGCGCATGCAGTGACCTGTAAATACGCTTACTACAGTTTTGCAGTCTTTGTGGGAAATTAATGTTAATTTCAAACATTTTTAATAAAAAGAAAATGTTAATTTAACGCGATATGGTGTCAAATTAACACATTTCTTATAAAACGTGTAAACAATTTGCAAAAGCCTTTAAAGCAAAAAGTTTTAACATGATATTGGGATATATTGGCTCAACATTTTCAATTGTTTTATATTAACAGAATAAGTATGTCAAATTTCTATATCCTTCGCCACGTACATACCCTACAAGCTGGTACCGAAGGGTATATTAAATTTGTTCTTCCTTTTGTAATGCCCATAAGAAGGCGTTGTACATATGTCAATACATTTGTATATATATAAATGACCAGTCACGAATTCTGAGTGATATAACGATGTCCATCTGTCCCAGCGATTACAGCCGTATTTTAATATGTCCATTTATCCCCTTTATAAGGGAATACAAATTATTGAAAATAGTTCCAGTATAGATAATCAGTTCAAATTCAGTATTCAACAGTTAAGAAGTATCACGAAACTGCTCACAGTTCAAATTCAAAATTAAACGCTTAAGTACTAACATGAAAGTCATGAAGTCACAAAAAATGGGCGTGATTGGATAAGAGCAACGCTTGCTTATAATATATAGATATATATAGAAAACATGTGCTACAAATAGAAAATTTTTTTGTTGTCTCTTAACTGACAACGGGCATTAGAGTTTCGGTATAGCCGAAGATAATTCTCTTACCAGTTTATCTTACAACTAAATACAAAAAATAAACCTAAATATGATATTTAATGTTCGTTAATATGGAAAAATATTAACTTGTGTGTATTTCATGTTAATTTTACATGATTATGGAAAAGGTTTTAGAACATTTATGTATTTTATCTTTAACGATACAAAAACAACATTTAAAAAACATAAAAAAATAAAAAAAACATTACAAATTGATCATCTCGAATTTCCTAAAACATTTCTATCAACTTAAAGGTGAAAATTGTACATTGTGCACCGGAAGGAGATAGTGGCGGACAGATGGATGCGCTCTGCTACAAGTTGTCCATAGCTTCAGCAACAACAACAATAACAACATCACCACCACCAACAACAACAACAACAGCAATAACAACATTTCAACAGATTTTTAGTGAAAGCTCTCTGATATTCATCACTAATAAATCGCAAAGGCTCTGCCGCCTTCGTCGCTCAACAAGCGCACAGCCAACCAAAAGCAGAAAAGAAAAAAATCATAAAAAAACAAACACACATACACACACACATACACACAATACACAACACAGTGTTGGCGACACTGTCGAACAATTTGAATTCCATTGTCAACGTTCATTTCGTAAATGGATGGATTTACAGCAATAAAACATAAATTTAGTCAACTTCCGCTTGAGCGTACAACGCAGCAACACAAACCGCCCACCGCCATGCAGAGTAGTGGGTGTGGCAGTTCAAGTGGGCCCACATTGTTGTCGCCCGTTGTTGCTATTGTTGTGTTGTCGTTGTGAATTTTGTTGAATTCTTGTTGCTGTTGCTGGAGTGATTGAAATTTTCACTATTTTCGCTTCCCGCCTTCTGATGCACAGTGGTGCATGAGTATGAAGAAGTCGCTATAAAAAATTTAATTAGGTATTGACAGTTAATGTACAGTTCGAAATTAATTAACGACATTTTAAAAGAATACTTCAGGAGTTTTTTAATTTTGAAATTATGAGTTTTTAAAATCAAATTTTTTTTTAATTTAAATTTTTTTTTTCAAAAATGTTTCTTCTTGAATACCAATTACCAATTAATTGGATAATAGCCGCTTTTTGGTGTAATGCTTACAGTAGCAACTGACCACTGTGCAGTGGCGCGGAGTCATTTTTGTCGAATTGAAATTCAATCTGACGCCTATGCTTGCTGCGCGATAGGAAACCGGATGTGAATGAGGACGGTTGTATCGGCATTACAAGCGGTTCGAGTCGAATGTCGAGCGGTGGAAGAGTGTTAAGAAATAAGTTGCGGGGGTTGGTGTGTGCTTTACAAGTGAACGTTCCTAGAGTGAAACGGGCACCATATTGTGAACTCTGTGTGTCAATTTTATTATGATTGGAAACGAATGTTATTTATGTGCACGCCAAAACGACAGCGACTCCCAATTATGTTCGGCGTTCTTTTCGTTTTTCGTTTTTAGTTTTTGTTGTCACTGTTGTCACTGTTGTTGTTGTTGTCGCTACTGCCACTGTTGTTGTTGTTGTTCTAATGGATAGACACAGCCATGTTTGGATACTATTTGATGGTTGATTTTTATTCCATTCCATTTTATTTCATTTAATTTTTTGGTTTGTTTTTTTTTGTTGTTGGTTGCGCTGATAATGCTCTTGATGGCGCGTTTAGAAAGCTCTTATTGATTTCCATTAAGCTTCCAAATTCAATTAAATGCTAACGCAAAAATTCAATAAAAAAAAATAATTGAAATAGAAAAAATGTCAAGGACACTTTTAATGTTTGAATTTTCAAACTGTCAGCGCGTGTTAGCGCCTCAAGAGAAAATATAAATAAACGCTTTAGTTTAAGCAAGTTCAAATCAGTTTAACTATTGAAATACTATAGAAATATTTTAAATTTTATACTTATATATACGTAAAAATATTGGAATATTGGAAAATATTGGATATTAAAAGAAATGGAAGGACTAGGAATCAATGACGTAAGTGCTTAATTGCAGGGCCGTAACTAGGTGGCGAAGTGGGCAATTCCTCGGTTGACACTTTCTAGGGGCGGCATGTGAGTGAGGTTAGTTTAGAGACCAGACTAGGTCCATAGCTATAACACATGCTCCCTTTAAATGGAGAAAAGTGTTGACCTTACTTCATGATATTGGTCCATCACGAAAGTTTCGGTTCTTTATGCAAAGTATTTGAGTTTGGAGATATTTATTTTAGATAATTCGACTAGAAATTTGAAAAACGCTCATTCTGCATTTGGCCAGCGGCAATGGCAAAGTAGGTGTGCAAGAGTTTCTTCTTCGTCCGGTTCGTTGCAGTTTCTACACTAATTGTTAGAGATTTATCCTATCCGAAAAGCATGGTGTCCGATTAGGCAGTGTCCTGTTAAGACACCAATCAGAAGACTGCATTTCTTTCTGTTAAATAAAATTAAGTATTTTGAGGTAATTTTGTTATAAGTTGGCCAAAATAGTTTGGCTTTCGAATTGGGATCAGTGTTTTTCCATATGCTGTTCGCTGTTAAGCATCGCAATTAGTTCTATTGATTATATAAAAATGTTTTTGGAGCTGGTACCGCTAAAGGATCGCCTTCAAGCAAAACGCCTTGTTTAGCAAGCACGTCCGCCTTCTGGTTACCATCTATATAGCATACCATCTGTCCACATAAATATTAATTACTGTGTTAGTCATAGTACAAGTGTCTACAGAAATGCTTTCCATTGTTGCATGTGACTAAAGTGAGTTCCTTTTTAAGCAGTGAAATAGTGAAAAATATTTGAGGACCTTTTTTTTCTTCTTCATCTGCATTCATGAATAAATAAAAATAAATCTGACTAAAACTATTAATAATTTTTCAATAACAAAATTAGTAAATTTTATATCAAATTCTTTCAAAGTTTAAAATATATTATTAAGGGCGACAATATCTAGTTTTGCCTTAATTTCTACGTACGGCCCTGCTTAATTGGCATGAAGAAAGAATTATTAACAATTCGATGACGTTCGAGATTATTTGTTATATGAACTGGCACCTTTGGTGGCAAGGGATTGCATTATTGTTTCTTAAAAAACAACAAAGTGGAGGCACTCTGAACTCGCTTTCCAAAGAATAATATAGACAACTTGATTGACACATTCTTCTGTGCATTCTTGAGTATAATATGAGGCAATACTCAATGTGAAGTGATGATTACACATCCCTAGTATTTGCTTTCTAGCTGTTATAATAAAAGCCCTAGGACTTAGCTGAGCTCGTTTTTGCTTAGTTCTAGGTAATTTATTGAATGTAAAAATATTTCAGAAAATTAATAATACAAAAGTATGCGAATTTAGTTCCTGCCTCGTCGACCGTCATATGTAAACTTTGTATCTCCTCCTTCTTCATTCACAGATGTCTTTTGTGGGCAAGTGTTGTATTTCTTTGTTTACCTCACAGTGTCGCTTACATGCTTATGATGCCTTCTGGTGGGTGTAAAATGCCCACTTTACTACTGGTTTGAGTGTAAAAATATCATATTTAATAAGCTCACCAATTACGAGACAATATTTGGATTTATCTATATATATAAAAGCAAAACTAAAGGATTTCAAGTACAAAAGACAATTTTAATGGGCTGAATCTGTCTTATAATGAACAACAACAAAAATATTCACCAATTAAGCAGACTTAAAAGGACAACAATTTTCCATAAAAACCCTTTCCAAAACAAAACGAAAAACTTTTTTGTCTTTACACTTTCCATTTGTTATGAGGAGGTAATTACGAGTATACATATAAAAAAAATATGTAATTGAGTATTTTTTCAGCAGTATTTACTTATGTATATTTAATAAACAAACTGTTTATTTGATGTATTCCGAAAAAACAAACAAACAACAGTTGTAATCTGCGTATAAATAAATTAATATAATAATTTATGCAAGTAAACAAACACTTTCAATTAGCTTATAAATATCGTAAAAAAAAAACAACAAACAAACATTAACACATACATCAACCACACACACACACATATATCAAAATAACATATACAAAGATTGATACATACATACATAGATATGAGCACTAATTCGTTATTGATTTTATTAACAGATTTGTTGCCAGAAATGAAATATTCTGATGAATCATAAATAAACAAAAGTAAAACGGAAACGAAAACAAAACAACAACAACAATAAAGCAAGAAAGACTTTTCACATAATTTTCGGCTTCCCTTTCTATTCACTGGCCATAGAAAAATGTGTCTGTCTGTCAGTCACTCAACTTAGTGAAATGAATGAATGTATTAATTAGAGCGGTAAAGTATGCCACACCAACACATGCAGGTAGTACATATCTAATAAATAAATACAACAATGCGGCAAACGGGAAAATTAACCGCTCTGCTCCACTTTGTTTGTGAGCACTGATAAACGCTGGGGAAGCCCTCAATTAGCCCCGAAACTAATGATTGTCATTACTGACGTAATATGTCAAATTAAAAAGGTATTTTCCTTGGCCGAAAGCTGAAAGCCGAAAAGTGAAGCGAGAGTGGGCCAGTCGGAATACTCCAAGATGCATTAAGGCATTAATTGGCAGAAAGGAGAATGATTCTTCAAATTAACATAATATTTCTAACGTTATGAGAGAGTAGCAGTAGTAGGAGGAGGCGTGTTCTTTATGTTATCGGATTGAAAGCCTTATAAATCAATTTGGTATAGTTATGCTATTTTATTTTAAGCATTGTTTTAAATTAAATTTGCAACATTTTTCTTTTGCTACACAAAATTTTGTAAAAACATTAATCAATACAATAAATTTTATGTTTGATACAATTCATTTTTAACTGAAACTCGCACCTGAAATCATTTAAATCAATCATAGGGGGGCATCGTTAAATAAGAATTTGACTTCGTTAATCCGAGCAAAGTAAACTAGAATCTTAACTTCGTTAAGTTGACCGCTTTGACTCGTTGAAAAGTTAACGTCGTTAAAAATTTAACGTACAAGAAAACATTTCTATAGCAATAATTAAAATAAAAAACAATTCATCGTTCAGAATTCCTTGCTTTTAAATGGAGGACATTGTTGTATTGTAAATACTCTATGAACTCGTCCATCCAAGGAGGCAACAAACGTGTACGTTAGTATATCATTCGATGTGCTTAAAATCAGTGCTTAATTTTTATTTTTTTGTTATTAATTTATAATAACTTTCTAATTTTTCATTTTAAACTTAACTTACTTGAGTTAATAGAAGAAATTCAACGCAAGTTAATTAACTTTTTAATAGTTATCGAATTAAACGCAAAAGTTAAAAATAAGCAAATAATTTAACTTTGTTAATTAACTTTTAACTTATTAACTATTTCTTAACCAGCTGTGTAATCAATACAATTAACAGCGTGAAATTTATTTTTATTATGAAATAATGTGGTGCTTGCCAGGAGTCGAACCTGAACTAAGTCGAAGGCGAGATTCTTAAGAAGAGACCGATTACAATTTTTATTAAAATTACCCCCTCCACCTCGATATTTTTTCTCAATCTTTGAAGATTAAAATGTTGTGTAGTTGCCATGAAAACAACAACTTAGTTTGATGTCAAAAATCAGAAAAAAACAACTTCAAAATAAGGCAGTACTCGAGGTGAGTTCGCTCAGTTCGCGTTCTCAGTTCTACTTTCCTAACTTTATTATTCAACCATGATCGACACTGTAAACACAACAACAACAAGGTGTACAAATTAACACACAAAAACTGAAAATTCTTTGAAACCCAGTATTGAATTTTTCCAAAGTGTTTCATTGGAATTTTTAATTTTCAACAGAGCCTCTCTAGTGCGTCATCGAGTTCCCCGCGCTCGCAAATGAGATGCGTGCACGCCATTGTGCAAACTTTGATCCTTGCATAATTTATGTTCGTACTATAAAATATTTAACAAATAAAATACACACACGCGTTATTAAAAAATAACAGGCAAATGTTTACATATTCACAGTGGGATTTAAATTATTAAAAAAAAAAGGAAACCGTTTACCTACTGGAAACTTTTCGACAAGCGCCTCAGCATTGCATTCTTACTTGTTGGAAGAAGTTTTTATTATAATAAAGAAAAAGAAATCCACAAAAGAGAACAAGACAATGTTTCGGTACCATAAAGAAGAAATATTTAGGCGAGAAAAGTTTTTTATCTGATTAAAAAATGGAAGAAAAAAAGTGCGTAATAAGTCTGCGACGTGACACGTTTGCGGTAGGAAGCGACGCGACGCGACGCGACTCCGACGGTGAGACGGAGAACCGAAATGGTGCAATGACTTTATCGGTGATTTTTGAAAGCGACCAAAGCATTATTGCAAAGGAAAGTTAGTAAGTAAGTAAGTTTTAAGAAAAATGCGAAGGCAAATTGCAAAAGGAAATGGCAGAGGCGTTTTCAGGCAGAGGAAATCCTGTAAAATATTCCTTGCATGAAATGTACCGCATAAATTACCTGTTACTTAACCAGTAGCGCTTGAGGTACAAAATACCTTCATAGTCCTAAAACTTGTAATTAGCCCTCATTGGTTTCTACACCTTTAACAGACTTTGGTCTGATTTCGCGTGGTTCAGTTGGTGGTTATGGAAAGGATAAACGTATGGTCCTAACGCCACGCCCCTATTTGATTGATTGAACCGTAAGTGCTCTTAAACTATTAGTCAAAATTCAACACAACATTTTTTAAATTTTCGAAACAAATTGAACGTATTTTCTAAACATTTCGCTTACACCGGGTATACATACCCGTGAATTTACGTGTTATTAGACCGTAATTTAACCAGTCAACTTTCAAATTGATTGGCAAGTCATATGAAAATGACAGAAATTGGTAAGGAAAAATTCGTTATAAAAAAAAAATATTATAAATTTCCATTATTTGCTCAATTCGAATTAAGTGTACTCTGTGTCCCCCCTTGAAAATATTTCAGTGTCCCCTTGAAAATGTTCCTCTAAACGACTCTGGTTTGGATACGTTTGAGCCTTTGTGGCTAAAATAAGAACGTGACATAAACAAACCATTTGTTAAGCTGAACTCAACTCAACCAAACCAAACCGAACCGCATCGCATCGTTCTGAACTGAACTGAACCGCAAAGCAACGCGAAGCGAGCCGACAATAACTGCTGCTGTCGTAGTCGCTGCTGATGTTGCTGATGTTGCTATAGCTGTTGCTGCCGCAGGTTAAGTTTAAATTGCAAAGCTAAAGCGAGGAGCGTGAAACGCCTTCACGACTTCCTGCATGGTGTCCCGATAATAACTTTACGTCGGAAAATTTCCACATCCACATCTTCCTCCTTTTACAAAATATTCTACGCTGTACAAAAGCAAAATCTACAACAACAACAAAAAAACATAAAATAGAAAATACAAAATAGAAAAAGAAAAATGTAGAGAAAAGTCATAAATAAATAGGAAAACGTCATTTAGTCCACAAAAGAGGCGAGTCGAGTCGAGGAAAAGCGAAGCGAAGCGAGTTGCTTCAGTGAAGTGAAGTGAAGCTTGTTTGGCATTCAGCATTTGCGGCGGTGTCGGTTGGTGTGCGCCCGTTCCGCCCCCTAATTTCAATAGCTGCGTAAATAGTAAAATACATATTTAAAATTTAAATTTTTACAATAGCGCTCAGTGCAAAAAGCCATCAAATTAGGGATGCTACATTACAAAAACAAAAGCAAAACATCGATATTGCCAGTTTCGATATTGATGAAAAAAACATCGGTTGTTCGATACATTCAACACAAAACTATCGATAAATTCAAATATAGATATAATAAAAATAGATAGGGCTAGATTTTATGTTAAAAAAATAACATTGATTATTCGATATATTCAACAGGAAACCATCGATAAATTAACAATAAAATAAAATCGATATTGCTAGCTTCGATATTGATGGAAAAAATATTGATTTTTCGATATCTTCAACACAAAAATATCGATTTTAAAATATCGATATTCGAAATTAAAGGTCATTTGTAATTTGTTAAAGTTATCGCCAACAAACTGTCGTTAATGACGCAATTTTTAAATTGTTTAAATTAACCGAATGTATAAGAATGTTTAAGAAAATTGTATTCCAAACTTAAATATCGATAAATCAGACTAAAAATATCGATATTTATTACTCCTATTGCATCGTTTTTTGAATCTTCGATATTATGATACCGAAGAATATCGATACTTCAAATGTTTATTTAAATTTTGCATCCCTACATCAAATCCATTTAGTTGATTGTTTAGATTTTTCTATTACATCTATTAGAATGTTTATTTTTCAATTTCTTTAGTTGGATTCTTTTTGTTTGCTTCTTAAATCAGACATTTCGAAAACTTCTCTTTTTGCTTTTGATTTTTTTTGTTCTTTAACCGAAAATTGGTAATCGCTTTTGGTACTTAAGTTGGTAGCTCCACTAACCTCGAAGTATGCTTAAAAATTTTACATTAATATTTAAAAACGTTAACAATTTCGATTACAATAATAAATAAAAACGTTTTGATTATTTAACAAAAATCGTCTTTAATTTTTGAATTATTTGCAAAACTCCAAGCTCACATTTCGTCGTTTGTGCCACATTGAGTACTTTGCACTCTGCGACACTGGCAACTCTGATGTCCAACGTCGGGCGACCTCGACAGCGCCAGCAGGCTTATTATCAACTGGCATCGCTCTGCCAGTTGTGGTCGCCTTTTTTTCTCTTCTTGTTGTTTGCTTCTTGTCTTTCGTCTTTTTTGAAATAACTTTGCTGGCGTTATTTAAATGCTAAATAAAATGAGGGGGGCGTGACGGTTGGGTGTGAGCAGTAAAGAGGCGGCAGGTGTCACTTATAGATTGCACCTTTTACACGATTTACTCTTCTTCTTGTTGTTGTTACTGTTTTTGTTGTTGTTGAATGTTGCTGCTGTATTGTGGCAACGCCTGTTTATTTACTTATGCCATGGGCGTTTGTCTAAGGTGTGCTACACACACACACACACACAGTAAGAGAGACACACTTTAATTTCTGTCCAAGTGTGGCAATCTGTGTCATTGCTGCCACTGCCTCTGCTGCTACTCCACCTGCTCTATCAAGAAAATATTCACCAGATTAAAAGTGGCAGCTAGCTCAGTTCTACTTTGCAGTATACTTTCGTACCTTCGTTCATTTGCGACATTTTCCATTTGGCCATTTACTTATTATTGTTGTTGTTGTTGCTTATGCTGGGTGAAATCTTTACGCGTTTATTTATTTTTGCTTTCAGGGCAAAAGTAATTTCCTTTAGTGGCTTCGACAGTGTCGCAAATGTTGCATTTGCCTCTGGAAATGTGTGTATGCGTATATGTGTGTGTGTTTATGTTTATGTTTGTGTGAGTGTGGCCCAAAGTGCCAGTTACCGTGTAATACGTAAAAAATAGTGTGTCTGCCCAAAACTAAACGTGCGCTTCGGTTATTTGCCACACGCCGCAATGCCGCCACATCATCGCTCTCGCCACAAACGCAGCGCGGCAGCGCCTCAAGACGCGACGTGTGTATGGTTCGTCGTTCTATTCGCGCGCGCGCCACTTCACTTCGCTGGCGACTCAAATGTGGATTATTAAAAGGTTCTGTGGTACGCGCACATTCCAGCAAATAATTTCATTTTTCACTTTTTCACTTTTTCATTTTTCACTTTTCATTTCGTTCGTTTGTTCACTCGTTCGCAATTTTTCACTTAGCGCATTTTTGCGTTCGTTCGCCAGATGTCGCTTGTCGCTTGTCGTCGCTTTTAATGAAAATTCTCAACCGTCGCGTTCGGTGCTTCGTCTCTATCTCTTTCCCATCATTACACTGCCTACACAATATACACACACACACTCACAGACAGACAGACATACACACACTCAAACGAATGCGTACACTTGCACTTACGTCATTTGTCGCCATATTTATTTTAATGGTTGCTCAATTTAATCACTGCGCCATACGAGTTCGGCACGTTTTGCGGTCTCGTTTTTTTTAATGTTTGCGTGAAGTTTTTTCGGTTTTTTTTTCATTATTATTATCATTTATTTTGAGAAGTATTTAATTGAAAGCAAATGCATGTGAACGACTTTTTAATACCCGTCTCGTATCGCCAAACTAATATCCATGTGGTGTTAAAGTATGGTCGCGAAAATATTTGCACAAAGTCAAAGTAGTTTTGTCGCCATCAGCAGTTCAGAAAGCTGTACTTTGTTGTAACATAATATAACGTTGGAACATAGCAGATATTTTATAAGTGCTAAACTTTCTGTAACTAATTTAATAAAAAAATCATTTAACAAAAGTTTGAGAACTTGTTTTCGACATTTATATGCAAAATAATAAATGCGGATCCGCGAAAATTGGTTGAAAATGAGCAGCCTCAAGAGCGACTGCAAGAAGTGCAATTATTAAGTTGTTCATCAATGAAACAGCTATCGAAGAAAAAAGTCCTGACCAAAGATGCAAGGATGAAAAGTTAATGGTAAAGTTCATTACTAATGTGAAGTAGAAATGTAATAAATTGTCACCATTGGTTGAAGAAGAGCAAGAAAAAAAAAATATAAATGTTAAGTTCAATGGCAAAATACTTGTCTCAGCTTCTTAGCTCTTAACAGCATCTTCTACTCTCTCACTTCTCTAACCTTCTATTCTTGCCTTTGCATGATTCAGATCAATGTTGTATGCCTTGTCGATACTATTGGAGTGCTAGTTAAGTCCGCCTAACTGTCCAGAGACTCACCCTATTGGGCTATCATTCAACGTAAGAATCAAACACAAGTTAGAAGCTTAAACGATTTCGAGAAGACAAAAGTTTTGTAAATAAAAATAATATATATATATATTTAATAAAATGTGTCACGTATGTATATAAAATGTATAACAAAGTATTCAATCAAATTTGTAAAAAAAAACGTTTCGTTACTTTTAAGTTTGTTCCCAATCCATATGTTATTGGAAAAGTTTTGAGCTAAATCAAATCTGACTCGTCCCGTAATAGGTGGGTGTGAATTTGAGAATTTAAGCGGTCTGATTCTTCACGGCTGGAATATGGTTAGATATATTCCATAATTGTTACCTTCCTTCATCTCGATATCGAAGGAAGCTGCTTTCACTCGATGGTGGCATTGTTAACATGTAGAATACGACTAACTGCCTTTCCACTGGAGCCAGTTCGTGGTAACAAACAAGTTAATCGTCCCTTCATCACCTAGTGTAAGCAAAAGACTGATTTCTGGTGACATGTCCACAAATCGGTGCTCACCAATCAGTGAAATATAACAAAATATGAAATAAAATGAGAAATTAAAACATTTGCAACATTGCTGTGCAAGATAGAGTTCAAAAATTGAATGCTAGGGACTCACAGGGACGAGGTAAAAATCGTCTTGACAGGTCCCGAAACATTACCAAATTCAAACAAACAAAGACAATTCAAATAAATGGTAAAATATTGTCTATGAATATTTTGATAATATTTTGTTATCTCAGTTCGAATGTTAATTTTCGACAACTTCACCATGACTGAGCGTGGTTAGATCAATTTAATGCAAATTTTTGGAAATAGGTGAGATCAATTTTAGTCCACCACCATAGCTCAGGAACTTGATGCGCTTTATTGGGAACATATATAGAGATGAGTCTGGGTATAGAATAATCAGTGATATAAAATATTACGCCTTGCGAAAGTGATATTCTCAAAAGTTTAAAATAAAACATGGTTGAATCATATAAGGTTAGGAAAGTAGGAACTCACCTCGATTTCTACTTTTTTGAAAAATAAAACTACGTTGTTCTTCTTATTTACTTGACAATTTTGTAGCAATCATGGCAACTGCTCAGAAATTAAATTTTCAAAAAGAGAAACAATATTGAGGTGGAGAGGGGGAATTTTGTCTACTTTCCTCGTCTTATATTTATTACACCATGAAATAAAGTAGAAATGAGAACGCAAATTGAGCGAACTCACCTCGAATTTGCCTTATTTTTCTGAATTTTTTTGAAAATTGTTACATTGATTTTTGACAGTAAACTTTAATACGTTGTTGTTGTTATCTAGTTAATGTATTTATGGCAACAATGGCAACAAACATTTAATTTTCAAAGAGATAAACAATATCGTGGTGGAGAAAGATATTTTTCTACTTTCCCCACCTTATATTTATTACACAATGGTGTCGATATTGCCGAAAGAAACATCATTCTTTCGATATATTGACCATTAGTTACTATTGTGGACTTATGTAAAACTTTGTCTTTCGTGTAATACAAACTAATAAATCAAAGTCGCGTTTCCATGATACAAACAAAAGTTTTCCTTTAAATCAAAATCGATATTTTGAAGAATTATTCGTTGTTTCTCTGCGGGTTTTGTTTCGAATGAAATCGCTTCCATTCGAATTCTGATATTTGCAATAGATCATCAAATGCGCTTACATAAAGCACGCCTGAACGCCCGAGCATATGCAACAAATTGTTAATCTTAAATTCCTTGCAGCGCCGCCGCGTTTGGCTTGCAATAAAAAATAATTTAATGCCGATGCAAATAAATCGCCATGAATACTAAAAAACGAAAAAAAAACGAAAAAAAAGGAATCTGCGAAAAATGCTGAATAATGTCAGCCGTGCTACGCGCCGCCATATGCAATGTGCACACACACACACACAAACATATATCGCCACAAACACACGCTCACACATACTATATAAATGCATCCGATTCCAGCAGGCAGCAGGCAGCAGCAGCAGCACGGCGTTTATGCTCTTTTAAGCAAAATGAGTTTTATCCTCAGCCGCCGTCACGCCGCTCTGTTACCAGATGAGCCGGCTGCAGTTGCGTCCGTCTATCCGCCGCCCGTCTGTCCACCTACTTTTCTTAACGCCTGAGCTCCGCGCGTTGGCATATCCGATTTCTTTTCACATTGCGCGCGTCCGCGTCCGCATCCGCTTCCTTTTTCCTTTTTCCGACAATGTCGGTCGGCTACGGCAATTTTGATGTATTTCCTATGTTCATGCTTTCTGCTCATAAACTCACGCTTCACATGCGCCAAGCGACGAACTGCATCGAGTGCAGCAAGCGAGCGTTGGTAGCGCGTGTTCGCGTTTGTTTTGGTGTGTGCGTTTACGCTCCCATTAGGAACAAAAGTCAAAAGTGGTCACTGAAAGCTGAATGGTTACTTTTTCCAATAATTTAAATGTTAATTGAATGTAGTCAAAATTCAAAAAAAATTTAACATTATGCGAGCTACTCAAGGGCGATACAGAGTGAAACAAATAGGCCGAAGGTCTCTATTGTCGCCCTGCCAAGTTGTTTAAACCGGAGGAGATGAGCAAACAAAGCGTCGATCGAAGGAAATTTTTAGAGCACAAGACGGCAAAACGACACTGAGTAACACTCACTATACTATTGAGAATCGGGCAGAGAACTCGCCCACTTTTTTAATACCAAACGAGATTTCAGAACTGGTTCAACTGGTTAAATTACAAGTGAATTACCTCAAAGAGTTTTGTTTAATTACAAATTTTGTTATATGAACAAATCTTGTCATTTTCTACTGGGCACTTACATGTGTGCATTTTTGTTTGGTATGCATGTAAGGATGCATATGTGTGCGCGTGTGTGCGTGTGTGTGTGTGGGTACTGGGCAGGATCAGCTTCAACATCAGGATGCGATAGCAAAAATTTATGTGCAGTCTTAGAAAAATAATGATTATCCTTTTTTATGGCTGAGCGCAGCGCCGTTTCCGGCACGGACAGTTGCACATTTTTTTTTCACAATTTTTTTTCTTCTTCAAATTTTTCGCTTTTGTCTTTATGTTATGCTGCTGCTCTGCTCTAGTATTTCTTTTGTTGGTTTTCTTCTTAATCTTTCGGTTGTAGTCATGTACTCCTAAAGTGAGCGCACGATGGGCGGATGGGATGCCAACCGCTTGGCGTCTGCTTTGGAATTTTCCGCAAGATATGATACACAAGCGCAAGGCGAAAGACAAGTGAGTCGTACAACAAGGATGAAGCATGAAGTATGAAGGATAATAATAACGCTCTTCGCGCTGCTAGCAAATGGATAACCACTTGCGCTGCTTGGGTTTTGGTTTGGTTTTGTTTAGCGCGCTGTGCTGTGCTGTGCAGTGCAGTGCAGCGTGACGTGGCGTGGCGAGGCAAATCGCAATTTTGTTGGAGTTTTATTGCAGCAGATTTTTTTTTTTTTTGCCACTCACTTCTTGTCCACTTCTCATATGTGGGTTTGGGGGATTGAAATTGGGATTGGAATAGATTCGTGCATGATGAGATGTTTGTCTGTCGGTGTGTGTGTGGGTGTTGGTATTGCACATACATTCGCTTCGCTTCGTATATTGCAGCAATAAACGTCTTAAAAAGGCAATGAACGCTTCGTAATAGTGGCAACAAATTTCAATTTGACAGTTTATAAAAGCCAGCGAATTGCTTCGCAAATCCATGAAATAAAGTTAAGAAAAATTGCAAATCGCTGCGCTGCAATCTCATAAATTAATTGTTATTATTTCGCAATTGAGATTATGCGTAAATATAGATTTAAATCTTATCAAGGATCTTGATGAGAAAAGGTTCACAATCTTAATATTTTTTGTTTTGCATATGTATTGATTTGCTTTAAAATAAATAAAGTCGCTTATATAAACAAAACTAAAGAGTTATAGCTTTGTACTAGGTCCATGTAAACTCAAGTTTTAACCCTACAAATCTTCTTCGAAAGCAAATTCCGCGAAAAGAAAACCATATAAAGAAATATAAATAATTCCGTGCATGCTTAAAAGCGAACTTCACACCAGCAAACGAAACGGAAACGCAATTTTAATGCGGCAAGGATCACGAGCGGATTCATCCAGCTGAGTTGAGCTGAAGTGATATGCAATAGTAACCGATAGCCGCAACAAAGCTCAAGAAAAAAAAACAAACAACGGCAAACGGAAAACCCTTTACGGTTTGTTCTGTGAAACCAAACAAATAAAGAAAAAAGAGTCTAACCAAAATAAAACCCAAGAAATTTCACACAAATTCGCTCGGTTTTAGTTACGAATGTGTGTGGTACAACAGGAAATGCGCGCCATGGCGGGTCCTTAGCGCCATCGTCTGCTCGAACTTAGCGAACGCGGCAAGGAGCAACAAAAACATTTGAACTTGAATTAATTTGGCAGAATTGCGCGCACTAAAAACCCGCTCACGTTTAAAGACTGCGACGCCGTAAGAATATCGAAGGAAATTAAAAGAAAAGGATTTATCGCAATCACAATGTCGGAATTATTTATAATATAAAAAAAAAACATAAAACAAGAACCATTCGATTTAAGTGTGCGGTGGAAACTTAAGCTGAAGTATAAAAAGAAATTGTACTTCTCATTATTAAACATGGAAGAATAGATATTGATATAGTACTTATGTATATACTTGTATCTATATTAAGATACAAGTTGCTCTCATTAGAGCAACAATTTTCATATTCAAAACCTAGACAGTAGTAGTAGTATAAGTGGAAAAACTGGTGGAACCAGCATAAGTAGCATAATTAATGCCGTTTTGATACCACAATCTCCTGAAGGGAGAGGGGTCTATCCTGAATTGTTTAGGTAATTTTAAAATGTTCATTAGTGGGTAATCAGATAGGACTTCCAATGAGGTTGGAAAGACGGAGTGGAGGGTATGAAGCCTGACTCTTGCTAAAGCCGAACAGTCGCAGATGAAGTGAGTCAGTGTCTCTGGTTCACTGGTGTTATTGCAGCTTCGACAGTGGACATTATAGGGAATTCAATGGGCCAGTGTGTCCAGAGCAGATGTATGTAATCCGCGCGATGTCTCGACGTCTCATGTTGATGAGTTCAAGGGATCTTAATAGGTTGTAATGCGGCCAAGTCTTTTTGGATACAACACATCCTGCGGTAGTTTTTCATCCAAACTTGGCTTTATAAAGAAAGTACAGATGTTAGATTTGACTTTGCCTTTAGGTAGCAGAACCAGAACAGCCAAATCTAGCGCCAATGCAGAGCCCTTCCTGGCCAGGTCATCAGCCACTTGATTACCTACTATGCTCCAATGTCTTGGAGCCCAGATAAGGTTAATTCCATGTCTGTGACCGAGAAGATCTAGTTCATTTCTACCTTGGAGAACTTATTTTGATGTTATTATATTAGATGATAAGGCTTTAAAAGCTGCCAGACTGTCAGAGAATATGGCTATGTTCAAAAAACCTAGACAAGAAATGGAAGATCTTGTTTTTGGTTTTGCATTATCCTTTATAAATAATTTTTAAAGTTCTTATGAGATGAAAAATGCTACAGATTAAAAGTTAGCAAATAGTTATCAATTAAATCAGGAAGTTGAGCTCATATACATATGTATTAATAGATGGTCCACTGTCAGTTGCAATACAAGACTTAGTTCCCGTCATTTAGTTTAATTAGATTTTTCGTAGATTTATCCTTAAGAGTTCTGAAAATAGTTTGTCCACCTTAAGTCAAATAAAATTCAAGAGTTGCTCCTTTGTTTCATTTTTTTTTAAGATTTCTTAAGTACAAAATAAAAACCTTCCAATACAACGACAAACGATTGTTATCCCTTCCGTTTTGACGCCCCTGAGACAATATGCGCGTAATGATGTTAAATGCAGTTCTCACGTGGTACAATTAAATCTTCAGCGCTAATTGATGGACGTGCGTGCGCGCAATGACATCGCGCAGCGTTCTACTTGACTAGCGTCCGATATCTTTGGACTTTTTGTTTTCTGAGTGTATCTTTGTCGGTCGGTCTGTCTGTTTATCTATCTATCTGTGTGTGTGTGTCTTTCTTCAGTATGTGTGATGTTGTTTTTTGTGCGAGTCCTTTGCTAAGCTATTCACTCTCGCAACTCCAGCTCACCAGAATTAGATTTCGTTGGTGTTGGTTGTTTTCCTTTATTTGTATAAACAAAACAAAACAAAACGAATGCAAAACGTAAAATGAAGCCATTTGCCGTGGCACGTGCTGCGTGCATACCGAAAATCGTGTTGAGAAATAATAAGCAGTTTGTCCCTGGTAACCTCCCCCCCCTTCCCCACCATCCCTTACTTCGTACATTTGAACTAGATCAGGGATTGGAACCGATTCGATTCTGTATTAATCACAACATCAGAAAACTTGAACTGATTCTTGCTTTATAAGGAGAGAAAGAAATAAAAAAACAATTCTGCTTGCTAGGTACAATTTCAATACAACGCTTAGCAAAATTCTTGTTAACGTTTTTCTAAACTGTCTCATACAAGATGGATTTTTTTTTAAACATTTCAGTTTCGTTTTAAACTTGTTTTTTTTGTTGATTTTCCAATGTGGTTTTTTTTTCATCCACTTTCAAACTATTGATCCCTGGTATGAGGTATTCTTTCGAATTGGCCTGGCCAACACAATAAATACACTTCATTTGTTGTATTTCGTAATTTACCATTTTTTGTTTTTTTCTTGTTCTTGTTCTTGTTCTTCTTGTGTTTTGTGAATATTTCGCACGTTTGTGAAATTTATTTAGCAAATTAACACGCTGACAAGTCATTTTGGTAGCGGCAGCGGCGGCGGCGCGCGAGTGGGCGTGACAACAGCATGTTTTGATTATGTCAAGTTGCTGTTGTTTTGTTGTTTTTGTTGTTCTTGCTGAGTTTTTCCTTTCGAAGAACTTTTCTGTTTGCCAAACTGGAATTTAATAATGTGGCAGGCAGCAGCGTATGTATGTATGTGGTAGATACTCTCGTGGAGGGGACGACGACGACGACGTCTCGTCAACATATTATGGCAAAATATGCAAATTCGCGGTTGCTTAAGCTTTTGAAATCTGTTTTCTCTGCTTGTTATATATGAAGAATTCTTATTCTATATCTATGCTATAAAATCTAAAAATTTGAATCGACCTTTTAGAGTTTTAGTAAACTTTACTCTTCTTATCAAATTTTCTATCAAAATTTTACAATTAAAAAAACGCTTTTATCGTTTATTAACCATTTATTATAATATGTGAAAGAATCTATGAGATACATGAATTCAAAACTTTTTTAAATTTTTAACATATACTGATATGTTAAGCTTCATAAAAGAACTTTCTACATGGTAGTAGTTACTTTCCATGGTCATTTTCCCAATGCTGCCATGCTTTCGAAATTTTTTCAATTGGAATTAAATGGGCAGGTTCAAGAGCCTAAAACATTGATTATCAAACAATGTTCTCCACCACGGTGTAATAAATCTAAGGTGAGGTAAGTAGAAAAATGCTCCTCTTCACCTCGATATTTCTTTTCCTTCTCTCTTTGAAAATTGAATTTTAGAGCAGTTGCCAAAATAAATAAAATCAACAACTTAGTTTTTGTTTTAATAAAAAATACAAAACTAAACTTTAAAATAAGCTCGAAAAATAAGACAGAAATCGAGGTGAGTATCTACTTTCCTAACCTTCTATTATTAAACAACGATTTTAACTAATAGGAGGATTACAGCCCGTGTTACTCCCAAGCAAAGAACGCCTCTGATGCGAGCACTAGCAGCCGAGAAGAGGCAGGTAAACAACGTTCTTCAACATGCAGGATACACTCACTTAAGCATCTTATGCGATTCACTTTATTTATGTTGTTGTTGTTGTTGCGTGTTTTTTCTTCTTCTTCTTCTATTTTTTGTTGTTGTTGTTGCTGCTGTTGTTTTGTGCCACGGCAATATTCCAGTACAAACTACTACTTCAGTTCGAGTAGATTTCGAGTAATTCTGTGGTTTTTGCTACTTTTTCCAGACTTATTTCTGGTCTTATTTTTTCTCTTCTCTTCTCTTCTTTTCTTCTTTTTTGTTTTTGCACTGATTTTGCTGCATTGGTCGGTATAGCAAATATTTTGGATGTGGTTGAGTTGTGTTGTTGTTTTGTTTTTGTGTTTATTCGTGTATGCGTGTGTTTATTGTGTGTGTGCGTGCGTGTGTGCGTACTTGTCCCTGTGCATCAGCTTAAAGTCTGCTTAGTATGCGCTTAGAGGTTAAGTGAAGTTTACTTTTCTTGCCCAAAATTGAATTTGCAATTTTTTTTACTTTTTGCTTTGGAGCAGATTTATTCACGCCTTATGGTGCTCCGATTCCATATAGAAAGTGGACAAAAATGTAACAAGTTGGTAAAAGTTTTTGAAACATATTTCTGAAATAAATGAATTATTTTGGTTACGATTTTTTCAGAAATTGGCTTTTGTCTTCTACTTTTAAACTTTCAAATATATTTTTTAGCAAAAGATTGAAGCTTAAAAGTTGTTTTTCTTTTCCTTTATCTGTAACATTTTCTAGATGTTAATAAATATTTTGTATCCTTTGAAAAATAAAACATCGAAATTGACGAAGAAATAACTTTTTAAAATATTGATATTTAATTTAATATTTATGAAATTAAACGTCATTCATATTGTTTCATCATTCAAAATTGAAGTTCCAAGAAACCAAAGTATCTATGGCATATATAAAATAAGAGAGTTTCCTGTCTATGTTTAAGGTTTGTGTCTTCATACTGACTTTTTTTGGTTTAGAGTTAATTGAGTGTTTGTATGTATTGCTTGTCGGATGAAATTCTAGCTTAGTTTCTAGATGTGAATTTGTCTAAATAGTTGTGTCTTGAGTTTTGAATATGTGTGCGATGATTATGAAAAGCACATTTCATTGCACAGTCAAAGCCTGGTTTAACGAATGATATAATGTCAGACTCATTCGTTATACCTAATAATAATCGCACCTTTTTTTCTCATGTCTTACTATATGGATTTTTTTATGGTTGTATTATAAGGTAAGGTGAGTAGAAAAACGCAAATTGAGCGAACTCACCCCGATTTATTATTTCTGTTATTTATTATTTTTATGTCTTATTTTGAAGTTTGTTTTTCTGATTCCTGACAACAATCTACGATATTGTTTTTATTTACTTAATGTTTTTGTATCTGCCATGGAAACTACACAACCATTTTATTTTTTAAAGAGAGAATCAGTAGCGAGGTGGAGAGGAATAATTTACGACTTTCCTCAGCTATAATTTATTTATAAAGAGAAAAATATTTCTTATTGTTGGTAATTAAGCTTTCTTCTTTCTTGTAGACTCTCAATACGACTACCTTTGAAAGTCAATGTTGTTTTGTTGACTCCATTTCTTAAGAATTTTTATGGCGGATCTTTTTTTAAATCTACTCAACCAACCATCACTTGAATGAAAACATCCATTATGGAACGTTTTTGGTAATTCTTAGGCTTTTTGTGGAATTCCATTTACTGGGACATGTTTTTTCCTTTGATCGAAATGATTTTTTAACCATTGTTGCTATCGTTTAAATTCGAAATAATTTGGTTTACCAACCGTTCGTTATATCGAGTATAAATTGCGTAAATTGTTCGTTATATAAGGTAGTAAATGCTAAACTTTTGATCTGGTTGTCTTGATGTTTCTGTTGTATAAAGTATAATAAATTTTAAATTTTGTTTTCTCTTTTAAAATGAAATAAGAATCTATAAGAAATATCTCTGCCAAAGTCCAAATACATTTAGAGTTTAATTTTCGAACGTGTCATCATGTGCAAATCTTATCTGGATCTGACGTCATACTTGTGGAACAGAACAACAGTTTAATCGCCGTCTACAAACCACGAAGTTGTAGCTTGTAAATAATTTTATTTCTTAAAATGTTTGACTGATGGATTTATTTTCCTTAATATTAAATTTCGTGTGAAACTTGTTCTGTAGTTATATTATATTTATATTAAATAAAAAAGTAATCATATTAATTGCAAATTAACCTATATGAGATTGATTTAAAAAACAATAAAATAATTCGCAAAAATATTCAAACCAATTCGCTGCACTTTTCTTTTGCATACAATAAAATTACTCATACGCCAGCGTAAATTTCGTTTAATGTTACGACCAATTCAAAAGGGAAAATAAAATAAAATTCTTAAATATGGCCAAGCAGTGCCAATGATTCACTTCCAGTTCTCTGTCTCTGTCTCCTGCACCAATCACGCACTATGGGGCGCCGCTGAAAACGCGCATCCCAAACAGAAGAGTGAGGCGAAAAAGTTCGAGAGAATAGTAAAACAGAAAAAGAAAAACGAGGCAGTTAGCCACTTTCCCACTTGGCTACTTTTTTGACGCTGTGCCTTCTTTTGTCCATTGCAATCGTTCTGTATAATTTATAAATGACTCCGTTTGCAATTTTCGCCAACATTACGCGACGCCACCAGGTTGCACCGCGCGCGCGTATCCTTTTCCAGTTATTTTCTGCGCCGACAGACAGACAGACAGACAGACAGACAGACAGACAGACAGTCGTTGCATTTGCGTATCCTGAAAGCACAAAATACAGAAGGAAGAAGAGAACAAAAAAAATATAATAATACAGAAACCCAGAAAACGGGTCAATGACTGTGAAAATGAAGAATTTTTATGCTTGTGCGCCAGCGCCGCTACTGCCGCCGCCGACAAGTCACCTACAGCGCTGCGCATTATAGCCGGAAGTGGACGATGAGGCGACGAGAAGAGGAGAGAAGAGAGAACAGTAGAGCCACAGCAGGATCGGCGGTTGGCTAGCCGTGACCAGCATCATCGCCCTCCATTTTGGGATAATAAAACAATTAAATGAAAACTCATGTACGCCGCCAAATGGAACGGAACAAAAATGGAAATGCAATGCAATTGAAATAGTGTAGAGGGTGGGCAGACGCAACGAAATGGTCACCGATTCACTTTTTCATGGCACAATGCCACCTACCTACAGTGCAGCATTTCGGCATTAAAAACAAACAAACAAACCACCCACCCACCTAGAATTTTATGATCGTTTTTTTTTTTAGTAATTTATGGGTTTAAAGCAGTCATAAATATGATCATTTTTTGATCATAAATGATTCTTTTGTCAGAAGAAAATGTTACCCTACCCGCAAAATGCCCAAGAAGAGACGATAGGTTCTATTGAGTTTGGTCTTGAATTACCACGCCCATAACTCTAGCTTTATGTAGAACGAGGTTTTTGATGCACCACACAGTTGTGTACTTATTGATTTTGGTCGAATGTTTGTAGCGTAGAGAAATACTCAAGATAGATATAGACATAAATACAATATATATATTCTTGCTCAGAATCAAAAACTGAGTCGATTTAGCGATGTCCGTCCGTCCGTCTGTCTGTCTGTCATTTTTTGTTAGCACGATATCAAGAGAACCGTTAGAGATATTGAGCTGAAATTGTGTACATTGTTCTTTCTATGCCCGAATAGATAAGATTTTTTAGTCAATCCACCCATGAGACCCACTTTTATAAGATATACTTATTTCTTGTTAACACGATATCTTGAGAACCATTAGAGATATTGAGTGTGAACTTGTTACACAATTTTTGGTTATACTTGGGAACAACTGATTAAATTTAAGAAATGATAAGGGTGATTCATGTTTGTTATTTTTTTATTCTGTGGTTAAATAAAGCCCTTAAAACTTTACAAGGTTAATTTGATACATAAAATATCTTAAATAAGTAGAGTAAACAAATTAGGGTGGTTCAAGGTTGAATGTTTTCTATATTTTTTTTACGTATCATCAATAACCACCCTAATTTGATTGTAATATTTAACAATGTGGTGCATTTGTAATAGTCGGTATGAACGACTATAATTTCTTACTTGATATTTTTGTTCTTTTTTTTCGAAGCTTTTTCATCGCAAGTTTTCATTATCAGAAGTTTGGATATTTTCAAGCGATTTGGTCTTTCTTATCATTACTAAATTTATTTGTTAAATAACGGTATAATAACCAGTAATATCACCAGTATATATAACTTGTGTAAGCGAGACCATACGTTCAAAAAAAAAAACTGACATCAAATGCATACATAAGAAGGAGAGGTACACTAACATTGATGGAGAAAATGGTAATTCAGTAGCGCTACTGGTTAAATTACAGGTAATCTGATATATTTATAAGTAATTTTAAATTTTTTTCATTTGAAGAAGTATTATTCAATATTATTTCATCATTATCTTAAATTAAGCGAATGTTAAAATCCAGTTTTAATCATGAAGACTTATCATTTATCAATTTCTTGAAGCTTTTCCCAATACCTTCACACTGTGCCCTGGCAGCTGTATCTGTTTCTATCTGTTTGTCAGTTTGTCTGTTTATGTGTGAATCTGGGTGCGTCTCTCTGCGTGGGTGTGTGTGTGCGTTTCGTTCGGTTCGCCCGGATGCCCGCGTGAAAGTTTGGTCGCGCAAAAAGCATTCGCGCTGCGAAATGCACTTTTTGGCATTTTGATTTTGAATCCGGAGCTGCTCCGCACCATTCGGCAGTACCGCAACACGGCAGCTGCGACGGTTTTCGGCAACGGCGAACTTTAATTGGAATTTATGGTTGACATTATGGCGGCACTTCCGCCAATTAAAAAATACGAATGCGGAAGTTAAACGCTGTCGCTGGCGGGCCAGAGTAGCTCAGGTGATTTGTGGAGATCAACGGAAAAACTTTTTCGTTCGAATCTAATTTCGAAATATTTGCTGTCTACTTTAGTTTGGTATGCGAATTTAGCAGAATTAAATGTTACAAAATATTGTTTATATAAAGAAACATTTAATTAGTTTGCCGGGTTTTATTTCGGACTTAAAAGGTTTTCATCTTAACAACGAAAACAAGTTCCACTTGTTCTTTTACTTTACAAGAATATTGATTGAAATTTTTTAAATATAGTTATTAATATTTAAACATGGCATACATATACTAAGTAAACTTAAACGTTTTTCC
Organism: Suillia variegata; assembly: GCA_949127995.1. Lineage (NCBI taxonomy): Eukaryota > Metazoa > Arthropoda > Insecta > Diptera > Heleomyzidae > Suillia > Suillia variegata. Next base: position 41,174,294 of record OX421842.1, read on the forward strand.
ATTAAAACGGAATTTGATAATGACGTGAATTCTAGACATTATGACGCTCTTTGCACGTGTGTGTGTGTGTGTGTGTGTTTATCACCAACGAACAATTTTATGCTTTTTAAAATTACAAATATCTAAACTCTTACATAGACAAATGCACAATAGCGCAAACTTTGAGTGGCGTTATCCGTTTTGGAGTTTTGCACACTCAACGCCAAATCTTGTTAATCATATGAAAAGAGCGAAAAACGCTTAATTCAATTATCTTGCGTTCTCATAAAAATTGAAAAAAAAAATAAAAAAAATATGATAGAAAAAGGTTGTTAGCTCCATTAAAGGCGTACCCAGGATTCTTGTCTTGTTGTTTTTGGTTGTAAAACTCTTCTTGTTCGTGTTGTTGTACATAGCATTATTATTGCTCTTGTTGTTGCTGATGTTATATGAAGTGTAAAAATTTCGTAATGATGCTGAGCTGATGCTGAAACGAGCGGAGCGCACATCAAGGGCTTACTCAGTTATTTCGGTTTATGTACGAGCGAATGCAGCAAGTGCTGCTTTAATTTTTTTATTTACAAGATGGCTGTAATTTCATTTATTTCCGCTTAATTGCGAGTGAAATTGCGTTAATGTTTGTGAAGTCATTAATGCCGTTCATTCGTGCCTCTTTCGGTTTAATATATTTTGGTTTTGCTTTTGTTTTTGCCTTTTTGCTATTTTTTTTCATTAAATGCTAATGGTTTTTCATCAAATATTCATAGACATATTTTGGGCGTTGGGTTGATTTCTTTCTTTTTTTGTTGTTGTTATTTTTGTTTATTTTGATTTTGGTTGCTTTTTACGAACATTTTTGTTTACTCAACAGAATCAATATTCAAATCTGTCTGGTGTCTAACTTTTAGGAAAAATTGACGGAAGTTTTATATTAAAAATTTAAAAGGCATTAAGCTTTTTCGACTTCATGTGGGAGGCTAACCAAACCACAATTTAGATGAAATACTGCTAATGGTTGCTTAATCTCTGTGAAGAGAAAAAAAAGTGGATTTGTTTGAATATTTCGTCTGTCTGAATTATGCAATTTTTGGCATTATAACAATAAAAAATACAGCTAAGGAATATAAAAAAAGTTGCAAGATTTTTCGAAAATCTTAAGCATGTTAACTATTGATTTAATACTTAATCATATTAAATTATTATATAATAACATTTTCTTTGTACTACTTTTTTTGAAGTCTTAATTTAACACTACAATTCATGTCAATTAGCACTGTATCATTTTAAACTTACACTGCATCATATTCCATTAACATTTCGTCATGTTAAAATGCTTAACAATTTCACTTTATTTTATTTATAATACCGAATAATAATACCGAATATAATTTTGTTGTTGGAAATATTTTTGAGAAAATCCTTTATATGTGGAGCGGATTTTGAGTCAAGAGGTTCAACGATTTTCTCTCCATAAAGTCGAAGTTCGGATTCAAAATTTAACAGATCTTTATTGCAAAAAAAAAAGAATTTATAAAATCTATTTTAAAATCGAATTTCAATTGGCTTATACTACTTTCTTACTATACTGACTTATAGATTTGTGAAAAATATAAAAAATTATGTATATCAATGATCAGTTGGGTTTCTCAATACGATACCATTCAATCATCATCGGTCTTTGCTTTATCAACTAATAATAGTAGAGGATAATGAGCACTTATGATACGAGTGTACAAAGGTTAACCAATTTAATCAATGCAAATCGCTGCATTAAATATATTACAAATGACAAGGACCAGCAAGCAGAAAATAAGTTTCAATCGTTACCAAAACCTCCAGTCAGGATTCGGACCATAGCATTGCGATGGCGTAGTGAATGATGTACAAAATCGTAGTAAATCTTAAATTTTTTGGGTAAAGCTGACAACCTTTTTGATTGCTTCTCCGTCTACTTTTAACTTTTTTCCCAATAAAATAACTAAAATAACGCATCGGATTAACAAATAAATAAGCTATTGTAAATAATTTAAGAACTTAAAATCGTAGTATATTTCAGTTAAAGCGGAGTGGCGGAGTAGATTTTTAAAATTTTCGAAAAGCGTAGCAAATCTACTACGATCGGAGCAAAGGTTCACACACTGCCTCCAGTATCCCCTACTACTCGTATTATTTGGCAAACATTTTCAATATACCAGAGGGTGGTCATATAAGTACGAGAGGGTGGTCATATAAGTACTAAGCCGTCCGCTAGAGCCCTACTTTGCAGACATCGAGAGAACGAATTTTTCAGAAGGGTTAAAGAAGTTGGAACATCGCTGGGTCAAGTGTTTCAAGCTAAAAAGAAACTATTAAAAAATAGAAATAAATAGCCACTTTTCTTAAATGTTCCTTTTTCTTTTGTTGACTTAGTAATTATCGGACCACCCTCGTAGAATATGAGACTACGAGACCAAAGATCATAGTTAAAGTATGACATGTAAAATTTTTTGATTTGAATTTGTTCAATGAAATAACGAATAGTGTTATTAACTTTGGACTAAAAATGTGCATTTAACTCCTAGGTCCAATTTCGTTCTTTGGGATAGATCAAAAGGGAACTGAACTATTTGCACATTTACCTAATTGATATGGTCCTAGGATATTTGAACGCTGCTCACTATTAAGGCGGCACAGAATAACCACTCTAGAAATTAAGTAGTTATTTATAGTAAAACTTCAAGAAAATATCATTGATAACGGTGGTGGAGCACTCGATATAGAACCATATGGTCTGCCTTATGTTGCTTTTTCAAATTTAATTAACTGCAAAAGCTTTAAAAATCTTTTAAATGCACTTCTATTTCATTATTTTGCTGCAGTTTAAAATGGTTTTAAAATTATTATATACTCCGCAAAAATAAAACGTTTGTAAAGTTTTAGAGTTATTATACAATATACTCATACAACAGAACATTAAACATGTGAAAATTGATCCATTAGATTTGATTTATGTATTTTATATGACGACAGTTTCATGATTTATAAATAATTGCAGTTAAAATCACAATTCGCATGTAGTCGTAGTGGTCATTACTGTTAGTCGTATTATTCAAAACGTCACGGGGTTACATCAAACTAATTCCGTAAAGCCGTTATGCAAAAAAACATCAATTTCGTTTTTTTTTTTATTAAATCCCATATTAAAATTTGTTACTTATGTAAATCGCTAAATAAAATAATCTGCAGAATTGCGAAAATTCATAAGCTAAAATCTCCAATTGTAATTAATGTCAATATGAATAAAATGTTTGAATATTGAAAACAAATGCCCGAGGCTACAATAAAAAAACAACTACAATAAAAATCCGCCGAATTTACATGTTCGAGTAAGTGCACCATGGCGGATGAGCGATATTTGATTTGTGTGACAAACTGCTAACGCGGCTTTCATGTATTTCGTGTATTTAAATATTTAGCAGTACAATGCGCCCCGATATTTGTGCTTAGCTAAATTGCGAATTGCCATGGAAAAAAAGGAAATGAAAATCAAAGCAAACATTTGAAACAAGTTTTTACGATATAACCAAAATGAAAATGTACAAAAAATAAACCATCAAAAACTAACACAAATATATTTTTTTTGTTTGTTTTTGTATTCGACAAACAAGCCTAACCATGTTTAGCATGCGACTAATTAAAGCCATCGTGTTACAGCAAATACGATGAAAAACAACAACAACAACAATAACAATAACAAAAATGATGACATCGCTGTTATTGCTGCAGCCATTCTGAAGTCACGAATTCAACGCTTAGTTGAAAAACTTATCAGATCTGATTGGCCTTAAAAGAAGTTAATAAAAGTTAATAGTAAATTTCGAATTTTACTAACTCATAGTAACCGGCATTACAGGGGTTTTATTTTTAATAATGAACTGTCTACTTTCGACGTCATCTTTTGTATTTATATTTGCGTGTATATGAAACAATTTGAATACTTTCACAGCAATTTTTTTTTATCTGAGCATGCTTAACATAACGTGAATTTCCCGATGCTCCCGTTGTGGCTTTTTAGCTACTATCATTAACAGCAAGATGTTTCACTTTATCAATTAATCTTTCCGGTATTCACATTACATGTAATTAAAATTATCCTAGCACTTTTGCACACATTAGTGCGTAGCAAATCCTTTTATTATTCAACATATTTCTGATTAGAAAAGGTGGGCGTTGAATTGAAATTAACCTCGCCCATTTTTGGCGAAGCTATCCACAGAGATCCTACAAATCTAATAGCAAATTTTATATTTTCAGACGCAATTTCAAGTAATCGAATACTTCGCTTGATTTCGCAAATAATGGGCGTGAAATATTTTATACAGTCCATTATTTCTTCCCTGTGCTTCTCTCCATAAATTTCCTATATAGCGTATCAAGTTCCTGAGCTATAGTGGTGGCAAAACCGATCAACATGATATTGTATTGTATTGTAAAATATTTTTTTTAATTAGATATATATATATATATATATATATATATATATATATATATATATATATATATATATATATATATATATATATATATATATATATATATATATAAATTAATGTATTTTTCTTTCTTTGTACCATTCAATGAAACTTTGGAGAGTTGCTGTGGTCACGCCGAGAATGGTTTCGCGCTAAAAAAAAAAATTGCTCTAGAACATCTTAAATTCGATATCTGAGTTTGTATTGGCACTGTCGGCAACTTCCCTAAAAATGGGCGTGGTTAGATCAATTTAACTAAAAAAAAGGTTGATACTTGATCCGCATTATAGAAAACATGTAACGGGATGCACCGGAAAGAATAACAGGGTATACAAAATCTACCACGCCCACTTATTACGCCCACAATTTGTTTTATTAAGTGAAAATATATGATGACATTGCTAATATTGTTTCTAAAAATTTGAAATTTGTTTCTGAGTTTGTGTGGTTACTGTCGACAATTTCGCCAAAAGTGGGCGTATTTCGAACAATTAAACGCCCACCGCCGTAAAACAGAATCGCTACAACAGGGAATATCCGCTAACTAATTATCTTACTTATTTATATTCAAAACTAAGCCCAGTCAACGCCGGCTATTAAAAGATAGTCAACAATAATTAATATTAACCTGCAGAAGTGTTAACGTTACTTAGAACATAATACGAGTTGCATTGTTTCTCCTTGTAGCTCTTTTTCTTTGAAGTCATAGAAATATTGAAATTAGCTTAAAACAATTTTAGAATGGCCTTTAACGGCAGCAGTTTAAATACCAATTAAACTTTTATGTTGATTTTCTGATTCAAAGGCATTCGGTGGCAAATGCTTTTTCAAAAAATAAATATTTTCCCTTTTGGCTGCTTTTGTTGTTGGCACTTGTTTTTTTTTATTGTTGACACTTTTTGTTGTTTGCATTGTTTTTGCTAATTTTGTGACTGTTTTTTTGTTGTTGTTATTATTATTTGATATTTGTATGCAAAGTTTTTTGTTATTGCGTTTTTTTTCTCATTTTCGTTTTTGTTTTTGTTTTTGTTGAATGTGGCGTGGAGCTTTGTCGTTTTCTTCTCGCTGCTTGGAGGCACAAATATTTATTTGCAGCACCAACTTTTGCCGCTGTTTGCTGCAAAATCAACAACAGCGTCGGCAGCTGCAAGCCGCAGGCTGGTCCCTCTACACTCAGCGGATGCGGCATTATTTGTGGCGTGGCTAAATTATTATATCGTACTAGTTTTTGGTCATTGTTGTTGTTGTTGTTGTTGCGCTGTAGTAGACCTCAAAATTGTTGAGGGCGTTGAGGTGTGTGTGTGTGTTTGTGTGTGTGTGTGTGTGTGGCTTGTTGTGGCATTTGTCGGTTGAAATAATTTTGGTTTTTTGTTTGACCTATTGTGGCCTTTTATTTTAATTTTATATACCGTAAACTAGGGAAACATTTTTTTGGTTCAAGTTTTCTTGGCTTCATTGGATCTACAATAGTATTGAAGAAAAGTCCACAAATTTAAACAAAATTTTTAAATAGAGTTTGAGTAAAATTAGTGATTTTGTATTAGAAGAGGATTCTTTTAAGAATTACCATGAAACAAATGTCTACCTGATGGTAATTTAAGGATATGCAAATTTATAATGACATCTTTTGGATACATTTTTCTATTATTTATTTTATGATATAAAGTTAAGGTCTTAGCCCTTAATATAATTTAATATATGTATAATAACATTTCTTTAATGCCCAATCCATAAGAAATTATGATATTTATATATAATAGGATTTTCGAAAGCAGTGTGGAACACATTATTATTATTTTTTAATAAGGCCCAAAGGCCCACTGTGGATCAACATTAAAGCCATTCATATAGACTTATCAAGTAGCCGCCCGAGAAATCACTACTAAACCTTAAAAGGATTTATAGCAAACAATTTGAGATCTTTGGGTTCCAAAGCCAATGAGTTTCCTTAAAGATCGCAGTCGGATCTTGCTTGCTTGTGGTGACCTTCTAATACAAAGAATAAAAAACTTTTTTTCTTCATAGTATAAAAAGACATTTGCTTCATTTTACTGAAGCCCTTTAAATCTGATTTAAACTACCATTAATACATACTAACATTGTAATAGATGGATAGTTGTCTACCATGCGATAGTTCTGACAATCTTGCCTAAATATGTAAACAACCAGACATGTCATTTAGGCCTTCATACCATAATAAATATTTTTAAATGACCAGTCGAACTTGGCCTAGTTATGGCTCAGAACAAATTTTTTTACTAAATAGTTTCAAAAATCTTTTGATGCAGTTTAAAAATATTAACACATACATAACTATGTATACATATTATGTATAAATACATTTCTTGACTATATATGTGAATTCAAATGCGTATAACATTTTAAATAATCGGGTTGACCCTTTTTTGGTTTTAATAAAGTTTTCTCTGCATGATTTATTCAAAAAACTGTTTTTATTTTTAACAACATTTTTACTGTATTGAGCAGTAATATTAACAAAACTTTTTTTTAAATTCAACGATCTTTAAAAAATACATATTTTTAAAATCAAAAAAATATATAATTTTTTTTCCAAATGATTTGAAAATTTGAAATAAATTTCTTTTCATATTCGTCAGTGATGAAACACGCTTTATTGTACATGTTTCTACTAAGTTTGTGCATTGTGTGTGTGTGCGTGCCTGCGTGTTTGTGTTAGTATTTGGGTTCCTACAACAATTTGCCGATTTAGCTTTGTGCTTGCGTTTGTTGCAGCACTTTTAATTACTTTGTGATTTATTTTAGTTACACGCTCCAACAGAAATAAACTACATTTGTTGTGTGTTTGTGTGTGTGTGTCTGTGTGTGTTAACCTGCGCGTGTAGTGGTGTCTGTGGCTTCCTGTTGTTGTGTGTGTGTGTATCTGTGGTATTTATGCGTATTTAAATGCATTTGTATGCGTTGGATGTGCGCATATGAAGCAAAATATTTTTAATTGCGTTTATCTTTCGTCTTTTTTTAATTTGTTATTTGATTTTTTTAATGTTTATGATTTTTTTTTTTGTGGCAACAACAAATCAAAAGTTTGTATAATAAAAACAATGCTAATATAATATATAGGCGTGCTCGAATAAACATAACGCCTATCTTTAATATAAATATAAAAAATATCGGATAAAATTCTTTCATGTTAATTGATTCTGTTTATTTAAACTTGTTATTTTATACCCTTCGCCAAATGCATGAGCACGTACCGAAGGGTATATTGAGAATTTTCATCCATTTGTAACGTCTATAAGGAGGCGTGTTAGGTATGACAATATAAATATAAACACGTCAGCGTCGAATTCTGATTTGATTTAATGTGTGTGTTAGGTTCTATTTTTCAGCGAAGGTAAGTTACAAGATGAGCAAGATCGGACCAAAACTAATCTTTTCCCCAAATGAATAAAATTAGTTCCAGTGTAGGTATTCAGTTCAAATTCGGTGTTTAACCTTTTAGTAGTTACATAGAATTACTTACAAAAATCGATAGTGGACGGATAAGAACAACGCCCACTTATAATAGAGACATATAGCACATACTTAAGTCGCAGGTTATATGAGGTTCGGTATAGCCGAATAAATTGCTCTAAATAGTTTTTATTTTTAACTTGTTTATTAAATTTTTTGATTCAGACCAAATTTTCTTGTCCAGAATGCGTCCATGGAATATTTCTATTTTACATTCGTTACTAAAGAAGCTTCTTAACGAGCACATATGCTCAACTTTAACTTTAAATTTAACTTCAGAGATGAATAAAAAATTTTCACTTGAATGTTGAGAATGGCCAACAACACAAACACCTGTGATCTCTGCACTCACACAGTCACAGAAGATGTTTTCCTTTTTACCATTATAACAGCAGAAGTTTGATTTTAATTTATTTTTATTTTGGAATTATCAAAGAATCAAAAAGGTTAAACCATGATTCCTAAACTAATTCTGCAGTTGTATTCATATTTTGAGGAATGACGAGTGTGATGAACCCATGGTCCAAGTCGGTGACATGCATCGGTAATACACAAACATTTAAAATAACAAAAGCCAATCCAACAACAAAATGGGCGTAGAACTTGACGTTCGCTTCAACAGAGCATTATCGCTTGGTTACTTTACTCGGGAGACATGTGATCTTCGAAAGGTGCATGGGTCTACACCGAAATGGATCTACTCTATAATATTAAAAATATTCCCACGGTTGTTTATTCAGTCTGTGTGTTTGCTCCCTTTTACATGAGAGTAAAACATAAGTTGATTGTACGAGTACATACACATACATATAAGCATATTAGTTAATAATACCAGGCGTTGTTCAGGTTTTGTTTTGAATATTAATATGTGTATGATTATTAGTTAGTGGAACTTCTGAGTTATTTTGGTGGGCGTTAGAATACTCTAACCACGCCAATATTTGATGAAGTTGTCGACGGTACCCAAAGACGGGCCTTATAAGATTGATACTATATGGAAATCTCAAACTGAAGAAACATGGAATTCTATTTGTTTGATATAAGATATAGAGATGATATTTATATAAACTTAAAATTTAATATTTTCGATTTAAAATTTTGATATAATCTTCTTTTCAAAAATTTTACTTGGCGCTAAATATTGAAGCTAGGCAATTGTCAATCTAACGAAGTTGTTGTTGTTTGAAAGGTTTCTGATTTGATTTAAAATGGTTCTAGTTTAATCAAATAAATTTTAAAAGAGTATGCGGAAATTTTACTGTTTTATTAAGTTTGTTATTTTCTTCTCTTTTAACGTCATGTTTATTTTTGTTTCTCCTTTCGGAGCTTTTTTGTCCATAAGTGTTGATCTGTCGATGTCCATTTGTCTGCCGGGCAGTTTCTACATACATATGAGAAAAGTCACTTTTGTCAGTTTTGCATTTAATCATTCTACTCGTTCATTTTAAGTTCAAAAATTCTGTTTACTTATTTGGTCATAGCAAAAGTCGTCGCAAGTCTTTACAAGTGCAAAACGTTTGTGTTGTTGCTCTTTTAATTTTGACTTCTATTTCTTGTCAATAGCATATGTAGCTGTGTGTGTGTGCGTCTGTGCAACTGTGCATTTTACCGTTGCACCGCAATAAATGCCCAATCGCAATCGTTTGTCGAAATCAAATGTCCACGATGACACGAAAACCCACACACACACACACACACACACACACACTCACATATGCTGTTTCAATGCTCCTTTGAGTATGTCTGCATCTGTTTTTTTGTCTATCTGTCCGTGTGTATGTTTGTTTTTTTTTCGCCTGTTTGCAAGTGTGCAATTTCAGCCTAAACAAGAAATTTTCATTTCTGTTCATTTGAGTTCGTTGTAAAATTTTTCTCGTTTCTCTTTTTCTTTTCCTTTTTTTTTGCATTTCGTATTTTGGTTTCTTTCGCTCTGTTTCACTTTGCTGATTTGTTAATTTCGTTTTTGGACCTTAGCCAACGTTCAACGCATATTTGCAGAAAAAAAACGAAATACGAAATACGAAGGACGAAGAGAAAGACAACCGCCGGCTTTTCCAGTTGAAGTTAAAGCGGCGAGAAGTGAGAATAATGCGTATATTCCTTCAAAATGGAATCGATGAAAACTTTGTTGAATTTTCTATATGACGTTTTAACTGTTTTTAAATATAAGCGGAAGAGGACATGACAACAAATAATTATATTCGGTAGAGATTCTAGGTGAAATACAATACGGGTGATTCCTTTAAACTCGTTAGCTGGAAAACTCGAAAAGCTTGAAAAATATCGAACCACTTATCAGGAACGATAACTTTTACGATCTCGAAAAAATTTTAAAAATTAGCAAATTAACAGTTTAGTCAGGGTTTTGTTGTATAATTCTTCATTTTACTACTTGCAGCAATTGTAAAAATCGTTTTAGTTGATATATAAAATATAAGCTCTCTATATGCCCTGAAAAAGTGGAAAATATTGAATTATCATTTTATTTTTCTTACGTCTTTATTTAGTGTTGCCTATTGTAAGTTTTAAATTAGTATTGCCAATTCTAATTTTATCCAGACTCGAAAACTTTCAAGGTTTTCGAGGTATTTTCGAATTTAAGGGAATCCCCTTAATAAAATTTATTTATACCTCGAATGCGATCAGATAGACACAATTTATTTCAAAGATGTCGAACTGGAGCGATGTTTAGAGCACTGGCTTTCTAGGCGGGACGTTCCAGGTTCAATTCGTGGTGACGAACAATAACAAAAATTGATTTGTCAATACTTAACTCAAGTCTTTTAAACATTTTTTAAATTCATTTCAAAATTAAATTTAATGGCGCTTTTCTATTTATTTAATGATTTGTTGAAGCCAACTGCTTTTAACTTAAAATTTAGTACATCTTGTTTAATTTTAAATGGCATCATTGTATTATAAAAAAAAACTGTCGTTAAGTTGTTGTTGATACCATTTTTTTTAATTTCCTGTTTTTCTCTCTCTCGAGAACCAGAGCCAACGGACGCTGTTAATACAATATTTTGGTAATATTTATATAAATTAAACAACAACAATTTTTCGAGCTGTTTTTTCTCCTCTTAGTTTGGATTATCTTCGGATTATCTTTGGAAGCCTCCCCCCACAAAAGCATTACTCGATTTTTTACTATTTCTAAAAAAAATTTTGTTTTTGAATGAAAAGAACAAATTTCGTTTATTTTTAAAAACAATCTTAAAAATAGACAAATCAATAAATTTGGTATCATTCGACGTGGAATTTTATTGACTTTATATCACAAGTGACAAAGATTATACAAACTCCTCTTCTTGAAGGTAATGTTCAAAAACTTCGCACTAAGAATGATCAAATTTTAAGTTGGAGTCATGCGAGTGCATTTGAAGTTTTTTAGATGCACTCGAAAATTAAAACAACCGATAAGAGTTGTATAGAGGAAGAGGAAATTAACTGGCGGTTACCATGCCTTCTAAAATGTATATATATATTTTAAACAAAGGGGGATATATCTAAATATATTCTAAGGTTGTTGTTTAATATTTTTAGGTACCGCCGCAAGGCTTCTGCTTAAAAAGTCAAATCAATATTCAATATAATTTTTTTAGATTTAAAAAAATTAATTTTACTATAACTTTAAGAGGAAAGAGATTAATTTGAGTTACTTCTTTTGCTTCTAGACTAATTCAAGTATACCAAATGACGTACAAAATGGTTGCCATTGCTTATTAACATGCTTAGTGTATTCCATTAGAATTAGAATGTTATATAATTTGTTTGAAAAACATTCTCAGTTTTAAATTCAGTAAAAAAAAAATATTAGAAAACATATATGGAATAAATTTGCTAGTAACAAAAATCTCAAAACATACAAATCCAAATACAACAAATAAACAAATGCGACATTCATAACCATAAATTCACAAAACCCCAAACGTATCGCATAATTCGAAAATCCCTTTGCCACGCTTTGAAAGAAATCTTTAAACAAAGCGGCCACCTTTCTCTGTGTGTGAAAATGTTAGTGTACGAGTGTGTGTGTGTTTGCGTTTGCGTGAACATGTATTTGTGTAATACATCACACAAGCACAATGCGCGCACTTGTCACCAGCTGACGACGGCCGCCGCCACTGTCCGACAACTGCATCCGCTTTGCTTCAACGAAAACAATGCAACGACAACGACAACAACAACAACAATAATTTCTCTCTGGAGTGTGTTGCGTTTGGTGCACAGTATTTGATTGTATTAAATAATGGAGAAAAAGTCAAAAGATTGTTAAAAATACAAATGATTTGAAATAGGTCGCCGATAGAAATTGCAAAGAAAAATAATTTAACAAAATAATATGATAATAAAACGCTAAAGAGGTGCGACAAGTTGGGATAAGTCTACTTATGGTGTACTAAAAATAAGGTGAATAAAGTAGTACATTGTCTCTTTCCACCTCAATATTGTTTATTGTTTGAAAAAGAGAGTAAATAAGAAGAACAACAACGTAGTTTGTTGAAAAATCAAACTAACCAACTTCAAAATAAGACGGAAAAATAAGGCAGAAGTCGTGGTGAGTTCGCTCAATTTGCGTTCTCATTTCTATTTTCCTTAACATGGGAGAAACAATGTCGAGGTGGAGAAAGCTAGTTTTCTATAATCCTCACCTGAAATTTATTCAACCATGGCTAAACCAAATTTTAAACGATCATAAGATTTTTCTGGTGTTTGCTGGTCACTAAAGTATTGACCAATAGTTAAAACCATCTTTCAATAATTAACAAAATAAAAGTCTTATAAAAGGACCTTCAAATTTTTCTGTAATATTTTTCCTCGCAAAATTGAATTTTCTTTTAGTGCAATAAAGTACTCTGTCCTGGAATAGGTATCCTGCGCCGCATGTCCTTACCAAAGTAGTAGTACAACATTCGTTAAGGCAAGCATATCGCATGCAAAAACACACACACTCACACTCGTTCGCACACACACACACACCACATATACACGATCGCAGACATGGACACGCCGATTTTCATGTCAATTAAATTCTGTTGGTCCAGCGTTGAGCGTTGTTGATTGTGTGTCTGCGTGTGTGTGCGAGTATATGTGTTGATTTGCGTATGTATGTGGGTTTACGAATTTGTATGCGTGCGTAAGTTTGTTTGAGTGACTAGCAAAGTGAAGTGACAAGCGTTTTGAGGTGCAAAGCGAAGAAATATTGGTGATTCGGCCATGGTCGGTCCATCTGTTCTGTCTGTCTGTCTGTCTGTCTGTCTGTCTGTCTGTTCGTCACTTGGCTTTAGTTCGGTCCATTTCATCTCGCACACAAAGAAACTCTTACATTCATGCATACATACATACAAGCATACATGAATACACACATATATACGCACTCATACTGGTATAAACTGCATACAGACGAATTTGTTATGCCATCGAACGCTTTTTCCAATGTCTTATGTGGCTTGAACGATGGCTTGTACGTATAGTAAGTTTATCGACTTTGTTCAATTGGCAATACAAATATAAGTATAAAATTTATTTTATCCTAATATTTCTAACTAATGACGCTTATATTCTACTTCTTTGTTATTTTAAAGATTTTCCAAAAAAATTTCTTGATATTAAGTTGAAGCTCGACTTAAAAGCCCATCGAGAAGCTACATATATAAACTATGATCTGGAATTATAACTTGTTTCCCAGAGAACCAGCATATAAATCATGTTTAATATCTGTAAAGAAAATTAATCATTGATTTGTATTTAAAAAAAAAAAAACACGCAGGCCCGTACCTAGGAATTAAGGCTCCCGGGCAAGAGTGAAAGTGAATATTGTCGTCCTTTAAAAAGTTATTTTATGAAATAGTAGTTGTTGAAAAAATTTATATAATTTTAAACCAAAAATATCACACTTTCCTTTCATGAGAAAAGCAAATGAAAAAGCAAAAATAAATGAAAAGGTCCACAATGTCAAAAATTGCGCACCCCTTCCTTTCATTTCAAGGTTCTCACTTCTGAAGTGGCGCTCTAAAGCTTGCTCCACATGCCGCCCTTACAAAGTGCCGCCCGGGGCATATGCCACACCCTAGATATGGGCCAGGCAACACGAAATATGTATCTCAATGACTCCAAAGAGAAATGAAAGTAGGCTCTGAGCCGAATAAAACACGTAAAGGGTTTTAGAAAATTATCTCGAGTTTTTTATGGTCTGGTTGCCAAAATGCTTTCCGATAGTTAGTTATAGTTAGTTATAGTCAACTAAAAAAAAACTATAATATTTGGCATATTGATCGATTGAACATTTTGCTATTATATAACATAAATATTAACACGCTAACTACTAACTAACTGGGTATATTTTGACTGTTTTGTAAAGACCATAAAAGCCTCATACAATATCAAAATATACTTAAGTAATAAATTCTAGAGTAATGATCCTTAGCAACTTTTACTATGGGTCAACGAACAGTTGAATTTTTATTATAGAAAACTTGAAATTCTTAAATTTTTTTCCTTCACTGACAAATCCAAAACTTTCAAATTCAAATCAAAAATCGTTATATCCAAATATTTTGGCAATTTGTCAGTTTGTTAAAAAATATGTTTTCGTGCCGTTTTAGTTTTTTTCTCAATATATATTGGCTTTAGATTTAAAGCTCCTCTATTGAAATAATTTAATTTGTTAAATATCAATCAAAATACAGTCGTGTCTGTGTATAGTGAACACCTCGATATAGAGAACGCCCAAATTTGTACATGGACAATCAAAATGCTTTTAAAAATTGGTTTTACTATTTGGAGTTTTGTGAAAAAAATTTGGAAAGCAACTTCGAGCAGATGGCAACAAAAAACACAAAAAAAAAGCTCGACTGATGAAGCTGGTATGAAAAAGCGGTCAAAAATCAATTTCTGATCCCAAGAAGCAAACAGCTATATACAATATTAGCGAATTCTTTCAATAAGCAGACATATGAACAATTCCATTTTCCTAAAAAGTTATTCTAATGATCTTTTGCATTAACGAGTTTTTGAACAACAAATGTCGACCTTGAAAGAGTGAACAACCCGGATATAGTGAACAGTCCCTGCAATAATTAGTTCCCTATATCCAGACACGACTGTAATTATGTTCTTGCTTGTTTCAACCTATAAACAATTGCTTTTATTTTTTGTTGGTATAAAATTTGTAAGATAATATTTGACAGATGAAAATTTCAACTGCGAATCCACCTAATCGTCGCGTTGCCTCCCCAGATATAATCCTAATGTGCAGTTTTGTTTAATTTTAATTAGAATTAGAATCGTTTCAACTTTTCTTCATGCCAGAATGTCATTTAAAAGGCCATTTCGAAATTCCATTTGTCCTTACGCTGTTTGCTTTCTCCTTTTTTTGCTTTGTTTTGTTTTTTTAATTTTTCTGTATTCTCTTGGGCACATTTTATTTGCGCGAATTCGACGTCTCATTTGCATATCGTCTTGTTTTGACCTTATCTCTGGCCAAGCGTCACTTTGGCGACATTTTCTGCAATTATGCCACGTGATCCTTTTGGCCGCTTTAATTTTTTAATGCAATTCAACACTGTAAAAAATCACATACTATCAATGAAATCCATGAAGGCGTTTAATACGCTGTCAAAATTGACATATCGAATTTTTAAGACATTGTAAATGTATGCAAACAAATACTATCAAAAATTTTTTTTATTTAACTAAATAATTTTAGCTTTGTCTTTAAAAGTTTCTTAATGAAAAATTTTGGAATTTGTTCGGTGTGCTTGATTTTTGCGTTTTTGTTTTTGTTATTTTTTGTTTGTGCTTGTGTTTGGCTAGCTTTGAGAGCATGTTTGCCCTTTTTCGCTTGGCGGCAACACTAATTCGAATTGCATATGGCGCACGGCGTTAGACGTCATGACAGTTGGCCGTTATCAAGCACTCTGCGATGAGGCAAAGAAGGAGGCGGAGTAACCGAGCGTTGCATGCCATGCAGGACACTCGGAATTTCTGATGGTTTTCTGCTGCTGCTGCTGTTGCTGCTGCAGCTGCTTTTCCGTTCACCGCTCACCGCTCACTCGCTTGCTCGTCCGTTTGTCCGTTCGTTCGTTCTGACAGCAGCGTTTTCCGTTTGGTTTTTGTTAATTTGAAATTTGTTTGGTTTGTGGCATGGGTTCGGTGGAGTGGTGGTGGCGGGTCATGAAGGAACGTGGCGCGAAACGATGCGACGAGGTGGCGGAAGGGAAACGGGTGCCTGGTCGCGTTATTTGGCTACGGTTTGCTGTGTGAAATTGAATTAATTCAATTACAGTTTGCATGTGCTCCGGCCAAAGTAGTCCTGCTGCCAGTTTGTTTGCTGGCGCCATGGTTAGCTGCAGGGCACACTGGTTGTTGGTATTACGATGAACAGCAAAAATAAATTCAGTTTTTTTAAGTCGATAACTTTAACTAAGAATTTTTATGAAAATAAAAAAAATGTTCTTAATAAACATTTATTAACCCTTTCACGATTACTGGGTTGTATTTGTCCCATTCTACATTTTGAGAAATATTTAAAATGAGTTTCGTTTTATTTTAATTTCCAATTAAATACATACAAAAAATTTAAGTACAACCAAACTGTAAAAAAATTGTGTTTTGAATGGCCAAAAATCGAGCGCAGTTAGTAGAATTTGTTGTTGTTTTTTGCATATTTCAAACTATAAAACTTGGGTGGATTCTACTTTATTCACTTATTTATTTAGACCAGTGTGCAAAGCCAAAAAGTATGCAATGCAATGCGTTGCACTAAAACAATTGCATGCTTTTTCCTTAGTTTTTGTATTGTTGTTGGTGTTTTTGTTGTTTCTTTTTTTTTTAATGTTGATCTCGAATATTGTTGTGGGCGTTTGTTGTTGTTGTTTCATGTTTTTCGTTGCGCAAATGTTTACACATTTGAATTAATTGCTTTTTGTTGTTGTTATTGTTGTTGCTATTATTATTGTAGTTGTTGTTATTGTAGTTGTTGGTAGCAAATCTTGTTTTAATTTAAGTTAAAGATGCATTTAAGCGTATCGAGCGCTTAAGCAGCAATTACAAACAAAACCCAAAAAATCATAATTGCATTTGTGCTTTTCTTTTCTGTTCTTCTGTTCTCTTCTTCTTCTACTTTTGTTGTTGTTGTTGTATCAAAAGCTGGCGTTGAACGCTTCTTATCCTGTTTCTAGCTATGCAAGCAATGTCAGTCCATGTTAAATTTGGCATTTTTTTCTTTGTATTTTGTTTTGTTTTTCCTTTCATTGAACATTTTCCGAAAATCAGGTCAGTTGGAATGCCTCTTTGGGAAGATTTTCGGAAATAGAAATTTTATTATTTGATTCTAGGACTTTTAGAAATACCGATTAACTGTTATAAATTTCTTAATAGATTTTATTTTTTCTTATTTTATACGGTTTAACTAATGAAGTGATTGTTCAGTGATCTAGACTAAACTACTTTGGCTTAAGTTACTTTTCTTCTTTGAAGGATATTTCCAACCTAAAGGCAACTTGCTCCAACTCGCTTAATTGTTTATCAGTAATTACTTTTGAACTTTGATGACCTCTATCCAATCTTGGTAACACTAGGAACCACTATAGGTCTATGTGTGATCTCTCGATCTTGTTAGATCAGCCAACGTAACCTAACCTAACATAACGAAGTGATTTTACAATACGGAACTTTTAATCAAAATCAGTTGATCGTTTTATTTAGTTACAAAATATTTAAATATCTTATTTAAATATCGTTCTACCTAAAGTTGTTTTATTTAGATAAAAGTGATAACATCAATGGTCAGGAAAACCCTAAATCTTGGCAGGAATCGAAAGGGTCCGCCTACTTTAGAAGGACAACTAGAAGAAGGTTAAGCTTTGCTAAACTGGACTCTTATAGACCAGAAAACAAAAATAATTTCAAATGAAAAATATCCTTCATTAAATCAAAGTAAAACGCTTATGAGAGTTTTGAATTTCTGGAACAACTGCGAGCAATTAATCTTATTTGAAATATCCGCCCACGCTGAATGTATTTTAAAATTGAACTAACTTATTTGCAAGTTGCTTCGAGCTTCTTTCAAAAATTAAAAATCTTATCTATAAAAAAAACAAGTATGTTTAAAAACACTTCGAAATTAGTTCAAAAATGCATATTTAATATATAGATATACAAACTTTTAATTTAAGTTGAATGAATAGTTTTACAATTGTTGCAACCATAATTATCGTTTGACATTGAATCAATCTTAATTCAATGTTTGTTCATTTTGATATAAAAGTTAATTTAGTTTATAGTTTGTTATTTCATTAAATTTGTATTGATTTTTTGTCGATGTTGTTTAGTTTTGAATTAAAATTGATTATCACAATGATAAGCTGTGAAGGTAACGAAGTGGCAGATGAACTAGGAAGGACTAGCTCCTCATTCTCAATGATAGGTCCTGAAACATTCTGCGGTATAAGTTGATCATCAGCCACGGCTATCAACAGTGCCAAGAAGAAATCATATGATCTTGTACCAAAGTCACACTCCCCCCTGATTGATTGACTGATATGACACACATACATATGTATAAACAAAAACAAAAAAAAATCCTTAATTATCAACAGGATTTTGTGGATGTTGTCCTGTGTCTTTATGTTGAAACATCTTCCTAAAGTATCTCAAAAAGAAAGAGCTTCTCTGCTTAGGATGAAAACTTCACTAATATCATTGCTTCAAAAAATTTAGCTAGATACTCGTAATAATATATGATTTTTACTTTATTGATATGTAAATTGATTTTCTTTCTTATTTTTACAAAATAATATCAGTAGGGGTCGATGGAATGGTACACCATTTAAAGATTGTTTGTTTGTATTGATAAAATTTGTAATGCTTTATATTCAACCGACATTATAATTATATCATAATTCAACTTACAAAGAAAGATTTCCAGTTAAGGGCGTCCGGTTTTCATTACAAGAGATTTATAAAATGTTGTATGAAGGATGAGAAGTTCTCTTCTAAACCATCGAATTGAAAGAAGACTAAGTTAGCTTCTTTTCATTTTCAATAATAATCTAACTAACTTATGCTCATTATTCAATATGCATTTGTCATTGCCATTTGGCCTGTCTTTTATTCCCTGAAGCAAATAAACACAATTATTGCTTCTGCAAATAAAAAAAAACAGGCTGTAGTCAAATTATTTTGAACATTTTCCATGTAAAGATTCCAAATGTTTGCATTCTTAACCCTTTTATTGCTTAATGGAAAAAATTGTGCATATGTTATTTCAGTAGTTTTCTTGCATATTGAAAGCATGTTATTCTAGCCTTTAGAATATAAATAACATACTTTAAGTAGAACTTGACATCATGTTTAAATAGTTATGCTCTCTTCTATGTTGTTAGCGCAGCTCAAAAATTTATATCTTTTTGTACTAGCGAATATTAAATAAGTAAACTTAACCAACATAGATATATATCTTCTTATGCTAATGAATTCAATAAAATCCATTACTTGTCTTTCGTTTTTCCTAGAAAGGTTTTGTCTAGTATTTAAAATATTTATGAAATTTGGCACGTTCATTTCTTCTCTCATTTCTATGTTGAAGATTTTTCAAAAAGGTTTCTTTGATTTGATAATACTCCACTTAATATCGGTTTATTTAAACGATTTTTTGATATCATAACATTAATTATATAGTTGAAAAAGGTGTGCTATACGATTTCGGACTGCGACACCTTTTTGCAAAAAGCCATAAGTCCCTATAGAAACAAATATTTCTGTTATGAAGTTATCAATCCATATTTATTTAAACTATTGTTAACTTATACAAAACTTTTTTATATCGTTTGTACATATGTTCATACTCATATGTTCATGTATATTTATATAGATGTGTGTGTGTGTGTTTTTATGTGTGACTTAAATAAATAAATAAAATAAAATGCATAAAAAGGTCTTTTGGACTTACCAAAAGTTTGGCCAACATGTTGAGTTCTTGGATTAAGCTGAAAATTGGTGATTTCTGCAAACAAAATTTAACTTACTTAAAAAGCGTTCAAAAGGTATTCTACCGTTAAAAATTATATTAAAATACATAATGACAAAAATGTGCGCAAAAAAAAAAGGTAAAGAGAAAAAAAGAGCAGCGCCTAGTTACGCTTTTACGCCATTGCCAGCCTGCTTCCTGCTGCCATGTGCAAATTTAATTCGTTTGCGAAATTTACGAAACTATATACAAAAAAAAAAACTAAAAAGCTTATAAATTCTGTAGTATTTTGTTGTTGTAGTTGTTGGTTTCAGCAAAGTTACACAGTCGCTTTGCGTACGTTTTTCATTCACAATTCGACTGCGAAAATGGAAATTTTTTATTTAGCGCAAAAAAAAAGAGGAAAATTGTGTCGAAAATGTTTTTTGCAGTTTTACTTCGGCTCACAAAAGTAGCAGCAGCAGTGCGGCATGTGTGCATGTGCATGTGCTGCCTGCCTGTTTGGTTGTTGCTGGTGTTGTTTTTTTAACATACATACGTAGCAATATAGAAATGTTGTCGAAGTTTTTATTTTGATGTTTCATTTAAATGCAGTTTTGTATGTTCTCTTAACTTAACGCTGGGCGAAATTTTTTCCAAAGTTTCAGCATAATTTTTCCGTTTTTCCCACATCATTTTTCTTTTTTTTTTCTGGCAGTTTTCATTTGGCTGCTGCACACATTTTTTTCGTGGGTTCTCGTATTTTGAAAAAAAAATTTATTAGCTAACATTTATTTTTAAAAGATTTTAAACCAACAGTCACATTTTTATATAAAAATTTGGAATTTTTAGTATGTCTCAAGTTTTGGATCTAGTTTGGTATAGTTATACCCTTCGCCACGTGCAAGTGCACGTGTACCGAATGGTATATTGAGTTTGTTCTTCCGTTTGTAACGCTCAGAAGGAGGCGTGGTAGGTATGACAAAGTATATATATAAATGATCAGCGTCGGATTCGGAGTCGATTTAACTATGTCCGTCCGTCTGTCCATCCGTCCGATTACAGCCGTAATTTAAGAGTTATCGAGAAATTTGGTATGTAAGCTTCTATTTTCCAAGCGAAGGCTAAGTTCGAAGATGGATAAGATCGGACCAAAACTTCTACCCCTCCCATAGAAACCACGCCTTACCATTCGAAAAAAACAAATTAATTAAAATAGTTCCAATGCAGATAATCAGTTCAAATTTGATAGTTAACACTTTAGTAGTATTAAAAAACTGGTCACAAAAAATGAGCGTGATAAAAATAGTTACAGTGCAAATATCAAATTCAATTGCGGCATTTAACACTTTGGTAGGAACACAAAACTACTAACCAAAAAAGGGCGTGATCCGATTAGAACAACGCCCACTTATTGTAGAGACATGTAGCACTTGTGTGCTAAAAGAAGTAACTATTTGAGTATCATTGAAATGGCGAAAGGTATATGAGCTTCGGCACAGCCAAAGATAATTCTCTTACTATTTTTTGTTTAACAATATTTTTTGTATCATCATGTCTGTGCCTCATGCTGTGACATCATAGAAATCGCATGGACGTTTATTTGTACTATTTGTAAATTTTGTAACATCAATTTTATACTTTACCCGAAACATGTATAAAAACTAAAGCTTTTTTTAATAAGGGTATTCCTTAAATGCGAAAACAGGAGAACTTGAAATGTTCTAAAAGTTTCGAGATTTTAGTTTGAAATGCAGTTTTTTGCGACTTTTACTTTAAATCAAAGAACCGATGAAATCAAAAAAAAAAAACCTTACGGAAATAAATACCACAAACTGATAACGCTCTCAAGTAACATAAAAGAGAAAGAAAGTTCCTTGCTTCTAGATAAACTTCAGGAAAAATCAAATTAACTGGAGGAAACAGTCGGACAAAATAAACAATTTTTGAAGCCATTCAAAATAGTTGGCATTAAAAATTAATCCGCTTAAAACTATTTTTAACAAAGTTGATTTATTTCTGTTTTTCAAAGGGATTGCAATTTTTTCGTTTCAGAAAATCAGTAAAAGTTTTTCCAGAATTCTGAGTATGGGATCCGGTGGAAGCAAAAAATTCCATACCATAAGTATTTTTTTTTTTGCACACAGGAAACATGCCTCGAAAATTTTCGAGACACGCGAAAACTAAGTTTCATACAATTTTTGACAGTTCTTTTTCCAGGTTTGAAAGCTTCCAAGGTTTCAAGGTTTTCGAGGCATTTTCACTTGTAAAGGAATCTCCTTAATATTTTTACAAATAAATTTCAAAAAAATATTCCCTGTGATATTGACAAATAGTGGATAAAATCTCTTACTACTCTTATATATCCCGATTTTTATGAGAATCACAAGCTTGTGAATATTTTGACATACATACATATGCATATATTGAAAATTATTAATATTTAATGTTTTAAAAACAATATTGGTCAATTCATTTTGGGCCTCTAACTAAGCTTGGCAGATATACGATATCATGATATCAAGATGACATACCTTTTAAATTTTAGGAAGTCTCAGTAAGAAATTTATAACGTAATTAACATATCTCTTTTAATATTATTTCTTAAAGACAACAGTTAAATAAAGTTTATATATTTTTTTCGTAAATGAAATGTAACTAGAGTCTGCTAATCGGTGTTTTAAACGACCACTGCCTACTGGGACACTATGGCTATCCTAAATAGGATTATTCATTAACAACTGGTGTAGAAACTACAATGAACCGGACGTGGAAGAAACTCTTGATCATCTACTCTGCCATTGCCCAGCGCTAAGCCAAATGCAGAATGATTATTCTTGGACAAGTTTTTTTCAAATCTCTAAGCGTTTAATCTGGAATGAATATCTCCAAACTCAAACACTTCACATTAAGGATCGAAACTTTCATGATGGACCAATATTTCGAAGAAAGGTCAACGTTTTTCTCCATTTAAAGGGATCATGTGGCATCGCTATTGTCCCAGTTTGGTCTATGTGAGGAATTTGACGCCAATCTAACCTAGAGTCTTTCGATGAAACAAACTCGGTAAATCGAAGTGGGCTAAATTTTCAGAATTAGTTTTGATTAAAGCCATAAGTAAGATAATTTTTTGTCAAAGAACTTACTAGAAGACAGATTTGTTAGTTTATTTTGAATATTCTGAATAGAAAGAATTTAAAAAGTTCTTTCAAAAACTCAAACACAATTTTGAAATAGTTCCTTTTTAAATAAACTTAACATAACAACAACAACAAAAAACACAGTTAAAAATAATGTTTGTAAAAAAAAAGTTGGTAGCAGGAAGCGGCAAAGCTGACGTTAAAAGTTTCGATTATTGGGCTGGACAATTTTAACAACTACAAGTTTGTTTAAAATTTTTTGTTGGTTTGCAGTTTTTTGCCAAGTCTTATGATAAACAAAATGTTCGATAAACCACCAAAATGTGTCGTTAGTGCCAATATTGTTATTGTTGTTAACTGTTTTGTTGGTTTACTTGTCAAATTTATTTTGTGAAATTGTTAAACGCACTTTAAAACTTTTTTTCGTTGTTGGAGTATTCCCAATTGCAATTTAGGTGTCAAACGAATTGCGATTTATTTCCCCGATTTCTTTTCAGCAATATTTTTGCATACCGTGCGCGTTTTATCACCTCATCCAAACTAAACTGAAGTGCTGCTCGGCATTGGCTATTTATAAAGGGCTCCTTGATTTTATGACCGTTTGAATGTTACTCGGTTTTATTGTTATTGTTATTTTGGTTTTTATCTTCGCTTTATATAAATACTTTTATTAGGAAAAGCGTTAGTTAGTTAGTTAGCCTTAGCTAGCGCGACATTGCGGAGCTGCCGTTTATGCTCCTGCTCGACGCTGACCTTGATGCGTTCGGCGGCAAGCGATGCGCTGCGGTGCGTCGAGTTGCGTTTAAGCTTGGTGGGTGTTGATTTAATCATCGTTTATAGCCATGGAAATCAAGTGCAATAATTGTCATTAGGTATAATTGTTTTTATCAGGCATTCTTTATTATTTGCACAGAAGTTGCACTCTCTGTTTGTTTGCAATCTGCACTGTGGGACGAAACGCATACTTTTGCGGTTGTTATTATTGAAATACCAGACAATCCATTAATGCCGAAAATAAATTTTTACTATGTCACTTGGAACTAGAATCCCGTTGCCTAAGTAGTCAAATCTGCGTCTTGCCATCGCTGGACAAGTGCAAAGAACATGTTCAGCTGTATCCTGCTCCTCTTTGCAGAGTCGGCATGAATCATTTTCTACCATTCCAATTTTCTTCAGATGGTAATTAAGGTTACAGTGTCCTGTTAAGAATTCACTATAGAGTTTTATATCTTTTCCTCTAAGGTTAAGAATAGCTTCTACCATGATATGTGCTGGGTCAATGAGTCGTCTTGATTGCCGCATGCCTGTTTGGGCTCTCCAATGCTCAACTAGACTTTGTTTTTCCCATACTTGGATCAAGTTTTTTATGAAGCTACTGTTTACCCCACAGAAGGGTTACGGACCTATGAACGGAGTTTCTGCACCTTTCTTTGCAAGAGAGTCCGCTATTTCATTGTTCTCATGCCCTTCATGTCCCGGCATCTATATCAGAGTAACCGAGTTCCTTGCTGCTAGGGTGTTGAGAAGTTTAAGACAATCCCATACCAGTTTTGATTGGAACCAGAAGATATTAAGTGATTTTAGAGCTGCTTGGCTGTCAGAGAGAATGTATATTTGTGTACCGCTGGTGCCCCTACGTAGACATTCTCTGACACTTAGTTCTAGGGCGTGAACATCCGCCTGAAAAATGGAAGCTATTTTTTCAATCGCAACTGCTTTACGGAAATTTGGCCCTACAATTCCCGCTCCCACACTGCCATCTTCCAATTTGGAACCATCAGTATTATTGTATCTAAGAAATTCAATGAAGTAAACTTATTAACGAAATCAACTATTTCCTTTAACGAAGTTAATTTTCTTGTTAACTTTTTGTCGGATTAACGAAGTTAAATTCTCAATTAACTTTACTAAAATGTCTTTGATTTAAGAGTTAATTCTTAAAAATTTCAATTAGCTTTACAACAAAAACATTTTATATGGTGAGCGATGGTCAAATAACATAAGGTTAGAAAAGCAGAAATGAGATCGTAAATTGAGCGAACTCACCTCAATTTCTGCCTTATTTGTCTGCCTTATGTTGAAGTTTAATTTTATATTTTTGATAAAAACTGCGTTGTTGTTTTTATTTACTTGATAATTTTGTAGCAACCATGGCAACTGCTCAAAAATTCAATTTTCAAAGAGAGAAACAATCGAGGTGGAGAGGAAAATTTTTTCACTTTCCTCACCTTATATTTATTACTTCATGTATATTTCTTTAATAAAACAACTTTTTGTGCCATTGTGTTATTCTCTCATTTCTCGGCGGCGGATCAGCAATTGTGAAAAATTATCTCTGTCATTATCTTTATCATTACCCCCTCACGAACGAGTTGAGTTGAGTTGGCCGTAGATAACGTCATTTATGCCGTTGATTTATGAGGTAGCGGTTTTTACCCGCGCGCAAAAATGGGTGTTTCCTTGCATG
Organism: Suillia variegata; assembly: GCA_949127995.1. Lineage (NCBI taxonomy): Eukaryota > Metazoa > Arthropoda > Insecta > Diptera > Heleomyzidae > Suillia > Suillia variegata. Next base: position 41,199,833 of record OX421842.1, read on the forward strand.
TGAGGTTGTGTGCGGCTGTGTGTGTGTGTCACTATGCAAATTATCACACGTATAGTAAAAACACGTACAAATTTAATCATACATTTTGTCCGTCGGCCTGACTGTCTGTCGGTTGGTTGCGGTGACCCTAATATCAAAAACTATCTATTTAGTATCTCGTCGGTGTCGAAAGATATCGAAATCAATTTAATCCGTTCGCCACATTGTCTGTCGCAGCCACAAGTGGCATAACATACGACAATATCACGCTGATAGTTCATAATTTATGCCATCACACCTGGTCACACATATGTATTTACTTACACACACACACATACACAGTAACCATAGTACAGATATCGTCAGGCATGCCTAATTTATGGTTACTTTGGGCTGTGTAAATTTGCATAAGTATGGACACAGTTGTGGTCCATAAAATACATTTGCGGAATATATAAAATAGTTACGGAAGAACCAATTGCAGATTCGAATTTAGCTATCCCAAATCCATGTAAAAATTAATCAGTTTTCATGTTAAAAAAATTAAAAATGGCTTTTATATACATATTTCCGGTTTCGAAAAAAAAATTCAAGGCCTTTAAATGACTTTAAAAATTTGGCATAGTCGCTATTGAGACCTAAATTTAAAAATCGGAGGTTAGAGTTGGAGTTGATGTGGGTTGGTATGGGACCACAGGTCACAATTCTTATGGACCACAATGTACCCAGAATAGTGTCGGAATAAGATAGTAGAGATATAGGACTGAAGTATTTAGATGGGAAATCGGAGCTACTTCACTTTATTAACCAAAAATACAAAAACTGGTTTTGGATTTATGAACTGAGCATTCCTTAGAATGCAGCCGGACTTATTTTACAAATGGCTTAACTTTTAGATTTTTTATCTAATTGTTTAAAAAAAAAATACTCTCAAAGAACGAAGAGAGGATTTTGTCCGATTTAAAAAAAATTATTAGGGTGTGTTTCCATTATGGGTGCACCAATTTTTAGGCTAGGCGTATCCAATCAGAAACAAATAAACAAACAATTCTAAGAAGTATGCCAAGCCTACAATTCATTTAATTTGGGAAGGGTTTAAGTTACAATGAGCGCTATTAAGCTTTATTATAGCAATCTATCAGGCATGCTGCTCGACATGAGCTGTAAGTGTCTTTAGCAACATTTTTAATGGTCGCCACATTCGTAAGATGAGGAGTTACTTTGTTTCTTTAAATACTTCGAATATATTGTTTAACATACTTAAATTTTACCTTATAAATTAATTTTTGCCGAATTTATGGAACAGCTTACTATGTATTATGATTAGTACGTATTCTGAGAGATAGTGTAGGTCGTCGAGGTGGCACGTTGTATGTAACCTGGGGCGGCTAAATCTCTTCCAAGAATCGAATAGTGCAAATTATATTAAGTTTTTATGGTGACGTACTAAGCTGTTCCAAATCAACTTTATTGATTTAATTAATACAGCAGTTTAATTTCTTTTATCAGCAACTGTTTGGTGATATGATGGCACTGAGCATAAATTGCAAAGTCATAAAATTTGTCAGTTGCATGAATTTGTCGCTCCATGGAGCGACGATCGTAAAATTTAATTACCAAACAAATGATGAGTGAACTAAAGAATTGCTTTGCGGACCTACAACCTTTGCTAACAAATTGGAAAGTTGAACTTAAACACGGTCGTAAGAGATTTTCTGATGAAGATCAGCTATGGTGTTCAAGAGGGCTAACCATATCAGAAAAAGTATTTTGAAATTATTGAATAAATAGTAAAATAAGAAGAAGCATACAACAATATTACAACAGCAACAGCATAGACAACAAAAAAATTGTTTAAACGTATATATTAAAACAACACAGAGTAACAAAAAGCCAAAAAGCCTAAATTATACAAAACTGAAACTTTAATTTTATTTGAAATATTTTTGAAGTTTTTTTGCTACAACTGTAGAAAAACGCGAGCGCAACAATCAACTCAAGGCGCTGTATGCACAGTACTTTTGCAGTGAAAAACAAATTTGAAATTGAATTTGAATTTGGCATTTATATTGATTTTTAAATAATAGCGCCAACAAGAAAGCTTTTACAACATCTTATGGGAAGAAGATACATTTCGAAATTAATCAATAACCACTATTATAATCGGTGTAATGTATCCATCTGTGTATCAATGTATTTATGTTAAAAGGCGAATCTGAAGAGCAAATGGACAAGTCTCATTTTTTTATACTTATGGAAATAAATTTTTCTAAAGTTGCACAATCTAACCGAGAGCTTAGAGAAAAATTAGACAAAAACTAATGAAAATAATATCTAACTCTGAGCATCTAGATCAAATGCCAGTTGTTAATTACCAACAAAAAGATTTGATTGATTGTAGTTTAGATACAGGTTGTGGCATCGATCGGATCACATATTGTATATGTATCTGCACTGGACACTGGCATCTAAGTGAACATTCTCGTAGATTGGGAATTCCCTGTTAAGACTATGGTCGCAGTTTTAAAATGTCCAGCGTACCAGATACACTAGTTCACTTCATCTGTGAATGTCCAGCTCTAGCAAGAATTCGACTTTTGACTCTCCATTCGGCTTCACTAGTTCACTTCATCTGTAAATGTCCAGCTCTAGCAAGAGTTCGACTTTTGACTCTCCATTCGGCTTCACCAGTTTCTTTCTTACCTGTCAGGGTGGTTTCAGAACTGATCTCATCTCATATTCAGGGGAATGTGGTAACAAACCTGCACTGACTGTGTTTGACTTGTGTTGGTGTAGCCGTACCGAATTCCACTATACTAATACAATACTACTTGGATACAAGCTTGAAATTGTTTATTTAATATTTGAGTACTCTGCTGGCAATGTACCGGAAATATTACCTGTAATTTAACTAGTTGCGTTACTGAATTATCAGTTTAATTTCCACTACATTCTTTTCGAATTCGTGTAAAATTCAACTAATTTTGACTGCGTGCGTTTGCATCTCTTTCGTTATCTCGATTTTACAATTTTTATTATATATACAACTTATACTTAGTTATATAATTTGTTATTAGATCGTATTAATAATCTCCTAATGATCAAACCTGAAAATGGTCGATATGAAAAATATTCTACATGAAGCAGGATATTTGAGCTTCGGCATAACTTAGCAGATAATCCTTAACTTGTAATTTTTCAACAATCGAATTTTACAAATCCAAAAAATTTATGAAAACAAATTTTTAAACTCCTTTTCAAAAATTCATTCAAAGTACTGTGCGGCATGTTGTTCCTTTTTGGGAAATGCTGTTGCCTTGTGATGTTGCTTGATGAATGCAAAATCACAAAAGCCGGCGTTGCAAGTGGCGCGTGTAGCGCCGAAGTTGGCGCCTTTGCAGAGCAACTCTAAAGAAAAGATGTGGGTGGGTGGGTGTGTAGAAAAAATCAAATAAAAATTCAAGTGAAAAGTCAAAAGTTATTCGTAAAGAAAAGATTGCGGCTGACGCTGCTACTGTCAAGCGAACGAACGAGCGAGTAAACCAGCGAGCAAAGCTTCAAATTGATGGTGAAAACTTTGCCAAAAGTTGCTACTTGCAACTCTTTTTACTACTTCGTCGTCTTCTTCTTGTTCGGCGACTGTTGCTGTTGCAATTTTATTTAGTTGTTTTCGTCGAAATGGAATAAAGCAAACAAATTAAAAAAGACGAAGAAAAAGAAAACGGAGGCTCAAATGTTTTGCAACATGTTTTTTTCAAGTTTATTGCATTTTTCGTTTTGTTGGTTTTTTTTGATGATGCCGAAAAACTTCTTGCTAGACTTTTTTCTTATGCAAGTGTTGCACAGTATTTTCGAGTAGTGTTGAACTGAATTATAAGTGCAGTTCCCTTGAAGTCGAACACTGCAAGAAATCAACTAAATTTAAAGAATTTAAATAAAAAGTTTAGCTTTGATCAGAATGAACGCTCTGAAATCCCTTTCAATAAGCTTAATTTAAGTATTCTGGTATACTCGTATTTCCAATATGATCGTCATGGTTTTAGATGAGTCAATGCGAAAAATGAATACCACCACTCTAAAACTATGATGTATATGTATATACATAGAAAATCGCATTAGCATATAAAGATACAGTGTCCAGTGTTGCTTGGACTATTTTTTAAAATTCCTTATGAAATTCCTCAGGTGCTCGAATGGCTAAATGTAAAATTAATGTTAAAATTAAAAATTACAATTAATAAGAAAAACATTCACATTTCTTTGTTGTTTATCTTTTCTACAAGGAAATAGCATAATGAAAGAAAGAATGCAAGACAGATACAAAGAAAATATTTTTAATACTATTAAGGACATTTCTTTGAACTGAAAAACTGCGAAACTCGAAAAGTTGCGAGCCTCTTTTTCGACCTGGAAAACATTATGTCAGCTGTTTTCAACTGACAGCTGTTTTTAATTAGTGTTGCCCAATGTCATTTTGAAATTAGTGCTTTGTTTTTATTTTAGCAATTATTTAATTTTGTATTTATTATTCACTAGTTTTACTAGTCTTAAAACAAAAATGTTCAAATTCTATTCTCTACAATTTTATAACATAATTTTAAAAAAGTTAACCATTTTTGCGACGAATTTGCTTCGAACTATTTCGAGTCACGCGAAAACTATGTTTCATAAAATGTTTTTAAGATCTTTTTTTGGACTCGAAAACTGGCGAAGATTTTAAAGCATTATCTTTCATAAGGAAATTATTATCTATATATATAAAAATGAATTCGACTATCTTTCTTTGCATCTTTGTACCAAATGGGCGTCTAAACCATTCAACCGATTTTGATTAAATTTTAGGGAGTTGCTGTTGCCACGCCCACCTATTACGCCCACAATTTGTAAAACTAAGTTAAAATATTCGATTATTTCGCTAATATTACTCCAAAAAATCTTAAATTTGTTATCTGAATTTGTATAGACACTGGGCGAGGTTGGATCAATTTAACGCCCACTTTGAAATAAATAGAAAATATGCGATAAAGTGGTTAATATTACTCCAAAAAATTTTGTTATCTGAGTTTGTATAGACACGATAACTTCCCCAAAAATGGGAGTGGTTGGATCAATTTAACGCACACTTTCAAAAGAAGGGTGGATCTTTTTTACGCCTAACACCATTGCTCAGAAACTTGATGTGCTAAATAGAAAACATGTAACGGGATGCACCGGGAAGAATAACAGGATATACAAAATTGTCCACGCCCACTTATTACGCCCACAATTTGATTAATTACGTGATAATATACGATGACATTGCTAATATTGCTCCTAAAAATTTGGGATTTCGTTTCTGAGTTTGTATGCCGATAAGTTCACAGCCATAACTCAGAATCGCAACAACGGTAAGTACCAGGAAGATCCGATAACTAACGGGAGTACCGGGAAGTTCCGTTACTAACGGGAGTACCGGGAAGTTCTGCAAACATGTTTTTTAAGTGGCATTGCAATGCATGCCGGGCATTCGCTAGTTAGAAATAAAATGCAATTCACAATTTTTAGCTTTTTTAGAATTGTAGCACAAATACCTTATTGCACTTTTTTTCGCGCAAAGTTTTCGATATGATATCAGAACAACATATAAGAATTTTTATACTGATAATATAACTATGAACAATTTATGAAAACTTACTCGAAATGAATCGAAATACGACTCGGGAAAAATCTTTTCAGAACGAATAAACTTATTTATTTGATTGTTTCAATCGCGCAGAGTACTCAAAAAGACTCGAACAAGATCAATTATTTCATAAAATGTTCTGTGAGATAGTACAAATCCATTCTAAGGAAGTTAAAATAAGTTATTTAACAAATACAAAACACGTTATTAAAACCATTCAAACAATTGTCATTGATTTATATATATTTAATAACAAAATTATAAAAACAAAAATAACTAAAAGCAATTATCACTCTTGTTTTTTCGAAGTGTTCCGATGCATTTTGTCACCGTGATTTTATTTTGTGTCGAATTTTCTATAAAAGTTGCGTCGTCTGTCGTGTTGCATGGGCTCAGCGTGAGTTTATGCTGAGTGACAAAAATGAAGTCATGCAGAAGTTTTTGCTTCTTCTTCTTCTTCGAGTTTCGTGACAACTTTAAATTTACAAAGTTTAAGTAGACATTGGATGCTTCTTTAGTGCTTTCGGTGTTGTCTGCTTGTGGACGAGGAACTTTTAATGTTTGTCCAGCCTCAATGGTCGGTCGGTCGGTCCAATTGTTTTCAGGTTTTTTAAGTACTTGTTTTAATTTAATGCTAATGCAATTTTTCTTCTTCATTTAATAGTTCATGTTTTGAAAAAGAAGCAAGAAGCGAGAAGCGCGAATGAAAAGGAAAAAATAATAATTTATCAAATGGTATTTCAAACTTTACCATTATTTGCTGAGTCCGCGGCTCCGTCCGTTAACTTATTTCAGTATGCAAATTTTTAAAAAATGTTATCAAATGTTTGCAGGTGATAATTACAAGAAACTAAATATCATAAGTTAAGTAATTATGTTCATTATGGTTAGTCGTTTTCGTGTTTTGGTTAACCGAACCAACGATTTAATACAACATTTAAAACCAGAGATAAAAGTTAACATCTGTCTACAGGTCTTAAATTAGTTAATTAAAAAGAAGGATACAATTTGAGGCCTACAAAAATCCTGAACTGAATCCTCCATGAGGGTGCCGGCTGGTAATAGATACGACAGACATTCGATTTTGAGCAATTTGATATTGTGGAAGGTATCGAAAATAAGTATGTATAGCCTAGTGTTCGTTACTCTTTCATAGTACAGCATTTGGAAATACACTCTAATTATGGTTGGAGGTAAAGGGCTGGATCAAGGTGTCGCGCGACCCGTGCCGAGGATCAAACTGGTTGAGGGCCCTTTCTAAAAAATAGCTCAGTCTTTAACGGGGCTTACGGATACCTGGCGCCCCCCGTAATAACAAGCCTTACCTACGTTCTTCTCCGACACTCGTGGGTTCAAATATGGAACATAAAAATAAAAACAAACCAACAATAAGGAGGCCGGCTCATCCATCAATAGACCGGAAGAAGCTACCAGCTCCGATACATTTAAATTCTAATACTTGGGCACTGTATCTTAGGGAGACATGCCAACAGATTGGGGGCACCTTTTTACGACTATTGTAGGAGTTGTCAAGACGCAGATGAGGAAGAAAATGTCGAACATCTTCTATGCAGGTACATGGCTCTGAGTAGAAGAAGGTTTCAATTTCTTGGACTCTACTTTCTAGACAATATCACGAAAGTAGCAGTTATCAAACTGACAAAATTAGTTAGCTATATTAAGGCCACAGGCTGGTTTAAAAAAGACCCAGAGGAAGAGTAAGGTGCAAGTTTTTGTCTGAACAGCTGATTGCTGTGTCATGAAGAAAAACGAAAAAAATAATATACACAGGAAAAAATCAAGAGACGATTTTTGAGCGATCACCTAAACTGCTGGAAATGGTAAAACAAGACTTTAATTACACAATTTTATTTAGTTTCACAGCGCATTACCTAGTCAACAAAAATGTCTCTCAAATGTTGTTCAACGTTGTAATACCGCGCCTGAAACCATCTTCTTTTCCAACGCATGTCTAACTGAATGCTACTTTTAGTTTAATGGCAGAAAGTGGATTCCAAAAAGCTGACAGCGACTTTGATTGAGGCGAAACACTGCGACAGAAATAATACCAGCACACCACAGATTCTGGAAAATCTGGGCTCGGTGGATAAATTTAATTTATTTAATACTAGCGAATGCCCGGCATGCGTTGCTATGCCACTTAAAAAAATGTTTGCAGAACTTCTTGGTACTCCCGTTAGTAACGGAACTTCTCGGTATCCACCGTTGTAGCGATTCAGAGTTATGGCTGTGAACTTATCGGCATACAAACTCAGAAACAAAATTCCAAATTTTTAGGAGCAATATTAGCAATATCATCGTATATTTTTACTTAATTAATTAAATTGAGGTAGTAATAAGTGGGCATGGACAATTTTGTATATCCTGTTATTTTTCTCGGTGCATCCCGTTACATGTTATCTATATAGCGCATCAAGATCCTGAGCAATGATGGTAGGCGTAAAATTGATTCACCCTGCTTTTAAAAGTGGTCGTTAAATTGATCCAACCACGCACGGCGAAGTTATCGACAGTGCCAATACAAACTCATATACCAAATTTCAGATTTTTAGGAGCAATTTTAACGAAATAATCGAATATTTTAACTTAATTGTACAAATTGTGGGCGTAATAGGTGGGCGTGGCAAAATTTTCTTTGCCCTAAACCTAAGTTGGCGTGAGCAAAGCAACTTCCCAAATTTTCATTACAATCGGATGAATGGTTTAGACGCCCATTTGGTACAAAGGAAGAAAGAAAAATAGATAGATAGATAGAAAGAAAGAAAGAAAGAAAGAAAGAAAGAAAGAAAGAAAGAATGAAAGAAAGAAAGAAAGAAAGAAAGAAAGATAGAAAGAAAGATAGAAAGAAAATTTAATTTATATATATATAGATTTTTACTTTCGACCACTGCGGCAGATGTCAATTCAAACATATGGAATCGATTTCAAGAATCTGCAAATTTTTTGCGAAATCGGTTTTGAAAACGGTAAAAAAGTAACGAGAAGCTTAAAGTAACACAAGCGGAATGTAGAACACCAAAAAACCAATTTCGATGCGGAACAATTTCGATTTTTGCGGAAGTGAAATGTAGAACCTGTCTAATAGTTTGAAAGATATCGATGTGAAATTTCACAAGTGATTTTCAATTATTGATACGGTTAAATAACATCATAGGCAAAATCTGGATAGAAACTTCCTATGTCTTCCATTCAAACTCACACTTTATTTCAGTTAGTTAAGGAGATAAACTATTGAAATTTGGAATTAAACGATTGGAAGTTTACATTCATTTACATAGGCCAGAAATTCAGAAATTTGCTTTGAAATTGAGCAAAAAAAATTAAATACATTTTACAAACCTTTAGAAAAACTTTGTACTTTGGCGCAATAAAAACTTTTAAAGCAATAAACAAGAAAAAAACAGCTTACAAAAAAAATAAATGAAGCACCAATCAAAAAACGAATGAAAAGCTTTTGAGGCGCAACTGCAAAACGTTTGTTCAATTGAAAAATGTAATTAGGTGGTATTTTTAATTTTGTTGTTGTTGTTCTTTTTTTTTTTGTTGGCTTTCGTAAAAACTTTCATTTTAAGCGCAGCACTTCATGAACTTTCTCTGCGGCAGCAATCAAGCGAACAATGACGGCAGCTGTGGGCAAAGAAAAAGTGGCTGCGGGTAAACGTTCAACCGGAGCGCAGCTTATTCCAGTCGCTTTACAATTTGGATTCAGATGCTTTGCTGGCCAAGCATTTAAAGGATTTTGCTTCCGCTTGTTCAGCTTCATCCTGCCGCGCTGTCAAACCTGCCAACTCATTAAACTGTGGGGCGACGCTTCAGTTTATTGGAATATCTTCATATCTTCCGTTGGGAACACAGTTTTCGATTTTTCTGGCATTGTTGCTGCGTCTCTCTCATTCTTCAAAAATTCCTGGTGACTAAAAAAAAAAGTTTCCTGAAAGCCGAAATTGTTGAAACTGGTTTGGCCAAAAGTTTCAGCATGGCAGACAATGAGGAAATTAACATCGATCGTTTGGTTTTGACACAAGGCAGTAGAAAATGTACTGTTCTAGTTAGTGGGAAGTGTGTTTGAAATATTTAAATTGAAGGGAGATGTTGGTCCCATTCGGATCTCCTTAGGATGTAACTTCGGGTTTCAAAGGGCAGCATCAAAAAGTTCATATTTGTGCTTTTATATTTATTTAATAGACGAATTTCCAATGACAATTTTTGCTGGTTTTTTACTTCAATCGCACAGCCTTTTTATCATTATTGAGCTTGACTCGGTCTACTGAAAATATATATTTAAAGCGAATTGATATCTGATATCTTAACACTCTTCCTCCACTCAGCTACAGTCAGTGCTTTCATCTTAACATATAAAAGATTAAAAACTTCTTCACCATAAAAATGTGCAAGTACGATAGGTGGCAACAAAGGCATCCAATGCCGAATATCCGGGAATTTAGAGTCCGAGATCCCGAGATTTTGGCAATTTTTCAAAGTTGTAAAGAAAATTGCAGCGCTCTATGAATTTTCAATTTGATAGTATCATCCAGTGTTCCATTTAATTAATTTAAAGAACTGTTCAGGGCTCACTTAACAAGGTTATAGCTTACGAGCAGCTGATTTGTTTTTTTTTCGTTAAGTAAAATTTTTAGATTGTCAAAATCAACCATTCTTTAAATTTTTTGACAAGCGAAATTCTGTTACTCTAAACAAAGGTCGTAGCTAGGGTTAGTAGGGGTTCAAACGCCCTCTGAAGATTTCCAATACAATTTTTTTGTTTACTAAATTCGTTTTTCATAGGCTTATATACAAAAATGATTTAAACTTTGTTTGTACCACTGGAAACTACTTATCACCCCAGGAATAATCCTGGCTACGGTCTTGCTCTAAAATAGATTGTCAAAGTGGCAATCTAAAAACGAAAACCAAAAACAACATGCGTGTGTTTGTTGTACAAATGTTGTTTTTGTAGTTACGCTATGACCTTGTTAAGTGCACCCTGGAACTGTTGATTTTTAAATAATAACGCCACATGTATGTATGTATATGTGACCTAATACATAACTCATACGACTGAATTAAAAATGAATGAATAAATTGTTTTATTCATTAATTATTTAAATTTGATTTGTTAAAAGATTCCGGGATTTACAATTTGAAATCCTGGAATCCCGGGATTTTTAAAAATATCTCGTCAGTGTATGCCTCAATAGCGACATATAGGATGGACTTTAATTTTTTAAATTTTATTTTTATAACATAAGTAACCGATGTAACTTTTGTGCGTTATTTAGGTGTAGAAGACACGCTTATGTATGTGGCGACGGCGTTGCACGATGTTTAGTGCATTGTGCTTTGACGTAAAATGTCTCAGGTTCGATTCTTGTTTACGCAAATGAATGGAAGCAATAACTTTCTAAATGGATAATTTGTTTGGACGAATACTGTTTTCTCAGCAAGCATTTAAACACTCTTTTAAGAGTAACAATATAATATGAAAAATCTTAGAAAATAAAATTGAATAAGTCCAAGAGTCATTCGTAAAAGGGCCATCTATCCGCCATGTATCCGTCATGATGCACAGTATATAATTTATCAACGGAATTAATTCGTCGGTGTCAGTCGACAATCTTTTCATAATATAAAGAGTGAAGTGAATTTGTCTTTTAATTATCCATTTTCACATTCAAATACTAAAAATACAAAAATACAATTTCAAATATAAACGAGGTAAATTTCATCCAAGTAGAATAAAGAAACTATTTAATATAAAAGCACACACCCACTATCTCTGAACTATTTTTTTGATACTAAACCAATTTTTCTTAAACGTGGCCGAAGCGCGTCGCCTCTTTTTTTTTCGCAATAAATACATTTTCGAAAGTTTATATGTACTCGTATTAACTTCAGATTGAATTAAACTCAAAAAGTCAATTTCAATAAAATTGTCGGCAAACAACTTCCACCAAAGTGGTTTACGTTTTGTTGCCGGTGCCGGCATGTAATCACAAATTTGGAATTTTGGGATTAAATAAAATTTTATGCTTGAATTTTAAAGCTTTAAACTTTCTAAATAATCGCTAAATAATCGAATATTTTTACTAAAATTCAAAAATTGTGATGGTAATAAGTTAGCCCAAAACCTTCCTTCGGCGTTAGCATAGCAGCCGTTCAAAATTCCATTACAATCGGATGAATGGTTTAGACTCGCCAAGGGTACAAAGAAGGACAGAAACAAATATTAATTTTAATATATTAGTATATATGAGGATAGATTATATTATATACTTAATTTTTAACTTCAATTCACATCGAAAAGAATTCAAGTCCAGATATAATATTTTGGTATAATATCCGGTCATCATGGTTGCCAAACTCATTTCATTAAAAAAAGAGAAAAAACCAACACTTAACTAAGCATCCACTACCATAAGAAGGAGGATAAGAACTAGAATGGACGCAAATGCCGCCGACGCCGCCGCCGCACTGATTTCATAAATTGATTAAAATTCAAAATATTTGCAAAGTGCAGACCAAATCGAAAACGATTTTCTTTGCTCACTTCGCCGCGTCGGTTTACCGCATTTCTGGTTGTTGTTGCTGCTGCTGCTGCTGCTGCTGTTGTTGTTGTTGTTGTTTATGGGTTTTTCCTACCTCTTTTCGGAATTTCACAGGTCGATTTTATACGGGTTGAGTTTGGATTTTGTCAAATTTTCTACATTGACTTTAAGTCTTTTACGCTTCACAGAGGCTGGCACAGAGTTTGGGCTTTGTTCGGTTTTGGTGGCCAAAATAAATTTCAATTCAATGACATTCAGAAAGTGGATAAATAACGAGGAAATCATATGTAAGGCAGACAAAGTGATGGGCAGGTTTAATTGTGTGAGTTATGAAGCCAAATAGTCGTTTATCTATGATTTCAAATTGAACAATGATCGAACTTAGTCGGTTTGTAAATTTAATTTCCATAAATTTGATAAGAAAAGTTCTTCTAAATTTCGTTTCAGTTGCAAATACTATTTTCCGTAATTTGAAGATATTTCAAAATACTTTTGAATAACAATTATTGGATCTGTATTTTTCTGTAACAAAGGCTCAATAAGTCGACTTGTGTGATTTTGCACTGTTTTGGTTCGCACTTATCGATTTGGTAGGTGCTGTATATACAAATCAAGTAAAATATGTTCTATGATCGATACTTATATCGAGGTACCAAAAATAAATTTTTAAAGTATGGATTAAATATTTGATTAGTTTGTTAAGAACTTTTACCCAACATGCTTCTTACCACCTGCAAACATAGTGAGAATTATAATCAAAGCAGCTCGATTGAAACTATCTTAAGAACGTTATTTTATAAAATATAATTGAAATGCTATAGCTGAACCAAACGATTATTATAAAATTTTTACAAGAACATTACAAGAGGGAAGGACATACTCATGCCTCGTACAATCTACAAAAGGAAGATGTATGTTCAAGGGGAGTCACAGAAACGCATCACTTATTAAAATAAACCAAACAGAAACCCAACCAAACTTATACATATCAAGGAAAATACTATTAAGAGAATCAAAGTTCGGACCAGGGCATTACGATTGTATAGTGAATAATGGCAAAAATCTTAGTAAAATTAAAATTTCCGTAGTAAAGTGTTTTAATTCTACTACCAAACTAGCGAACTTTTTTTTGACTTTTCCCAAATTTGTATTGCTTCTTTTAATAAAATAATTAAATTATATATAAAAAAAAAATTATGAAAAATATCGAAAATCTCACCTGGTGTTCAGCATAAAAATCGTAGTAGATTTCAGCTGAAACAGAGTGGCAGAGTAGATTTGAAATTTTTTCTAAAAGCGTAGCAAACTTACTACGATCGTTGATCGTCCGAACACTGAAGGGAGTTATCAAATAAAGATTCGATTACGATTTTCTCAAGTACCGAAAGTTGAACCTCTTCACACCCGGAACGAAGCTAGAATTTAAATTTTCTTCAAAAATTTATTTCTAATATTGTATAAGTTGGGGAAATCCTTCTCAATATGTCATTAGGAATTGGCTTCCAACTGTAGATTCCATCATAAGTCTAATGAACAATTGTATTATTAAATTTAATATTCCACCTATTGCAGTTCAGGCTGTTCAGGCTCCTTTATTTAAACGATTTGTGTACCCATCGCCAACTTGTGGTACTTTGGCCAGTGCGTCGTTGTATAGTACAAGAGCAAAACGCAAATAGTTCCAGCAATTTGGCTTTTTTTTCGCATCAGACTTAATGTGCCCGTGAGCTTACAAGTCGCCGCAGGGCAACCTTTGCTTTTGAGGTTAATCTTGGAGAGTGCTCGATAGCCCTGTGCTCGTTGTTTAAGCTGCTCGGGGCGCGGTTGGAAACTTTTCACAGAACGTTCGTTGCCACGTTTATGTTATTTTCGGTTCTTGTTCACTTTTCGTTTGCATTTTCGGTTTATTTCGAACACGAACGATAAATATTGCCAAATTGTTTTTAGCCGGTTATTTTTTCTTTACTTTTTCCGGTTTTGGACGTTTAACAATTTTGATTGTACCGGGCTGGCCGAAGGGTGACTGTGTGTGTGTGTGTGTGTGTGTGTGTGTGTGTGTGTGTGTGTGTGTGTGTGTGTGTGTGTGTGTGTGTGTGTGTGTGTGTGTGTGTGTGTGTGTGTGTGTGTGTGTGTGTGTGTGTGTGTGTGTGTGTGTGTGTGTGAATGTGAATGTGTCTGCGTTTGTGGTTGTTATCGCGCTCAGGTATTTTCATAAAATTTCAAATGTTTTTTTCTCCCTTTTTTTTGGGGAGTTTGTATCGCCGCGTGTTCTCCTCTTTTTTTTTTATTATGAACTTAAATGCTTTTATTGCATTTTGCGGATACAAAAATGGCGTAAATGCGGTTGTCACTGGAACTATTGCCACGTTCTTTTAGTTGTTGTTATTATTATAGTTGTTGTTGCTGTGGTAGTGACTTTGGTTTATTTTGTTGGCACAGGCATTTGGTACTGGTGCAGCAGTTATTGGCATTATTGCCTTCGTGATGCTGTTGGCCCTTTCGACTTAATAATTTTCTGTTGGGTTTTATTTTTATTTTTATAATATTTTTTTTGCGGATTTGGTTTTGTTTGGCTTTGCTATCGAAACTCTCAGCGGAAATACGACAAACCAAAATGAGAATATTTTCATAAAATTCGTATGTTTGGTCCAACAACGTTTATCGGAGAATGCCAACGCCAGCGAAATGTATCTGAGTAAGTTTGTACATGTATAAACACGATGTTCAGCTTCAGTTGGAATATGATGCTTTAGTCATTTAAAAGTTATTTAACAAAAATCAATTTTTCTTTTAGTCCTCATGCGTTAAGGCAGTTGTCCTCTTACTGATCAGCTACCAACAATTATATTAATTTACTTGCGAATGCCCGGCATGTGTTGCAATGCCACTGAAAAAAATAAAATGTTAGCAGAACTTCCCGGTATTCCCCGTTATTTAGCGGAACTTTTCGGTACTTCCCGTTGTAGCGATTCTGAGTTACGGAGGTGAAATTATTGGCAGTTACCATACAAATTTAGAAACAAAATCTCAAATTTTTAGGACGTAGCACATTTTTCTTTGCCCAAAACCTAAGTTGGCGCGAGCACAGCACCTCCCCAAAAGTTACATTCATTTTTATATATATAGATCACATCTGACACTGCCAGTGTTAAATATAAAATTTTGATAAATTTTTTTGATGATTTTAAAGAAATATATTTGCCAAAAATGCAAGAGTAAATATAACACGATTTCGGTAATTCAGGTAGGGCTTCATTATCATTTTTTAAAAATTATCTGTATAAATCTGGCTTTCATTATCAACGGTGAAAATAATGTTGATAACTTCTTTCATTGATTTTCGGCTTTTGATGAAAATCGATAGTTTTCCGTATGAGCCATGTCTTAAATAATCAGTCCTGTTGCAAAGGGATAATTGATGTCAGTCCTCTTTTATTATTATTATTATTATTATTATTATTATTATTATTATTATTATTATTATTATTAATGGGGGGATGCGCACCGCGTCCTAAAAGAACTATTGTGCCCCCTACGAGGATTACAGTATTGCCATAGTTTAGTATTCCTATGAGCCCTATACTTCTGAAAGGTTTAAAGTATTTCTAAAAGTCTTTCAGCATGACTTCTGGTATTTGATAGTCTCCCAGGTACATTTTGCGGCTTTGCATAAGCGCAGGACACTGTCCTAGGATGTGTTTCGGAGTTTCGGTTTCCTCTTCACAAAACCTACATAACTCAGTCAGTCCTCTTTTCCACAATGCCATTTTTCTTGCAGAATTATTCTCGCTTTTCTTTTGGACTTTCCGCTTGCACTTCCACTTGGCAAGTTTTCTTAAGCAATTTTATGTTTGTTGACATTCGAACACAGAAATTGTGTTTCGCCTGAAAAATTATTATTAAAATTTGATCACTTATTTTACCTTTTCACATACGTACAAAGAATGGTTTTTTAATGTTTCTTTCAGCCGATATCTCGAATAAATTGAGAAATTGAAATAAAGTAATGGTCAAAAAAACGAATGTAGCCAAACGAATAGTTCGAAAACTGACGGTACAGACAAGTCCGTATCCTACCGCTTTATTGGTCTTCTCATTCTGGCCTACATACTCGACTTAAAAGCGAGAATAATCGCCTAGTGCAATAGTACAAAAACTAAAATCATTTTCCTCATATTTGGCATTTACGTTTAAATATAATATATAAAATTTTAATAAAAAAAATTATATTGCATAATGCTAAATTTAGTTAACTAAATGAAAGTAGCTTACCAGATTGATGATATTTACTAACAGTACGAAAGAGCAATATTCCAAGATTATGGTCGGCCATTTTGGCCTTTTTTTTTACCATTCATCTGATATTTAAAATCCAAATTTTCGAAAACTAAAAAATCAACGATATTTAAAAAAAACTTCTACTTAAAAATTTTAATTTTGTCGCTTACATTTTAATGGCGAATCTAGCTTATATTCAAGCTAACCAAATTTAATATATTTTAATTAATATACAACTACTAACTCCTTTAATTTTAAACAATTTTTAGTCAAAATATCTTCGAAACTCAACTGCCAAAAATTTTTTGTTTAAATGGGAATGTTGACAATGGGAACGCTTTATATTTCCCCACTTACAAACTTTTTTTAGTTACAGAACTTTTGAATATTGTAGATTGTATTTTGATCACCAAATCCGAGTTTCAACTAAAATTCGTTTACGAAAACAAACTTTTTCAGCAATGAATTTAGGATATGATGACGTGGGATTATCCTCCTTATTCTTGCAACAAAGATCTCTTTTATAGTTATCCTTAATTTTAGAATGTTTTGGGCGATACAAATGTGTCCTCTAGCTCAAGTTTAATGACGTTGTCATTGCTATCGAATAGTTTTCCTACCGGATTTTCATTATTTTCAACATGGACATTTGAAAGCAAAAGGTATTTCGAGTTCGCGTGTTTTTTTTATTTTTTATTGTTTATATTTCAGATCTGCTTTCGGAGGGACATGGATTTGAATCGGCCGAATAGTCCACAGCACTTAACTGCAGGAGGGGCCAACTACATATCGTATATGGTTAAGTGTATGTATGTGTGGATCGGTTTGAGTACATACGAGTATATGCGACTGTATGCGATATGCAAATATTTATACCTGCACATTCGGTTTATCGCATGCGACAGTTATTGTTAGTAAACTTGGTTATTGCGACATTTCAAAACTGAACTGACATTTCGCATGTCCTTGTGTTTCTTTGCCGGCTTTCCTCCTTTGCTTCTCTTTTGGCAGCACAAAAGGAATGGCAAATATTTTTAGCTTTAAGTATCTATTTATAAACAACCGAAAAAAAATGACGGATTCAATATCGTTTTGTTGTTGTTGCTGTTGGTTTGACTAATCCATGCTTTGGTTGTTTTCCGTTCGATTGACCCAGTTGTTTGTTGGTTTTTAATACCCGATTTTTAAGATTAAAATTTGTTGCTATTATGAATAACGAAAATGTAAACAAATTGAAGAGCGCAAGTTATGCAAACGCTTTTCTTTTCAATTCTAAGCGGATTGTAGTCACGTTCAAGTGAAACAGAAAAAAAAATAAAAATACAACAAACTGAATTACATCCGCTCGAATTAGGTCAGTAGAAAATAATCATGTGGTTTGGTTTGAAATTTGAAAAGGTTTTCTTTATTAAAGTCAACTTAGAGTGAAGAGGTTTTTTCTTTATATTATTATCATATTTTTATTTCAGCACATTTTTTAAACTTTCTATTATACGATAACCATTTGTGAATCATTTAAATCATAGCTTAGATATATTTGAAAGCTTTTGCAGTAAGTTAATAAGGTTCTGCAATGCGACATTGAGCAATACATTAACATTATGCATTGAAATAAAGTTTTTGTTTATCTTAAAACACAGAAAAAATTAATTTTTTTGTTTCTGATTTAATAAATTTGTTAATTGTATTAAACAAATATTCAACTAGATTAGGTTAGGAGGTAATGGCTGAGCGTAGCCACGCATATATCTCTTTTTTAAAGTTGACTATTTATAGACCGTTCAGTGGTGTATATTGGTTTTGTAACCATGTTTGTTAGAGAAAAACCTAAGATAGATATAGATATATATATATGTATATATATTCTTGATCAGAATCAAGAATCATTTCATGTTAAAACGATAACAAGAGAACCGTTAGAGATATTAAGCTGAAATTTTGTACACTGGTAGGACCGACTATAACTTCTACTGTTTTAAGTACAGTTGACGTCCTTCAGTTTACGGGCAATATTGGTAAACTTTAAACGAGCATTAATAACCATTTTGGAGACTTCATTCAATCGCTTAAAGCGAGATGCTCCTAGATATCTGAAACGTGTTTTAGATAATGCTGAGCAGTAACAGAGTTGCAGCTTCTGAGCTTTCTTCACTCCAAGTTTACTAAAAACCACAAATCTCAAAAAAAAAAAAACCATATTAATTCAATTATTAACAACAATTTTGTTGGGACTTTTCATACAAGCTGAACATTTAAACAAGTTTTTAATTGTATTTTATAAAATATTAATAGCAAATAAAGATAAATTTTAATTAAAATTGAGTGCTGAGTAGTGTTCCGTAAGTTGTGTGTCAGCTTCTAAAACTTATATAAATATGCACCAAATCATCCTGGTATTACGCGTCATTGGCAGAGTCTTAGGACTCTCGCCTCTAACGAGATAGGCTCAGGTTCGATTCCCTGGTAAGAACCAATATATTTTTTAATGAAAAAAAATATATATTATGAGTATAAATCAACAAGTGATTAGGTGCAAAATAAATTGTATTTTCAATTAACACGGAGCTTAAAGTGTTAATGTTAGGTTCATGACTATTTTGACAATAAGATGAGAAGGGCGGCAAATGCTTTACATAGCCCAAACTAGGTCCAAAGCGATATTAGTATACAAGTTATTTTAAAAATCAGGATATAAATATAAGTCAGTGATTTCTATTTACTAACAAATAATATTTATTCTATATATATATTCTATTAGGTGTACAAATAAGTTTCCGTCGTTTTTTGTTAATAAAATAATATTTAAACGATTGTAAACGATGTGAGACTGCTTGCTGAGTGACTTCTAAACTAAGTGCAAGTTCCTTTTGTGTTTGAGACGAATCTTCACCCAATATTTTCTCCAAATCTGCATCCTCGTAAATTTCCGGCCTTCCACTGGATCTTTGTCTTTTATGTCAAAATCACCTTTTTTAAATTTTTGAAACCACTCACGACATGTTCTCTCACTCAAAGCATCCTCATTATATGCTTCTACGAGCAATCGATGCGACTCAGCAGCAGATTTTTTTAAATTAAAAAAATAAATTAAAAGTTCCCGCAAATGACACTTAGTTGGCTCAAATTGAGACATTTTTAGATGAAGAAAAATATATGATGCTAAGCGAACTTAATAACATGATAAGGTTATGTTGTTCTGGAATAAACAAACTAATTTTCAAGTAGGTTACCATCTGCGAATTCCAACGTAAACCTCGTGCCACGCCATCTTTCTCAAAACGGCGGAAACTTATTTGTACACCTAATATTTATTCTATATATATTCTATTATATATATTCATTAACTATTATATTGAAATAAATGATTTGCTGGGTCGCTGGTTGATATAGTTACATTTATTTATTCATTAGTCATTTGAATCTCTCATATAAATTCTAATTGCAAAGGCTAAAGTTCTGCTGTTATCGCCGCGAGTGATTGTAATAAATTAGTAAAAACAACTTTAACAAAAGTCACACTAACACATTCATACATATGTACACACATACATATATACCCACATACATACACACACAGTGACAGTCATAACTTCAGTCAATTGCTGTAAGCATAATAATCGTATAAATTAATTGAATTTCGGCAAGAGTACATCAATCCCACAAATCTTTATGACCGAATTATGATGTTGACTTTGTCTGTTTGTCTGTCTGTCTGTCTCTCTGCGTGTCTCTCCAACTGATTTCTGTTATTTCCATAATTTATGGCGGTGGTTGATGAACTTTGGCCTTAATCATTTATTGTACCCAAATCCAAAATCCTACGCACACAGCACACCTACACAAAAACACAAAAACCGTTTGCTAGCTTAGCAATAAGTTCGCTAAGATAATTTCCATATTCCGCTTTCGTTTAAAAGTCTCCTACACATTTAATTAATTACATGAAAATTTGGAAAACCTAATGACATCAAATAGGAAATTGACTAACAATATTTTGCGGGCGTATGACTGTGAGCTCCCGCTGTAAAACTGCAATAAACAAGAATTTATTAAATACTAAAATTGAGTTAATATAAATACGCGTTGATTCAATTAAGTGGCAGGACTTACCACAAATTTATTGCTGAATAAGTAATATCATAAAATAAATGCAATAAATAAAAATCTTAAATTGCTTAAATAATTAGAATTAAAATTATTAGAACTGAAGCTTGGAAAAAAAAAAATTATAAACATGGTTAGGGTGACTTTCTCAACCCTTTTAAGTTTTTTAATGGTATAAGTTCATGACTTAGTTTTGAGACAAAAACTCTCGACAATTTGATATATCTACTAGGCCTGCGAAGAAGTGCTTCCCTAGATGTATATATCGTTTATTTTGGGAGTTAGTTCACATGAAATTATTCCAAAATTATTGGGGATTATCTATATATATAAAACAAAGTTGCATACCTATGAACTGGCATCACTCACGAACGGATCATGTGGAATTGTAAATGCTCGAAATGATTTCAATCCATAAATCAATTTTGGGCGGCACGAAGTTTGCCAGGTCAGTTAGTTTCATATATTTTTGGGAGTTATTTCCCTTCATTAGGGACTTGCTTATGGAACGGCTTTGCCAGATTTCATTCACAATTTTTTGAATATAGCCCAAGTATTAAATCCGCAATTTGTGAATTTAAGGGAAAATATTTGATTATTTTTCAAAACGATTACATTAAAATCTGAAATTTAGTTTTCTAGTTTACTAAAAATGGGCGTGGTTTGATAAATTTACCTTCTTCCGTCCTAAATCAGATATGAGATGAAAGATGCTCTATTTAAAAAAGAATATCTTGAATAGTAACCGGATTTGCCACGCCCACTAAAAATATGATTGGAATGTGCTACGACAATTTCAGTTACATATAATATGAATACTTGGAAGGTTAAATAATATGATGGCGAAACTTGGTGTAGAGGTACATGATAACCACAGTGGGGAGGTACCGGAAAGATGTGTGATTAATTTTGTATGTACAGTCGTGTCTGTGTATAGTGAACACCTCGATATAGTCAACACCCAAATTTTTACTTGGAGTACTCTAAATAGTAAACGATCGGAATGAATTTCAAATTTTTTTTTCACTATTTGGAGTTTAGTAAATAAAATTTTGAAAGCAAAAAAAAAAAAAACTCGACCCGGATAAAGTGAACAGTCTTTGCAATAATTAGTTCCCTAAATCCAGACATGACTAATATAGTCATGTCTTGACTTATGTGCACATATATGTTGATAATATTTTAAATTTTTATTTGTTTTTGACTTGAAGATTTGGTTTTTAAAATGACGATTTTTTAAATGGATTTTGGTGATTTCGAATTTTTTCTGGCAACACTGGCTACATGTCCCTAGTTGGCGTTTTCAGTGGTCGTTGTTTTTATTCATTCACGCTGATTTTGTGTTACTACTAAAAGGTGAAAATGTGAAATTCGAGCTGGTTATCTATATGCATATATACATATATACTATATGAGAAGGGTGGCAAATGCTTCACATATACCAGACTAGGGCCATCGCGATATTAGAATATAAATAAGTTATTCAAAAAATCAGGATATAAATATAAGTCAGTGATATCTATTTATAAACAAATATTATTTTTCTTTAACCTTTATATTCAAAATAAATACTAATGTTATATAAACGGAATATATCTTTCGGTACAAGCTTGCTTGTGGCGAAGGGTATAAGGAAACTGCACACATTCTAACCACTTAAAAAATAATATTTTTAAATTTGGAATGTCCTTTTCGTCCTTAATAAGCAATCGCTGACATAATAAGTAAAGTTAATTGGCCACGTCCGCTATTCAAAAGTGTAACTCTCAAGTTCACGCATTTCATTATTGATATTGGGTGTGTTCAATGTCTGTCGAATTGTTTACTGTTAACTGTTAACTGCAGTTCAGACGGATATAAATTTGGCTTTACAAATACGTTAAGAAGAAAAAACATTTTGCCGCATCAGATTAAATTCCTGTCGAATGACGTCAAAATTGTTCGCTTATCTCTGACGTCGGAAAATTCCGAAAATTTGCACATGCTCATTTAGTAGGTGCTGGGTATTCTGTGTATTATGAGTGATTGAATAGTTTGCGACAATATAAGTTTTCCATAATTTAACCAGCCGTGGAATTAGTTTTCGATTATGACATCCGCACATCGAACATTCAAAACGAAATTGCGGATGTGAAAACGTTTCTTCTGTAGTCTTTGAAGATGTAACAAAAAATACGTCTGCTTCTTAATCTCCTTATCTTCTATACATATTCAAGCCACTCTATTTAGTCTACAGCATAAGTTTTCCTATACAAAAACTGTATGCCCAAACCAGTCTAATGGACAACCGTTTCACCTGCCGTGTGCAATTCGAGGCATTCCACTCACAATTCGCATTCGGTACCGTCATTTGCTTCTGACCCATAAATTCAGTAGTAAAAAAGAAAGAAAATAATAATAATAATATTATTAATAACAATAACAATAACAAAAACAGAAATAAAAAAATATTTTCATTTATGCTGATTTACGATTTCGACAATTAAACGCGAATGCGTAAAAGCGGAAAAGTGGAAAAGTGGCGCGGATTACGTGTGTCAGATTTTATCTTATCGGTGTTTGCCTTTTGCATTTAGCGGACAGGAGTCAAATTCGCACTCGTACACAAACAAACAACAAACAACACACACACACATATTCACACTTACTCACACACACACATTCACACTCGCAGACATTTAAATGCAAACAATTTATGAATTGTTAATAAATTATCAAAAATTCAATGAAATAATTAAACACTTATAAATTGGTTAAATGCAATTAAAACTAAAAAGAGATAATTTGGCTTTGCCGAAGCACAAATACCCAGCTTACAAGTTGAAGCATGGAAAGTATACATAAGTTCAAACATTAAGTAATAACTCTGGCAGACGGACGTAGGATCAGAATTCGATGCAGATCATGTTGTTTTATATAAGAGTATACTATATGGTGTCATACCCACCACTCCACATACACATTACAAACTGAAAATCAATCACATTATACCCTGCGATCAGTACGTGTGCCTGATGTTGGGTATAATTAATGATAATCGCGCTTTGTGCAATAATTTTATTTGGTCGGCGGCGCTTAATTTTGTTCTACGTTAAATTTAATTAAACCGGTCATTTATAAATAAAAGCTTCTGCCTTTTGATGTTGTCAATCGTGTGAATGATTTTAAATCAATTTTTTTGTTTGTTTATAAATAAAATGATTATTTGAATAAATTGACTAGGTGATTTGCTTTTAATTTAAGTTAAAATAAAAACTTCAGCTATGCTTAATCTGAAATATCCAACACGATTTCAAAGTAAACCCTTTTTACTATCATGTGAACCTACAATAATGTGCTTATTGTAGCACATTTTTTTATTTATAGATTATTGGAATCAAAATTGAAACTCGAATGTTCAAAAATTCAGATAAAGGAGTTTGAAATGAGGTTATATATACACGTAGATAAGAAGAGCACATTAAGATATATCGTACTTATGTCCTTTCACATTTTATTATAAGCGGTTTATTTATTTGTTTATATTATGTATTCTTATACAATAAGATGTAAAAAAAATCATAAATATTGTATACAATGTATAAGTCACAATTAAGCGATGTATGTAAAAAAGGTTCACTTTTAAATTTAAATGGATTAAATTCAGAAAAAGAAAATATTTATTATAACATACTTAATTAAATGGTTTCAATCTCGTCCTTCAATTAACTTTCATTTGATATAACATATTTATCTTTTATCAAAGAGATTAAATAGAAATGTTTCTTTTCAAAAACATTTTTTCATATTATATTGGCTTATAGTACTCGACGTTGCCCGGATTTCCTTTTGAATAGAAATATGTTCAAGATAATAAGTAAGCGAAATTCGGAAGTAATTAAAAAATTGAGCATTAAATTGATCCCCGACCACGCCTATTTTTTGTGAAGCTGTCAGCTATAAAATTTCGAATTTTTAGGAGCGAAAAAAATCGAATATTTTCACTTACTTTCACAAATTGTAGGAGTCTTAGTTGGACGTGAAAGATTTTTTTTCTGCCAGAGCATGAGCACTGCAACTCCTCATTTCATCACAATTGGATAAATGGTTTAGATGTACAATACATTGGTTACAAAGAAAGGTAGATAGATAGATAGATAGATAGATAGATAGATAGATAGATAGATAGATAGATAGATAGATAGATAGATAGATAGATAGATAGACAGATAGATAGATAGATAGATAGATAGATAGATAGATAGATAGATAGATAGATAGATAGATAGATAGATAGATAGATAGATAGATAGATAGATATATAGATAGATAGATAGATAGATAGATAGATAGATAGATAGATAGATAGATAGATAGATAGATAGATAGATAGATATATAGATAGATAGATAGATAGATAGATAGATAGATAGATAGATAGATAGATAGATAGATAGATAGATAGATAGATATATAGATAGATAGATAGATAGATAGATAGATAGATAGATAGATAGATAGATAGATAGATAGATAGATAGATAGATAGATAGATAGATAGATAGATAGATAGATAGATAGATAGAAAAAAAGATAGATATTAATAAAAAATAATGATTGTTTTCTTTTCGATGCACTTCTGAGCTCATTTTTGAGCAGCTTCAATTAGGTAATTCGACCAGGCTCCGTTGGAATTTGCTGAGCCTATTTTTTAGAAAGGGGAATTTAAATTGTAAAACAAGGACGTGATTAAACATGTTTCTGAAGTGTCACCTTTGTCAGCAGTACTTTGTTAACATGTTTTATGAATCAGCCGTCCTGAATCACAGTGCCACACAATGTTGCGTTTGTTGTTAGTGTAGTGAAAAATAAATAAAATTAATTAATAATTCAAAATGAAAATTAACAGGTATTTCCACTTTAAAGAGCTTGAATTGATATGATAATTAAAAAGCTCATAAGTTTAATTTCATTAAAATAATAACACACTTACACAATTTAAACGCAATATAGTTAATAACTATTTGATATTCAATTTTGATTGAATTTTTTCAAATTTGTTTTCTATTTTATTTAGAAATGTTTTCTAACAGCTAAAATTAACAGTTAAATTTAAAAACAAGTTAAGATGTTTCTCACTAAATTAGTTAATAGAATTTTTTCCCGTCTAATAAAATAAGAACTATTAAGAAGACGACATCTAACTCACCTCCGAGCGAACAATTTTCGAAAACTTATTGTAAGTGTATTTCAAATTGCATTTCAGGAAGTGTTTTCGAAACTTACGTATGTAAATTTATTCCACATTTCTCAACGAAAACTTATTGTAAATGTGTATTTAAATAAATTGCTTGTAAACTTTTTACAAGCGTTTTTAAAGCTTACATACGCAAATTTATTCCAACGTCGTTGTGATACTTTTACTCTCGTTTAATGCGTTTCTTATAAGCTTGTATGAAATACTTGCATTAAATGTTTTTATTAAGTTTACACCATAAACATAATGTAAGTAAATATTGTTCAAACATTTCTTAAACTTATTTCAAATACAATGCTTACGTGTGCAAGTTTTCCTTAAGTTTATTCCAAAGCAAAATTGTGCGCTGGGTTATTGCGTTTAGAATATCCAAAAGTAACACAAAAATAATTTCAGCTCTAAAAAGACAATAATGAACTAGTTACTTAGTTACTTGTCTAGTTAGTTACTTCTTAGTCTCCTCCATTGACATTGTTCGGTTCGGTGTTTATTTAATAATTGAACCAACCACTTATAGATTCTAACTGTCTAATTTATTAAAAAAAAAGTATTTAATATGTAAATATGTACATATATACATATGTATACATATGTAGATAATAGGAAGCACTATCCCAGCCAGCATTTGGAAGTTTGTTGGAAGAGCGCGATTGTTTGGCGACCCTTCTTTTAATCGTCTGGGCGATTAAAGTACGGTTTTTTGTTTTTTTCTTTCCGAAATAAGAGCAAAATTTACCGTTTCTTTTATTTTACTCTCATTTGAATCGCGTTGACGATTGCTGAGCGACTTGATCGCTTATGAATCGCACTGGCGATTGTTTTTCGTTTTTTAAGAACTGGTTTTTGTAGTTTGCGAAGATTTTTCAGTCGAAATATTCTGTTCAAGAAATAACATGAAATTTCTTGCCTCAACTGTTAAAGACGATAAAAATCTTGGACGGAATGAATGATCGGCATTCAATTGGTAAATTTTTAATAAACATTATATTTTTTTAACAAATTTTATAGCATCTTTTGTTTTTGTTTTGCTAGAAACTTGTCATTAGCGAAGTGGGCTGCTACATTACTTTTAATTTCCTGCGTGCTCAAAATAATAATCAAGAAAACAATTCAGCTAAAGTTGTTAATTATATTTTTTTTTTAAATATTTACTATACCCAAATTGTCAATGAATTTTTAAACAATTTTTTAAATATGTATATGTTTATTTACAAAAATTAAAAATAAAAGCAAACATTCGAATGTAGTACTTTGTATTTTGTACTTTGTATAAAACAAAATAATCGTCCTAACGTCGGTTGGACGACTCTTAAAAGAGTCTTCTAAATTACTCTTTGGCGACTCTTCTTGGTGTGTCGCCTAAGACTAATTTTGATGCATCGTCGAAGATTCTTCTGCGCGAATCGCTTTGTTGACATAGTTTCTTCCGTAGGCCTGATCTTCCGCGATCAGAAAACGAGCTCGCAGAAGATCAAATTAATCGCTTATTCCGATCGTTGAAGAGTCTTCCGCGAGCATAAATGCCGGCTGGGATGGTATATATTAAGTATTTTTTATTTGTGTGTAAATTTGGTGCGAATTATCCCTTTGAAAGAGTTGAGTCGTTTGCAAGAAAATCTTTTTATATAAAAACTAATGTTTCTTTCTGTCTTTCTTTCTTTCTTTGTAACCTATGCACTTCTTAACCCTTTTGAAGAGTTCCTAACTATAGCCCGGAAAGGTTTTGGGCTAAACAAAGTGTCCACACTCACAATAATATTCGATTATTTTGCTTTTATTACTCTTGAAATATCTGAAATTTGATATCTGAGTTTGTATGTCTACTGTCAAACACTTCACAAAAAATGGCTTCATTAATATAACGCCCACCGCCCACTCAGAAACATGATGGTCCACATGATGACTATAATAGCCAACCCACAATGGTGAGTGACGGGAAATTCTGTACGTTTAGATATTAAAATTTAGTATGAAAGTTACCAATTAATGGACAGTTTATTAATTTAAATCAACTAGTTAACTTAAACATATATGTATCTATTAAAAACCAAAACCCGGGCAAGATCGGGCACTGTAAGCTATCAAAAAGTGAAATGCAAACAAAAAAAAAAAACGACTCAAACTTTTTGAATTAGTTGCATTTACAAAGCGCGCGCTCGAGTGCAGTGTAAACTGCGTTAATATCCTTTTTTATGTGTTTACTATGCGTACAACAAAAACAAAATGACCAAAGGATGTTGCACGAACAAAAAAAAAAACAAAAAAAAAAGAAAGAAAGAAAAAGGAAATAAAAAGAAATGCAGACGAAGGGAAACAGGAAATTGATGCGTGAAAACTTTTGCAATTTATCTTCTGTTTATTTTTTGCTAAGACTTGAGGCTGGGCGACGGCTTAAAAAACTAAAAGCGGTAAAGGAAAAAGGGAAAACGACGACTCGGAGTCGTATTAGATGAGCTTAGGCGAAAGATTTCATGCAAATATTTACCGCGAGAAAGTGCGGCATACTGGTTTGTCTCGCGTCAGCAAAGTCCTCTCGAATAATATTTACAGCTGCATGTAAATGCGTTTAAACTAAGTTAAATAGTTTAAAAAAAAAACAAAAACAACAAAAAAAATGTATACAATTATGTTGAAATATATAATACGCGTACATAATGAATTTAATCAATTCAAAAATCAGTTTTTTGATCATTTCTTTAGAGTACTGTTGTGCTTCCCAGTTGTAAATGGAAGGAGTGAAAAGTACACATGGGCACATTTCAGTATACTCATATATTAAGTGCATTAGTCATCAGAAAAAATTGACTGATTATTGCTATTTTGTCAGTAATCAGTAAAAATTAACTGGTAATGCAAATTAAATTTCATTATGGCCAAAAATTTACCGATTAATTGCAATTTATTTTCACTGGAATTTAACTGGTAGTGCAAAGTGCTCATTAGTGGTAAAAAGTTATGATAAAAGTGCTTGTTTGGAATGAAGAAGGCATTACGAATTCAATTATTTTCTTAATTATTTGCTGCATGAAATGAGTCTTATTGCAAGGCATTACAATCTTAACACCCAAGGAACAACACATTTAAAGCATTCTAAACACGCTTTCCAAAGAACAGCGTTCAGAAGTATTAAAGTATATTTTGAAGCAATTCATGAACGTCTTGGTTGAAGTTATTCCTATATTTTGTAATATCAATATTATTGCCTTAACATTGGAATTATAATGTTAATACGCTCAAAACGATATAACAGTGCCATCGGTATTTTTTAATCAGATATATCAATATATAGATTTTACAACGATTTTCCTGAAATACAGTTTTCGGTTAAAAAAGCTTCAATAACGAAACTTTACTGGCGATAGCTTTTTACAAGTTACAAAATTCGAGGGTGATTCTATAAGTACTTAGCCTTACCGCCCGATTTAGGCATACTTTGCAGACTTTTAGAAAACGTATTTTTCAGACGGGTTAAAAAAGTTGGAGCATGAATAGGTCAAGTGAATCGAGCTAAAAGGAGACTGTTTTTAAATTGGAAAAATTCATTGAATCTTTGTATTGAGAAAAAATGCAGAGACAATGTAGAGAAATAAGTAGCCACTTTTCTAGAGTTTTTTGTAGGCTAAGTATATTAGAAAGTGAAGTCTTTTAAATTTAAATAATGAAACAATGTCATTTCATCATAAATGTCATTTAATTTCGATATATTAAAATAGCGAAAGATTTTTGTTTGATTTACAAAAATTAACCAAAACAATATTCAATCCTAAAATGTATTTTACTAGCCGAAACTTTCTTGTATCGAACGCGTACTTCTTACTCTTATGCAGTTTTGTTTACCATTTTTCATTTTGTATATATTTACTTTTATGAGAAATATATCACATAATGGCTTGTCTTTTTTCAAACATTTAATGAAATGACAAGTTGTTTGGACGAATTGATTGAAACGTTGTTCTTTGTATTCCTGAGAAGAAGTGTGAGCACGTTTATTCACATCCACAGCTTTCGAACTTTAATGTTATTCCATCTGATAAGAAGGCCTCGCCAAATTTACTACTGGGGTTCTTTGACGTACACACATACACAACTTTGTGCACTTTTCTTCATATTCCTAAAAGTATGCAATGACTTTTAAGTTTTCCAATTATGAAAATAGTTACAATTAAAAGGTGACTCGCGTTGAAATTTAATTGGAAGAATATGTTACTAAGTCTACTTAAAGTTTACAACAGTTTCCTCAGTATTTAATAAACTTAGATTTTTCACTTGACAACACTTGCTACTTCTATACATACATACGTACATATTGGCTATACCTTTTCACTATTTTCCTCATTTGCATATCTTAATTAAATTTTTTTATGTTCTCCATTTACAAGCATCTTATGCGTCAACACAATCACGCTAGATACACTGCGACCAGATATTAGCTGCTTACTTAGTACGCTACTAATACCAAGTAAACCGCTCTCCCGCTTTTCCGCTCTCCCGTAAACTTTAAGCAAAGTAAAACTTTGCAATGCAAAGTGCGCTGCATAAGTTATTAGCGTCATTTGCGCCTCCCACTGCACACTCCCTTTCGCTTTTAGTCCTTCTGAATGTTTACTTAAATATTTTTATTATTTTTTTCTTTGGGTGTTAAAGTGTTTGCACTTTGCGCTTGTTGTGCCAAATCGAAAATTTAAAAACTTTTATGCGGAACAAGAACAAAAACTAAAGTAATCGTTAACTTCTTAAATAGTAGATATGTATGTATGTACGTACTATATAATGGAATAATGAAGCGGACGAAAGATGGACATTTGGTAATTCAGGACTATTAAACTTGTTTAAATTGATTACAGAAATTTCGAAGATTGTTTTTCTTTTTATATGTGAAAAAGAAAATTACTTTTTTAATAAAATACATACTGAAACATTTTATAAAACGATTATAAATCAACCTCATCCTTAGAAGCTTTTCACTTAATCTTTTGTTTGTATAATACAAATTCTTAATATCATTTAAATATGTTTAGTAGAAAAAAATGTAGGATCCTGTCGAGGATATCCTGCTGCTGGTAACTTCATGTTGCTCTTTTTAATTATGCTGTATATTTACCTGAATTGCTGCAAATACGCTGAAATTTCCTCTTGACATACACACGAAAATTACAATTCCGCATAGCGAAGCAATTTTTTTAGTTTACCGATAATTACAATCCGCTTCCGACACTATCCTGGGTATAGCACAATGGAGACCTTTGTTCCCATACCAGCCCACATCAAGTCTAATTCTAAATCCAACAACAAATGCAATATTTTTCAAAACTATTTTAGAATCATTTGAAGATGAAAATTTGTTCAAAAAAGTATAGAATTTAACATATTTGAACCAGTAACTAATGTTTAGACCAAATTGATTTTAAAATATATTTTATTTAGAATCTGTTTGTCTCAAGCATAACCGACTCAAAATATTCAAAAGATATCAAGTCATCTTCTCCTTTCGTGTTAGCATGATTCAGGTTCGGCGAAAGTCATAACAAATCGGTATAAAATTTTTAACTTTAACGAGCCACCTTTTTTACTTGTTCTGTGTACACTTACTTTGTTGTTAAGTTATTTTTGAATTTTTGAATTTTATAAATTTTGAATTTTATTTGTTTGACAAAATAAAATTCATTCGGCAGTCGACATCAGAAGAGAGCATAACATTTTATTATCTAAAAGGAAACCTTACCTTTACATTGGCGCCCACCTAAAATACTCAAATGGATACAAATTCAAGACGCATGCAAATTTCAGGCGGATACAAAAAATAACTGCAAGTAGAGTTTGGAATAGCTCTTCACGACGTCTGACAGCTCTCGTGGCTTTCCATCTCGAATATTCGACAGCAGAAGACTTATTGGAGTAGCCCTTGAAGACGTAAAGCGGCTCTTGTGACTCTCCACTTCTAAAGATTGAAAATTCTTACAGATGCACAGAACTAAAGATAAAAAAGGTTTAAACAAAATATTCACCTCAAATCGGAGCGGCCTGACAAGAAACTGTGTTCCATTCAATATTGATTATACAAACAACGCCGGTCCAATATCAATCAACTCTCCAATTAATATTGTAAGCTGTCATCAAATACCAATAGCTGCAAACTTCGACACAACATTCGGTAGAAGCGATCAGACGATCAGCAGTGATCATTCGACGTTTATCGACAACGGAAATTTACCATCTGAAATTCGACCTACGATCAATGCCAACAACTCACTTATCGTCGAAGAGACAATGACGCTTAACAACTCAAGGACAACCATAAATTTATCAGAAAACCAACTATTTGGAATAATTCCAACAACACGTAGTGCAACGTTTAGCACTTGTGCTGCGCGTTTTAATGATGGCAAAAATTCCGAGAAGGTTGTCGAATTTATAACATAAATAGAAATTTATAAAGATGCGGAAGATATATCAGACTATCGAGCACTAGTCAGTATTCCAGGGGATAAAAGAAGAGGCAAAAACTTTCGATGAAGCAGTTGGTCTATTGAAATAAACGTTTGCCCCATCTAGGCCAGATTGGAGGATTTTTGCCGATATAAATCAAGACAGACAGCGAAATTGTGAACCAACCGATGAATTCATATGTAGGAAACGACGTCTTTTTGCCCAGCTGCAAAAAAAAATTATCCGAATCAATGGGTATCCGAGAATGGGTACATCGCGACATGATTCGAAGTTTCCAAGAATTATTGTCGAAGAGACGTGAAGCAGAATTACTTCTACAAGAAAACACTCCATCCACCTCTAGACAAACTAATTTTATAGGGGAGCGAACTATAATGCGCTGTTCATTTTTGTCGAAAAAAGAACCATACGATCGAAAACTGTTTCAGCAAAAGAGAAACCGAGAAGTGACAAGGAGTAAAAGCAGAGGGGGAGTGTGTAAGGAGTGATTTTTTATACTTGTTCTACAATAAATTTGTTTGTTATTTTTAAAAAGTTAATTTTGAATTTTTGAATTTTATTTGTGTGACAAAATGAAATTCATTCTGCAGTCGACATCAGAAAGAGAATATAATTTTATAATTAAAAGGAAGCCTCACCTTTACAATAACAAAATTTCCACTTGCTTTGTTTTTTAGATTTTTGAACACTCTTGCTGCAAAACGTTTGGGTTTGGTTTTTTGTTTTTAAAAACATTTCCAGGACATTTGCTTTTTCTTGGAAAATACTGAAATTAGTATTATGAAGTGTTTTTAAATTTGAATTTTTATCTAATCTGTTTGGAGACATTTTAAATCAAACGTATCCTGTTGAAAGTGGTTTTGCTTATCTCTTTCTGAAGTCAATTTAGCAACTTGAGTGTTTATATTAGCCTCAATAATTCCAAGAATCGACATAAATAAATAAAAAGTGTTTACTTGTGCGAATTTTAATCGCTTTTAAAAACGCTTTTATTATCAATTTAAATTGCGAAACTTTTAAAATGTTGACAAGTTCATCCTTTAAACGAGAGAGTTTTTTTCGTATGCATGGGTATTCCAAAATGGAATAGTCTGTAAAATATATATTCCGTTAAAATACCAAGTTTTGAGATTGGTGTTCTGAATTTTCTAAAAGTGGCCACAGCACAAAGTTGGCTTCATGTCCATTTTGGCATAATATAGGAATCTGACATTTTAGAAAAATGTTGCAGAAATTAAGAACATAAAACAATAAGTATGAAATTGTAGTCGGTCCTTCCGACTATTAAAAATGAACCACATAGTTAAATATCACTATCAATCTTGGGTGGATCATGTTTTAAAAATTTTTTTTTATATAATATAATAGCGAATGCCCGGCATGCGTTGCAATGCCACTTAAAAAAAATGGTAACAGAACGGTGAATCCCGTTACATGTTTTCTATTTAGCACATCAAGTTTCTGAGCAAATGGTGGTAGGCGTAAAAATGATCCACCCTTTTTTTGAAAGTGTGCGTTAAATTGATCCAACCATGCCCATTTTTGGGGAAGTTATCGACAGTGTCTATACAAACTCAGATACCAAATTTCAGATTTTTTGGAGCAATATTAGCGAAATAATCGAATATTTTAACTTAGTTTTACAAATTGTGGGCGTAATAGGTGGGCGTGGCAAAATTTTGTTTGCCCTAAACCTAAGTTGGCGTGAGCACAGCAACTCCCTAAAATTTCATCAAAATCGGATGAATGGTTTAGACGCCCATTTGGTACAAAGATAGATAGAAAGATAGAAAATTTAATTTTTTATATATAGATTATTCAAAAAAATTGAGTTTTTGTCTCTAACCATCCTAATTTAATAAAACATGAACCACACTTATAAGATTTCTATACTTATTTAGATCGTTTGTGTAACGAAATAACCAATTAAAGTTATGAGGACTTAATTTTAACATATAATTAAAAATAGCAAATATGAACCAGCCTAAATGATTCAAAAATTTAATCAGTTATTTCTTATTATAGAAAATCTGTTCGATTAGGGCATAAGAGCAACTAGTGTACATAATTTCAGCTCAATATCTCTAGCGGTTCTCTCGTGTGAACATGATATGATGACAGACAGACAAACATACAGACATACAGACTGACAAACAGACAGACGAATATGGCTAGATTAACTTTGTTTTTAATTTTAATTAAGTGTATATATATATATATATATATATATATATACATATATATATATATATATATATATATATATATATATATATATATATATATATATATATATATATATATATATATATATATATATATATATATATATATATATATATATATATATATATATATATATATATATATCTATATCTATCTATTAGGGCTGCTATTTTTCTTCGAAGTCTTCGAAGTTTTGATTTAAACAAATTGAATTTTTTTGCCAAAACAGTTGCTTTAGAGTTGTCAAGTTCCAAATGAAAAAAAAGATCAAAGTTGCTAAAGCAAAAAGAAATTTTCGAAGATTTTCATACTTGTCTTATTGTTGTGCCTTCGAAACCTTCGAAGTTTTTTAATATTTCGAAGGCTTCGAAACTTTGAGTTGTACTATTAACTTTTTTTTTTTTGGATAAAATAACTTCTAAACTTCGAACCTTCGAAGGGCTGAAAAATACCAGCCCAACTATCTACGTTACAAACACCAAAACCAATATACCTCACTGATTAAGTGCAGCTAATAACTTTAAGAAAATGTGTGTCCAAGGCCAATTAAAAATCTTTTTTTATATGTACACAAATTTATGTTTTATCTTTTTTCTATCTTTGTATCCGATATGGTTCTAAACAATTCATCCGACATTCATGCAATTTTGAAACGTTACTGTACTCACGCCCGGAAAGGTTTTGGGCAAAAAGAATCTACAATATCAACATTTTGTACAATTTAATTTTGAAAAAAACTCTAATATTGCTCCTACAAAATTGGTATTTAAATTGTATGGACACGGTCGATAACTTCGTCAAAACGTCAAAACAGGATGTTGCGGGGAGTTCCTAATTAACTTTAACATATGCGCATCAAAACCGGAAAACAACGGGTACTATACACTATAACAATTTAAATATCTAAAATTTCTAAATAAAAAATTCTTAGAATCAAAGAAAGTCAACAACAATGGAAAAGGCCGACGAAAAAAAATTGAGCAAACATTTAACTGCACATTTTTTGTTTGTTTTTATCTCACTGTCGACTGTCGAATTCAACTGCTTCAACTGCCAATTGAAACTTTATTTTGTCAATACTTGTTTACGATTTATAGCCGAAGCGATTTCCGCTTTCGCGAGAAACCAATTAAAGTATCCGAAAGTGAGCTTATAGAAATCGAAACCAATTGTCCAAAAAAAAATAATAATAAAACTTAAAAAAAATGTCGCATACCAACAGACAATCTTATCTTTGGGAACTTTATTGTAATGCTGAAATTCCACATTCGCCACAATTCCAACTAAAATTAAAAGTCAAAAGTACATGAAACAAAACAACAACTTTTAAGAAGTGAAATTTAAGGAGAAAACACAAAACAAAAACAACAAAAAATGCTAAAATAATATAAGAGTGATAAGCGATTTCCGCAAGTCAAACGAATAACACCCGCACACATACAAATAAACATACATACGTGAGCACATTAACACATATTGTAGTAAGAGACGAACATATGCACCTGACCGTACGGCCATACTCAACTGGAATCTAAAATTTGACGCATTTGTTTTTACAACACCCGATAGCAGCCAGGCAGTCATGGTAGCGCGATTCCGCTGCGCGCATATAGACACTCGTACATACTTATATACGAGCACAAAACAAATGCGTCTGAGAGACGAAGAGTCATGATTCATGAATCATGCGCCTCGTTGCCGCTTTTGGCCATTGATAACATTGATAACAGACCGAAAGCGGAATAATTACCCGGCAGAGATTTTACGATTGCGCGCTGTGTTAAGTGCTAGGCGACGTCAGTGATAAGATGGCACGAAGACGAAGCGAGCAATTGTGGCCAGAATGATCAAGTCATTGACATGACTTTGAACTTGATACGGAGACGTGTGCTGGTATTTACTTCGTCTTAGACATTTCGTTCTTATCGATGTAAAAGTTTAATTATATTGATGTTATAAAAAAGCGAAGTTCTCCTTTTGTATTAATTTACAGCTTTTGATTTACAGAAATTTTTTTATAGTAGAACCAGCATGAAAGTATTTTCCATTTTGTTAACGCTTATTCACCTTTAATGGCACAATTTGGCCATAAATAAAATTTAAAATGATAAATTATTCGTCTTCGTAGAATTCAATTTGAAATCTGAAGGAACTACTAAAAAAAACAGTTAGGAGCACTGCAACCTGAAATGGTCAATTGTGCAGCCCCATTGTCTTAAATCTAAAACTGTTGTCTCTCTTCCAGAAGTATGCGCGTCATTGTTGCATCCATCCCTTGGATTTTTGAATGCAAAGATAGACTTAGAAACGAACTCGGAAGCTAAATCCTGCAGGCAGAAGACTGCAAAAATCATGCTATTACAGTATTAACACCACCAACTATCTCCTATCGCACTCAAGAGAAGACTGCAGGGGGTATTGACGGGACAATGTCTCACATCTGCAGCCAAATTGCGTCTGGTGCAAAATGATTCACTTGTAGCCTGATCTAACAAGAAAGAGAGATGAAGACAATGCTAGGGAGACCCTAGAACACCTACTTTGTCATTGTCCTGTTTTCAATGAACCTGGACTGAACTACTTTGGGTTAAGCTACTTTTCATCTTTGAAGGACATTTCTATTCAAAAGGCAGCTAACTTGCTCAAACTCGCTAAATTGTTTATCACTAATTACTCTTGAACTTTGAATACCTTTGAATACCTCTAAATAATCTTGGTAATAAATACTAAAGACCACTAAAGGTCTATGTGTAATCTCTCCTTCTTGTTAGATCGGCCAACGTAAATCAACCTAACCTAACCTCATTGCCCTACAAACTCAATTTTACTATTTATAAATCTTTTAATTGTTGTGGGCATAATTTTTACTATATGATTTGGAACTGGAATCCCACTGCCTAGGTAGTAAAATATGCGTCTTGCCACCACTGGACAAGTGCAAAGAACATGTTCTACTTTTCGTGCTCCTCTTGGCAGAGTCGGCATGAATTATTTTCTACCACTTCTGTTTTATTCAGGTGGTTATTGAGTTTACAGTGTCCTGTTAATAGTTCAGTGTTGGGTTTAATGTACTTTCTTCTAAGGTTTGGAATAGGTTCTACTGTACAGGGTCAATGAGACTTCTTGACTGACGTATGCCTGTTTGGACTCTCCAATGCTCAAGTAGACTTTGTTTTCCCATACATGTATCAAGAGCTTTAGGAAAGGAACTATTAACTTTGGCATCTGATTTCCTAGGCAATTTATTAGCTTCTCTTTTTTCAAAAATAACATTATAGGTAATGTAATTTTTACATTTTCGGGTTAATCCAATTAAAAATATTATCTGATTTCCTAGGTAATTTTTAAGCTTGTCATCGATACCTTTAATTTTCTATTTATTTAACATCTGGACGCGTATTCCCAGCAAAAGTCTTCAACGACTGGAGTCAGATCTTCAAATGGCTGAATCACATACAAACTCCATGTGAATTTATATGTTTCAGTTGTTGTTGTGGTCACCTGCGTACGCTTTCAATTTCGTAATTAAACGCTAATCTTGCTTTTAATGTCCGTTTAGCTCACTCCAACAATTGTACTACTTATACACACACACACACTCACACACCACCTTTGATTTACATACACATGTGTTTTGGCTATTATTTATGATTGTATACGTTTTTTTGAAGTCTCTTTCCAGTATACTATGTACTCTCGTTCCAGTTGAAAATCCCCGGTTTAAACTGGCTAATCATGTTTTGGTCATGAGTGTAGATTTTGTCCTTGGCTTATCAGTTCGAACGCGTTTATAAATTTTTAATCTCATCGGCGTGTGCAGTTTTTGTTGGTTGTATTGTAAACCTGTTAAAATTTCCAAGAAATTTTGAACTATTTTCCTTATTTTTTTTTTTCGAAATGAAAAAAATATGATTTTATATTAAATTATACAAAAAAAGAAATAATTGTGAAAGAGAATTGATTTATTATGGCTGTGTACTTTAATCTTGATTTGTTGTTGTTGCGATTTAATATACTCGTATTAATAACCGACATTTACGTTTCAGTTAACATTATTATCGTGAATTGGGATTTCTATTTTTAGTTAACTAAATAATAATAAAAAACAGAAACTGGCACAAACATCTGGAAAACAAATTTTTATTTGATTTTTGAATATTAAAATTGTTGTTGTTCCGATATCTGAGGGGTAATGAAAAATGTTTACAATCTTTAAAGTCTTCACAATTTAAATAAAATAACTTCTGGATCGCATTTTGTGTTTTTGGCCTTTGTGAATTCATTACTACACAGAGAGAAAACGAATTGTTAAATTGAAATTTTCGAATTAATTGAGACAAACTTTGATTCAACAATTAATTTTATTGTATTAAATAAATATTTAACTAGCTTTAAATTGCAAACAAATCTGCTACAATTGTGAGACTTTCATACAACATAAACATTTGAACAAGTTTTGTAAGTCTCCGTTATAGCGTTTCTGAGTTACGGTAGTGGACGTTAAATTGATACAACCACGCCCAATTTTTTGTTAAAATTATCGATAGTGACGATACAAACTCAAATACCTAATTTACATGTTTAGGAGCAATATGAGCAATTTGACTGAATATTTTTACCTAATTAACCAGATTTAGCGAAATAAGTGGGCGTGGCAGATTTTGTATATCCTATTATTCTTCCTGGTGCATTCCTATACAAATTTCCTATGTAGCATATCAATTTCCTGAACAATGGTGGTGGGCGTAAAATTTTTTTGAAAAGTGGGCGTTATACGCCCATTGGCAATAGAGCCGATACAAACTCAGATAACAAATTATTAGGAGCAATATTAGCGCGATTATCGAATGATTTTACTTAGTTTCACAAATTGTGGGCGTAGTAAATTTGTTTTAATAAAAAAAACATCCTTGGCGTGAACAACTCTCCAAAATTTCATCACAATCGGATGAATGGTGTAGACGCACATAGGGTCAAAGAAAGAAAGAAAGAAAGAAAGAAAGAAAGAAAGAAAGAAAGAAAAAAAGAAAGAATAATATAAATATAGACAGAACGATAAATTCATTCATTCATTTTTATATATGTATGTATGTGTATAGAAAAATTTGTAAATTGAGACAAAAAATCGAATATTTTAACTACAACAAAATGTTCGAGTTGAGACTCTCGCTCTGACGAAGTAGGTCCAGGTTTGATTCCTGTCATTGTCATTAATTTAAAAAAATATATATTTTTTTTCATTTTCAATTAACGCTGTTAATTGAATTGGTCACAATTTAATTATATGAAACAAAAATGTAATTGAATTTTTTCTCCGAATATTTTGTTCTGTGTACTCGGAAGAAGTTGACTTTTGCGATGTTGTTGACAAAAACAAAAAACACCATTTCGATTAGATAAAACTGGAAGAGTTTGAAATGTTGAAACGAAATTTTTAAATTTAAAAAGAACGTTTCTATTTTTATGCGCTGACGCTTTTTCGCATTATTGCAAATTTATCGATACGGCACTTACAATCAGTTAACCGGTTATTGCCTAATTACTGATAGTCCCTGACAGATTTCAACTGCAGAGACCGAGGCGGCACTTAAAATTGCGCGATTATTTGGTATGCGATTTCCTGCAAACAAAACGAACCAAAGGAAAGTTGACTTTTTTTTTATTATTATTGTACTACACTTTGGTACTTTTTATTTAATTATAAAATATTTCTGAGAAGTTTTTTTTATAGCAAACAATTTACGTTTTTTTAATGCGTTTATCTGAAAATTTTAAGAGCAAATTGATGATTTAAAATTAATTGGAAAATGCATTAACAAAACGTTTTCAATTTTATCTTAATGTTTAACAAAATCAATAGGATTTTAAAAAGAAGTTAACTAATTCAAATTTTTCAAAAGTTATTTAATATTATTAAATTTAATCGGCCTTACCCAAAAAATTCTTTTTTGAATAAGA
Source organism: Suillia variegata (assembly GCA_949127995.1). Taxonomy (NCBI): domain Eukaryota; kingdom Metazoa; phylum Arthropoda; class Insecta; order Diptera; family Heleomyzidae; genus Suillia; species Suillia variegata. The sequence goes on from OX421842.1 coordinate 41,240,289, forward strand.
ACCAGTACTAAGGTTTTATATAAATTTATTTACCTTCTTAGACCAAAACGTCCATGTAATAATATAAGATATACGAGGTTTAACACACTGTGACAAAATCGAAAAATTTTAAATTTGTTTATCGAGGTTTGCTTGTGTTGTAGGCCTAATCAAATAGAAAAAAAAAATGCGTACTCAAATTTTTGAATTAACCATTTAATGGTAGGTTGAAGCATACACTCGCCCGAAACTTTCTTTCTATTTGTCCGATGAATAATTATTGTATGTCATCCAAGCCAAAGTATTTTGCCGCTTACAGCCATGTATAAATAGATAACACATAAATTGTTAATATATAAATTGTTAATATATAAAATGTTAATATATAATAGAAAAACCGATGGTAGAGGGCAAAATATATTTAAAATTTGTTTTCAGTTTCACTGAGACTATTTTGTTTACCAGTCTATATAAGTATAACAGTATTTCTATATCTTTTCGACCAAAAATATTTATAATATTTCATGCATAAACTTTTTGGTATATTATTATTATTAATAAAGGCCATAGATGCACTGCAACCTGAAAGATCTATTGTGCAGCCTCGTTGCCCTACAAACACAATTCTCAACTATTTATAAATCTCGTAATTGTTGTGGGCTTGATTTTTACTATGTCACTTGGGACTAGAATCTCGTTGCCTAAGTAGTTAAATCTGCGTATTGCTATCGCTGGACAAGTGCAAAGAACATGTTCAGCCGTTTAGCCTGGTCCCCTTTATCAGAGTCGGCATGAATCATTTTCTACCACTCCTATTTTCTTCAGATGTTAATTAAGTTTACAGTGCCATGTTAAGAATTCACTATAGAGTTTTATATCTTTTTGTTATAAATTATATTTAAAAATTTGTCAAAATAATTCCCGGAATACTCTAAGTTTTTCCAAAACATCCAGAAATTGGATGCATTAACCAAAACACATTTTCAGAATTTTGGAAAAAATGTGAAAGTTGTGAATTTGAAAATGAAATTATTTATAAAAATTCTAAATAATATGACGTCGTTCTTACCATGGTTGAATAATATAATGTTAGGAAAGTATAAATGAGAACGCAAACTGAGCGAACTCACCTCAAATTCTGCTTTATTTGTCTGCCTCATTTTGAAGTTTAATTTTATTTTTTTTGATAAAAAACTACTTTGTTTTGTTTATTTACTTTAAAATTTTGTAGCAACCACGACAACTGCTCAAAAATTTAATTTTCAAAGAGAAAAACAATCGAGGTGGAAATGGAAAATTTTCTACTTTTCTCACCTTATATTTATTACACCATGTTTCTTAAAATAGTTATTAATATTAAAAAAAAAATTATAAATTCAAAGAATTCCAAAGTGTAGTGACTTTTTAAAATCTATATATGTATATAGTACTTATAACTTTGATTTTAGTTTAATGTACTAAAATTAGAAAAAGTGAACTTTCGGTTAAGGGTTTAGTTGCCACATGACGTGATAAATACAAGGCAAGGACAGACAAATAAGACATAAATCGAGGTGAATTCGCTCAATTTGCGATCTCATTTCTTCTTTCCTAACCTTACTGTTCGACCATGAGTTGCTTCGTATGTCCTCCTGGGTTCTCTTATTTGTAATGAAAGAAGGTTTGAAGAACTTATTTTATGGTTGTAAAAATTGTTCTTCATATTTTTTTAGTCATTTTTTTAAACCACAATTAAATTTTGTTTTATTAGGTTTACACTTTTCCATTGTTTGTTGATCTCAAAAGGATAGCTACAACTTCATATCAAATTCAACAGCTTTGGAAGTATCATAAATTTGATTCATTCATACCCGTTATACTGTCTACTGGTGTGTATAAGCGTTTGAATACAGAATTTGTTGATTTTTGAAACATATTTCTTTAATACAATTAAAAACTTTGCTGAATCAAAAAACCCACCCACCTAGCACCTCAGCTAACTTCAAATGACTTCATGTGAATTAAGAGGAAAGCGGAAGTACAACGATAATGGTTTTATGGCTAGCTCAAACGACGCTACACATTTCCTCCGAGAGTTATCGCCGCACAAGTTCGCAACGATATCAATGGCAAAGTTAAGCCCAACATATGTACGATAAATCCACTGTGAACAAACGAAAGCAAGTCCGAACGACAATTTTATTGGGGTCTATTAAATTATTTTTGAGGATCATAAAACTGGTGTATAAAACCCGAGGTGGAAGATTACTTGCACCACAGTTAAACGAAAGCAACGAACGAACCAAGAACCATTTCAAACCTAATTGTGAAATTTCAACACAACCCATCAAGTGATTAATTCGACATCGAAATGCAAGCTGCAACAATTATCGCCGTAGTGGGCTTGTGCCTGGGCCTAGCCAGCGCTGGAGTACCATCGCCAAATTTTTTTCCCGCCACCACGCTGGCAGAGTTCATGATGCAATCGCGTGATTCAAGCAATCCTCTACGCTCGATTGAATGTTTCAACTATTATCAGCCGATCTTGCGAGAAATCGAAGAGGAATACAAGGAAACGCATGGTGCGTGCCTGGAAACATCCAGATTGGCTAGGAGCAGTGTGAACGAAGCTTTGATTCCAAAGCGTGAAGAGATCGCAGAGGAAGCCAGCCTTTCGTGTGGTCAATTTAGTGTCTGCAATGATCATGTTGATTCTGGTGAATTCTTTGAATGCTATAAAACACAGGTGAAATTTTTTAAGATTTTAAAATACATTTGAAGGTTTTATTTTTTTTTATACTCTTAATAACATATGTGTTCTACATTCCAATTTACATAGGCTAACGCAAATATCCGCGCTATGTATGACATCTCCAATAACGCTGGCGATGCTTCGTTCAAACTAAAAGAGGATTTAGTTTTGATCGATAATAATGAAATCAAATGCACAATCGAATCGGAGCGTGTCTATGTTAAGAAGACGTCTGAAGTCAATGTGGAGATGAGTGATTGTTTGACCGGCAAGAAACCAGTGCCCACTGCCCCTCCAGCAGCAACAGAAGAACCCACTGAAACTGAAACTCCAACTGAAGAACCAGAGGTTGTTAATCCTTCAACCGAAGCTGATCTCTTCGATGTAAAAGTTGATGATACTAAGGCTGTTCCCAAGAAGCACCATGCTGCTGAAGTTCACTTTGCCAATAAAGTGAGGAAGCATTTGCGTCATCATTAAATCACAACAAAAACAATTTTCAATTCGTAAATTTTAATTTTATCATTTTAAATAAATCCTTTCTGCAAAATTAATTTAATAAATTATTTATTCTAATATTAAAAGTTTAATATTTATTTTGACAAATATCTTACTGACATACTGACTTAGTCGCTACTGGTGGGCTGTATATATGTATATGGCATTGGCTGTAGTATGTTCTTTCAAAAAGGCCGTACTCATGATTTTTTCTGGGGGGTTTTGGTTTTCTAGCAATATGAACATATGCGAATTTAGTAAACAATTTTTTTTGGAAATCTTCTGGAGGGTTTAAACCCCTCAGTTCACTGGATACGGACTTGAATTTCACTTTGCGATAAATGCTTCTGAATCTGATCCACCAATGCTCATTATCTATGCACCGTTGTAAGCTTTTAAATCCTTTGAATTTTTCAATATGAGTTGATGAGGCACATTCCCATGACATATGTAGGTCCATACGCGTTTGAGACTTGGTTATATGGAAATAATTTATCCTGAATGGACAGTACCGAAATTCTAACGAGCAGCTATAGCAAATGTTTTGGAATATAATATCAAGTTCAACTTTTTGAGGGTTTCCTTTTCAAATAACTTAGCAGCGTTAGAGTTGTATAGTATCATGAAACTTTTTATTCGAAAGTGTTTAATTTGTAAAATCCTGATGTACTGATTGAGCAGTATTAAGATTTAAGCTCAAATTTTAGGGCCAGAAGACTATTACATTTACAGCCATTTGAAATTTTATTCTCGACTCTTCGGCAGATTTTCCAACAGTTGGTACTTATAATTCGTTTGGAAGTTTCTGAGATTTAAAATAACACTTGTGAAAATTAAGTGTCACATAGGTCCAAAGGTGCTTCCTTGTGGAACTCCAGCTTTAATCCTCTTCTATATTCTTCTATATAGAATTCTGAAGCATCACTTTTTTTAAGGTTTCGTTTGTAGTTTTTTTTACACTTATTTCTCTAATGCTAGACTTTGCCTAGCATATAGAAAAAGTAGAGGAACAGGCGTTTTTCTCCTGTAAATATTTTTCAACAAGGTCAGTAATCCTGTGGAATTGATCGAAGTTTGAGTGTTTGGTATAGACAAAAAATTAAATTTGTTCTTTTGATATACAATAGTAGCAAGTACGAAGGATATATTCAGTTTGTTGGTTCCTTTGTATCGGCCATAAGGAGACGTGATAGATATACATATATATACATATATATACATATAAATGATTATCTTCGACATCTGAGTCGATTTCGTCCCAGTGATAACAGTCGTTATTTAAGAGATATCGACGGTAAGCGAGCCCCTATTCACCAAGCAGAGGTAAAGTTCTAAGATGACCAAGTGTGTTTGTACACCCTCCTTTTTTGAGGAAACAAATTATTGCAGAGCAGAGAAGAACAACGCCCACCTATAATAGAAACATATAATACTAATGTGCTATAGTAAAAAGATTTTTTGGTATCTATAAGTGGATTATTTGAATTTCGGCGAAATAATTTACTTACTTACGAAAATAATTTACTTACTTGCTTCATTTTCAAGTTGAAAATTCAGTGAATCCCTTTCGTTATCGAACATGGAACGGTACTTTACTGAATGAAACAACCCAAATCTTAACTGTTATTACGAACTGAAATAGAATCTATATTTGAAATGCTGACCAAACCGTTATTGCAGAGTTCAACGTTTGACTCGGGTGTGATAAATCCGCTGTGAAAAAACAAAAGCAACCAGTTCTGTGCGCCGGGTACTACTTTGGGTCTACTTTTGAAATCTATAAAAACCGAAGTGAACGCAACAATTCGCCGCAGTTCCATGAAAACCACAACCGAGTCGAGAAACATTTCGACACAATTGTGACAGTCAAAATGCAAGCCTTAACAATTATCGCCATATTGGGCTTGTGCCCGGACCTAACCAGCGCAATAATTCCCTCATCGATGGAATGTTTCAATTACTATCAGCCGATAATACAAAATGTCGAAAACGAATATAAGGAAAACTACAGCGCGTGCCTGGAAACATCCAGATTGGCTAGAAGCGGTGTACACGAAGATTCGCTTCCTAAGCGCTTTGAACTCGCAAATGAAGCCAATCTCTCGTGTGGTCAACTTAGTATATGTAATGATCATGAAGATTCTATGAACTATTTTGAATGTTATAGTAGAATGGTAAGTTTAACAAGCTTTTGGAAAAAATAATGAAATAATATCTTTTGTATCTTCCACATTTTAGGCTTACGATAATTCCAAGGATATGTATGGCATCTCCAATAACGCTGACGACGCTTTGAACAAACTAAACGAGGATTTACTTTTGATCGATAATAACGAATACAAATGCACAAACGAATCGGAGCGTATCTATTCGAAGAAGCTGGCCGAAGTCAATGTGGAGCTGAGTGATTGTTTGTTGGGCAAGAAACCAGTGCCGAATAGTCCTAAAGCAATAGAAGCAAATGTTGCCATCGAGGAAGCTGTTCTAATGCCCAATGTTATTTTTGACGCAAAAGTAGATGATTCGGAGGATGTTCACCAGCAGCAACAAACAGCAAAAATTCACTTTGCTAACGAAGTGAGGAGGCATGTGCATCGTAACTAAATTCAATTTTATGTGGGATCATTTTAAATAAAAACACTTTAAAATAATTTTTGGAAACAATTTATTCCCATTTTTAAGTTAATATAACAAATATTTAATTATTATGTGCAACAGTCATATATAAGCAGGCCCGTATCCAGGGGGGAGGGAAGGGGGCAATTGCCCCGGGCGACATTTTGTAAGGGCGCGGCATGTGGAAGATGCTTTAAGGCGACATTTATTTTAAGTGAGTACCTTTTTTTTCCTTCTACATCTGCTTCCATGAAGAAAATGTTCCGTACAATTGTAGAACATTTTTCAACAAGTACAATTTCATAAAATAAAAACTAACTAAAAATATTTTGAAAGGGCGAAAATATCCACTCTTGACTCGGGCGCCAGAATTTCTAGGTACGGCCCTGTATATAAGATATTCTTAATTGCGGTGAGAGTGTCCGGCTTTTACCAAGAGAGTTCCATTTTCCATTGACTTGTACAGCTGGCAATTTTGTCTAAAACCGTTCTGTGGAACTCGATTTTGTTTATAATAAAAGCAACAAATTAATTTGAATTAATACTTATAATTCTCCATACATACTCAGTATGTAATAATTCTATATTGCTACTGTTCTTAAGGTACATACATTGTCGAAGCATTACAGTACAGATATGTATATTGTTAATGAGGGAGAAAACTGATTGATGAATGTACCTTAAATGACAATTGAAAACTCAAAAAATTCAGTGGCGGCAATTAAAAGATTGCCAAAATATTATATTATATATTGTAAAGAAAACATTATATTTTTCAATGACCCTGTACAAATTGAATACTTTTTTTAAGCCGAATCACATTTAAAGGTTCAACTTTGCAAATCAGTTATTGATTTTTATTTAGAAACGAGTTTGTTTCGGAAAGTAATCAATTAATGGAGCAAATATTGTATTGTTGTATATATATATATTTTTTTTTAATGATTTGATTAAATTTTTCTTTTATTTAAATTTAAAGAGTGACAAACTTATTTTTCTTTACTTTAAAACGAACTTCTCTAGACTCAAATTCCTACCCAAACCAAAATCTAAAGAAACCTACTTATCTTTGGCAACGCCCAGCGGTTACGTTTTACTCTTCGTAACCCGCTCCTAACCTAGGCCAATACATACTAAAAGCTTGACCGAGAATCGATCGCGGCTTCTGCATTGGTTGACCTAATTCTTTATATTTACTTATTCATATTCGGCCTGATTGTAATTATAAGTCGGTTACGATTTATTTGTTTACAAAAAATTGCTATTTCCGCATTGCTTGTAATTTTTTGAGTTCATCGTATTTGAGAATAATTACAATCCGCTTCATGCGAATAAGCCAATATACAACAGTATATTCGAAATAAATTGACTGAACTTATATTGTTCCATATACTCGTGTGTTATGTTTGCAATGTGTTGCTGTATTTCGATTGTGTATACATATGTACATATATTGTATTAATTTCTAATAAATAGTAAATCATACTTTTTGTTAAAAATATTTTTATTAATGTAAAGAATTATATTACGATTATTTTTCTACGTAACTTTTGGTATCAAATTTGATTTTGTAAGTATTTTGCAACAAATTTTCGTATACCATATGTAAATTTCAAATTTGTATACCCATTTTAATATCAATTCCTTTTTAACCGCCACTGGATTGTTTTGACAGTTGCTTATGATAAAATTTCCAAATATCACGAAATCAAATGAAAAAATTTCTTTAGGCCATCTTCTGTTGATTGTAGAATTTTTACACGTTAAGCAAGTAGGTTGGTGTCTATATACATAGAAGTCAACATATATGTAATTCTTTTAAAAAATTTCGAAAAAAAAGCTTTGTTTGTGTAACAATTATACAATATACAGAAAGTTATAAGTAAATAAAAAACAAATTAGTAAATTTATTAAACGACCAATTGTTAATTTTAATGTCGTTTTTGCTGATTCCTGGCTTTGATAAAACGATCTTTTTAAGTGTAGTTAGGCAGTTTATCTGGTACATCCGCAGTTCATCCAGTACGCCAAGTCTGTTCATTTCAAATAGTTAGTTCATTCGAGTTCAAGTGCTAGTTAATTCAATCAATCTACTCCATTCAGGACAAACTCTATCGAAGCGATCCAATTCATCTTTTTAATCGAGTCCATCCGAGTAATTCAGTTCATCCAACTTGGCATTAGTGGGCAGAAAATATTGAAATTAAGTATTCGAAATTTTCACTTATTCGCTTCTAAAAAAATAAGCAATGTTGTGTCATGGTCATGAAAATCTGCTGGATTTGATGAAAAAAATCCTTAGTTTTTTCAAATGCATTAATTCTCAATACAGATTTATTATTTATCCTAGTCGTATTGTAAAAAACTCACAAAATCAATTTTTAATGGAAAATTTGTTCAAGAGGACTTAATAATAACTTTCATCTGCAGTAGTCAAATCTTTTTACAATATATTCTGTCACGAAATTTTGTTTAATTTAAAAAAATTCTATAAAAGCTTAACGGAAGGCCTGATTTAATTTAAAAAAAAAAAAAAACTTGAAATATGTAAAGGTCCATTAACTTAGTTTGGCTTAGTTTAAAAAGGCAGGGTATCTCACGGTATTCACTTTATTTCAGATTTTTGGCACAGTGACTATGAGTGATCATTTATGTTTTTGATTGTTGATCAATGATTTAATTTTTACAATTTAATACATATTTACAGTTAAGTAATACGGGTATATATATATATATATTTGTATTCGTAGATATATACATATGATTCGGCTAATAACAATATTGTGTATTCAAATATTATAGTTAAAGTAAATGTCTTTCAGTAAAATTAAATAAATTGGAATATTAAAAAATTTTACTCAAAATTTTGTTAATCACATAAATTTAGTCACTGAAGCAGTTTGTGAACTTATATGTAGATCTGGCAGGAAAGCTTTTAAATTGGGAATTTTTTATAGAACTTGAATTTTTTTTTTATTTGAAATTATAAGAACATATTAAAATGAAAAGGAAAGGTTCTGTTTAGGTCAGGGGTACGAAATGAAGGTTCAAAATTGTATACAACTTTGAATTATAGAACCTGATAGACTAAGCTTGTTTGGTAGATTCTCTCTCCAATTGAATCGTTAAAAAATATTGATGGAGATGTGCTTAGATTTTTGGGAAATTCGGAAATTCAAGTGGAAGTAAATTATTGAAAAGAAAATTCAATTTTGAATGAAGAGTTTTTTTTTTAATTTCCAAATAGAAAATTTGGTAAATCCCTTAAAATGTGGCTTATCGATCATGAAACGGTACTTCACTAAACCGAATCAAATCGTAATTGTTATTACGAATCAAAATTCAATTTTTGACTGAAAAAAAAGAAAAAAAAATCAATAAACTCTGATCAGACCAGAAATTGTTTGACCGCAAAATTTATGGCTTCTGAATTCGACGATGATGGTTTTATGGTTCGCTCAAGCTACACGCTACACATTTCTTCCAAGAGTTAGTTATCGCACAATATATTCGCATCGATATCAATGACAAAAGTTAAGCCTAGTAGCGTTTGTGTGTGATAATTTCGCTGTGAAAAAGCAAGCAACTCTACCAACGCCGGTTTTATTGGGGGCCTATTAAACTATTTTTAAAAATCGTAAATTGGTCTATAAAAACTGAGCTGGGCGACGGTATTCGCCACAGTTAAACGAAACCAACGAACGAACCAAGAACCTATCCAACACAATTGTGAAACTTCAGTACAACCGATCAAGTGATTAATTCGACATCGAAATGCAAGCTGTAACAATTATCGCCGTAGTGGGCTTGTGCCTGGGCCTAGCCAGCGCTGGAGTACCATCGACAAATTTTTTTCCCGCCACCACGCTGGCAGAGTTCATGATGCAATCGCGTGATTCAAGCAATCCTCTGCGCTCGATTGAATGTTTCAACTACTATCAGCCGATCTTGCGAGAAACCGAAGAGGAATACAAGGAAACGCATGGTGCGTGCCTGGAAACATCCAGATTGGCTAGGAGCGGTGTGAACGAAGCTTTGATTCCAAAGCGTGAAGAGATCGCAGAGGCAGCCAGCCTTTCGTGTGGTCAATTTAGTGTCTGCAATGATCATGTTGATTCTGGTGATTTCTTTGAATGCTATAAGACACAGGTGAGATTTTTTAAGATTTTAAAATACATTTGAAGGTTTTATTTTTTTTTATACTCTTAATAACATATGTGTTCTACATTCCAATTTACATAGGCTAACGCAAATATCGGCGCTATGTATGACATCTCCAATAACGCTGGCGATGCTTCGTTCAAACTAGAAGAGGATTTACTTTTGATCGATAATAATGAATACAAATGCACAAACGAATCGGAGCGTGTCTATGTTAAGAAGGTGACTGAAGTCAACTTGGAGATGAGTGAATGTTTGACCGGCAAGAAGCCAGTGCCCACTGCCCCTCCAGTAGAAGAAGATTCAGTAGCTCATGTTGCTTTCGAGCCGGCTGTTCCAATGCCTCCTGTTATCTTCGATGCTGAAGTTGACGATTCCGAGGCTGTTCCCAAGCAGCAAAAAGCAGCAACAATTCACTTAGCCAACAAAGTGATGAAGCATTTGCGCCATCATTAAATGGAAAGAAAAACATCTTTTGAGTTCGTTACTTTTTGTGTTCATTTGAAATAAATTCACTCTGCAAAATTATGTTAATAAATTATTTATTCTAATATTAAAATTATTTCAACAAATATTTCTTAATTGTGGGAAAATGAATGCTTAAAATATTTCAGAAACGTGGAGAAAGAAACGTTTTAGAATGTGGTAAATAGCTCAAAGACGAAGTTTAAAATTATTTTCAAAGCATATGTATAAGAAACAAGAAACTTTTCTTATTGTTGTAACCCTGCAGGAAAATGCGAACTAGTTGCAGAGTGTTCTGATTGTGCTACCAGTTCTAGGAAAAAGTTATACACGGAAGAAGTTATACAAGAAAAATAAAATAGAAGACTACGTCCAATAACGTTTATATCTTTCGCCAAGTGCAAGTGCACAGCTTCGGATTCTGAGTCGATTTAATGATGTCCGTCTTTCTATATGTCTGTCTGACCCAGCGATTACAGCCGTAGTTTAAGAGCTAAAATTTTTTTCATGTGGGCTCCTATTCTCCGAAGTTAATTTTTTTTAAGTCATGGTAAAATGGAAATGAAACATGTTTAGTTTTGCTTTATGTACAACTACAACTACTTTGAGTGTGTACTACATCATTAAATACACATTTTTTTTAGTGACTCATAAAGGTGTTTTTAAACAACGCTATTTCGCAGTGTTTGATGCCATGAAATATAATTTAATAAAACTATTCAAAATCGTAGTGCAGTAATAATTGATTAATTTATTAACTAGTGATTATTTAAACTAGAGACTAATTCTCAACCAACAATCCAGTTCGAATCTATTGCAATTTTATTTAGTTCCTAACTGGTGCAAAAGTAATGCAGTGCGGGCTAATTGACATCGCCTAGGACATCCCCATGTAAAATTTACCAGTTGTCTGCATGGAATCAAGATAGAATGCAGACCAGTAGTGGTGCTAAAGTAACTAGTTCGAAATTACTAGGTGGAGTGAAAACCTCCTTGACCGCACAAGGCGCTGTGAAATTATGGCGCCTTATAGTCCTTTTATATTTAGGCAGACATGTTTTGACAGCCGATTTTTGTTGATGTGTTGGGCGTCATGTTGGGTATGGAATAAACGAATTTCGTTCTCTCATAACACATTATTTTTTGAGAGGCAAAACGGCGAAGCACTAGTGCTCCTTCAGATTACACCGTGAAATATTGGTTTCGAGAGTTAAGTGTTAAGTTTAGAAGCGGCAGGCCGTCCAATGCGGTTACACAGGAAAATGTCAAAAAAAAAAAAACGTGAAATGGTGTAAGTAGACCGGAAAGTGAAGGAGCGCGAGCCAGCAGATTCCTAGTATTAATGGTTTTAGGATAATTTTTTTTTATAATCATAATAAAAACGTAAGCTAGAAAATGCGACAGAATGTAGTTACATCCAATTTGTCTTCACTCTAACTTTGCAACTGGACTTTATACGGCTCTAATTATTTTTAGTTGGTTCGTATGATCAAAAGTTATCGATTTTCATCAAAAAAACGAAAATCGAATACAGAAAAACATTATTTAGACCCAATAAATAACCCTCAGGTGGGTTGCTTCCTAGATTCGCTATCAAAACGATTTTGAATTTGGCAGTATTTATACAAATATATATTAATTGTTACTGTATCAAACCTGGCTATTCTAAGAGACAGATTTTATACAAATTTAACTCGCAGAGTAAAAAATAAACAACATTGAAAAGTTTATTAATAAATCAAAATAGTTTGAATATAATAGACCTCAGAGGTTCTACAAGTTGAATACCAAAATGACGCTTATTGTCCTAATTGTGCCTTGGTTTGTATCGCTTAAGCAGCACCTAAATCAAACAAACCTTATTATATATTTTGCAATTTTAAACCTTGAAAGCATGTATACAAGTACAATACTATTTTGATTTACTATGACTGTTAGTGTACCACAAGGAAGTTGGGCGTTACAAATGTAAGACCAACCTATATATACACCTGGGTCCACTTGCGAGCTTGTTGTTTGTTAGGGGTTATTATTATTATAATACACTGATATAAATTACATATAAATGGGACTAATCGGTTAAGAACAACATCCAATTCTAATAGAAATATATGAAAATATGCTACAAACACATTTTAGTATAATGAAATGTTTTATTTATACCTTGATAAAATTTTAAGAAACTTATTTTATCCAAGCAAATTTAAGAACCACTCTAATGTGTATTTCTTAATTAAACGGATAAGATTTGATAAAGACGCGTATTGGATTTTAAAAGTTGGCATATATGTATTTCGCGAATTTAAAGTGGTATTTAGTTTTACCATTATAATCAAGTGACTAATACGATAAACGAAATTTATCGTTGGCTAACTATTTAAATACACTTAATACGATTTAAATAATTTTTAATCTTTGTATAAATACTGCAGACAATTTTCCGAAAATCTCAGTTGCAAACGTACAATAAACGCGCTAACGGAAATTGATTGCCCACAAAATACGAAATGCATACCGCCGTTAGAATTTCCGTCGTTGCTCTGTGTTTGAGTCTAGCAGCGGCTGTACTTCCACTGAAGGACATGTCGCGCGACGCCGAACTCAGTCTGATGCGTTTTTTGACACAGTCGCGAGACGTCTCGGACAATCCGCAACGATCGATGGAGTGCTTCAGCTATTATGTGCCGCAGTTAAACAATTGTACAGAGAAATACGAAATTAGTTATAAAGAATGCTTAAATAGCGCCGACGATGCCAGACGTTACGTTAATAACGAAACCCTTTCCGATCGTTTAATTCTTCAATCGTCTGCCAAGTCTACATGTGATACTTTTAATGAATGTAATACCTACGAGAGCGCATTGGATTTCTTTAAGTGCTACAAAACTATGGTAAGAACGGTTAGAAGGAGGTTCAAGTGTGTCCGTGTTTTTTTTTTTAATAGGAAGTTTATTTGAACGGATTATAAATACTTCTGTCAAATATAATCAGATCTGTATACAGATGTAATCAGACCAAAAAAAAAATCTGCGGAATATGTAATCCAATCTAAACAAATCTGATTATATTTGCAATAAGGTTCATACCTTGTATGATATACCTCATGTATTCTAAAAGTATAATAATTAATACAAATTATTATTATCAATAGTAATGCTTTCAAAAATATAATTTCAGGGTGATGCTGGCGTCAAAACTATGTTCAGTATGTCAGCTAATGCCACTGAAATCCTAATCGACATTGAAGAATCCTATTGTCTGATCGACAAAGAACAAGATCGCTGCACAAACGCATCGGAACGTGCATACATTGAAGAATACAGTCAATTGTTTGATGAAATGCAGAGCTGTACTAAGGGCAAGACACAAGTACCCTTAACAACCGTCGGCCCGGGCGCACCACTGACCACCACCGATAAACCAACCACCGTCGATGTCGTCAACACGACAACTACCGAACCGGAAATAAATTCGTCTGAAGCAACGACGAATGAAGATGTTATTACTCCTTTGACAGACGCGGCTCCAGCGGATCCGGAACGTTCAGTTGACAAGAACGTAATACCCGAAGAGGATCTTTATAATTTGACAGCTAATCATCTAGCTGTCACGCTTCAAAAATTAATAAAGCATTTCTAGAATGAAATTAATGTGAAGGAAATTTATTAATAAAGTGCAATTAAAAGAAATTAAATATTCGTTACATAATTTTTATTATTACAATCCGGCATCGCTGTTGTATGAATCCGTCTACTTTATTTGACAACCAACTGACATATAAGATTTTTAAAATTTTAGGTATAGTAAAAATATGTCAAAATTATCCAATTTTTTGTTTACCAGAGTACCTGTGAATGAATGAAATTACTTCTCACAATTTCGGGAATTTTTGTAACGTACGAGTATCACTCTTTCTAATAAAAAACTTCAATGACGTAAGTAAATAAGTAAGCCAGAAGTTTTAGTAGAGGATTTAGGAGTGCGCGCCTCAACTCTTGGGAAGTTCTGTTCTAATCGATTGACGTTCTATTCAATAAGAATTTGTTTTACTTTCACTCATATCGAATATCCGGTCATAAAAATACGGTAACTGCCGCTTAGTATATTATATAAAAAGTCGAATTTGATATACAAGTAAATAAAAAAAAAATAAGTAAATGTTAAATATTTCTCACGGAAGTTGACTAATCGCTCCAATTGCACTCGGCATAATGTAAAAAACCAAAAATCACCGATTGCAATGATATCAATTGAAGAGCCAAAGCCAAACGACCAAGCGCCCGATAACCCTTAGGTACTATATAAAATGAAGAAAATGCAATTTATATTGAAACTACATTACACAATTATTATATAATCTACCCGGCTTTGGTCGGGTTTTGTTTTAAATTGAAATATGTGTTAGATAATTAGTTGGCGGAACTTGCCTTATAGCGTTTCTGAGTAACCGCAGTGGGTGTTAAATTGATCCAACCACGCCCACTTTTGGTAAAGTAATCGACAGTTATTATACATACTTATATAAAAATTATAGATTTTTTTTAAGGAATTTTTATATTTATTTCAATCAGTCTACTGATATGTTGCAATCTTACAGACTTTAAGGTTTGTGTTTTAGTAACTTAGTTAAAAAGTATAAATAAGTTTTAAGAAGAAATATTCACAAAATAATCCAATATTTTCATTTAATTTCACAAATTTATGGGCGTAATAGAAGGGCGTAGTAGACTTTTTTCACCAAAAATCTTTCTTAGCGTGAGCTAACTACCCAACTACCCAGAATTTTATCGCAATCGGGCGAATGGTTTAGAAGCGCATAAAGGACAATGCAAGAAAGATGAATGGAAAGAAATATTAATTAATATATATCTACAATATATACATATGTACATTGGCATCATTTTGAAAAAGTTTCACCAAAATATATAAAGATTTTATTGGATTGTAGTAAACTTTAATTTCCAAATGAATTTTAATTGTAGAAACATTTAAAGTAAACTTCAGAATTATTCTCCTTGGCAAAACGATGTTAAATTTTTAATTTTCAAATCGTCAAAATAAAAGTTTTGTAACAATTTAAATACTCCGAAACACAAGTAAAAAACCCAAAAATATTTGTTTAAATTATTCTGAAATGACATTTCTGAAAGTCAATACGAAAGTTCTGCAGTTCAAATTGATTACTATAAATCAATTTTAAATGTCCTGAGTTTAGTTGAGATATTTTAAATTTATATAAAGATTTCGGAAATATTCTTAAATCAACATTTTAATTGAAATTTTGATCTACGAAGAACTTCTGAAATATTATTATTTTTGAAATCACGAGCGATGCATTGTTGTTGACCCAAATGATCATGTCGTTAATTCAAAAATCCAGTGGGTTGATATGGTGCAGTCGACGGAAGAGGACTTACAGCACGAACGTACAAGTATGTCGAATGTTCATTTTCGGCGTCATTTGAATAGAATATATTTTGAAATTTCTTCATCATAATAATGGTTGAAATGAGAACAATAATGGCAATAGAATGCAACCAGTTAAAACCAAACAATTGAAAAATACGTTGTTTAATTAAACCGTCAAAACTTCGATATAGATAAAATTGAAAATTTTGTATCAGATAAAATCAATTGCTGCCATATTGTTTATTAAGTTTATATATCCAGTCGAAATGATTCATGTATTCAAAGTATATATCCGGTTGTATATATTATTGTATTAATCCTTAACTAAAACCATGTAATTGAAATGCCAATCTTTGAGATCGTTTAACTTCAAGTGAAGAATTTATTGAAGAATGCAGTCGAGTCATACATAGCACATACATATGTACATGCATTCACATGACAGTCAGTCATAAATTGCAAGAGTATATTGATAATTAAACAACCACAGTATTAATAATAAATGCAAAAAGAAAAGTTGATTTTTAACTGGAAAAAGTAAATTAACGCAAAATTTTAATAATTTCTAAGAACACTAAAGGCCAACACAACCTCCAGAAAAACCGGAAGTTCTCATTCTACAGATAAATGTTTTAAACACCATTTGATAGATTTATGACCATTCGGTATTCTCTTATTCCGGTTTACGTTTTCTCTAGTACAATACGTTAATAAGTTTTTTCTTTCATAAAAATAAAACAAAACGTACTAAGCCTCATATCACCGACCGTGCAAAAGCAAAATTTTTGCGATAACTCTTTCCGACTCAAAAAAACCAACAACAAAAGAATCTAGCATCATAAAAACTTGAGTTTTATTAGTTACTTTTATTGGGGGGGGTACTATCAACTTTTTAAACTCTTATAATATTCAATATAAAAGTGTGAAAGACTGCAGAATTAGCCACAGTTCAGACAGAACAACGAAAGTGCTTAAAACGAACGAACAAACAATTTTATTTTGTGAATTTATTTTCTTGTGATTTGAAAATATTGAAAATGTCCGACGGACAAATAAATTTTAAAATGCATTCAGTTTTTAAGGTTACTATTTTAACGCTACTCTTGGGCGTAGTTGCTGCTACCCAATCGAAAATAAAGCCAGCCCAAGCAACAGAACACGGCTTCATGAAGTTCATGATGCGTTCATATGACTTGTCACAAGATAATCCTACACGCACGATATCTTGTTTGGATTACTATCTGCCACAGATGGCAGATCATTCGGCGGAGTATCAGAGAAGTTATACAATTTGCTTGGAAGAATCTATTGCGGACCGAACGCTAGCAGAAATTGCATCGGGGCCCAAACGTAACGAAATACAAGAGTCAGCAACAACTTCATGTGAAAGGTTTGGCAATTGCAATGACCTTGACGATTCTGCCAAATACTTCGAATGTTATATCAGTGCGGTAAGTTGTAGATTGACGAGTTATTTGTTTATGCTAGAGATAATAATCTCGATTTATAATATTACAGAGTTCCCAGGGTTCAAGTGATATGTACGACATTTCCACAAAGAGCAATTTACATTTAATTGATTGGTTAGAAGAGCATCGTCTAATCGATATCAAAGAGTACTCATGTACAAACTCATCGCTGCGTATTTATAATGAGGATTCGGCTGCAACAATTCGGGATATGGAGAGATGTGTGCAGGGCAAGGAGCCAGTGCCAACACCTTCAACCGAAGAACCAGCAACTGATGGTCCAACCAGTACTGATGCCGCGACAACAACCGAGGAACCAATAACTGATGGTCCAACCAGCACTGATGCCACTACAACAACCGAGGAACCAGCAACTGATGGTCCAACCAGCACTGATGCTGCTACAACAACCGAGGAACCAATAACTGATGGTCCAACCAGTACTGATGCCGCTACAACAACCGAGGAACCAGCTACTGATGGTCCAACCAGCACTGATGCCGCGACGACAACCGAAGAACCTGCAACAGATGGTCCAACCAGCACTGATGCCGCGACGACAACCGAAGAACCTGCAACTGATGGTCCAACCAGCACTGATGCCGCGACGACAACCGAAGAACCTGCAACTGATGGTCCAACCAGCACTGATGCCGCTACGACAACCGAAGAACCTGCAACTGATGGTCCAACCAGCACTGATGCCGCGACGACAACCGAAGAACCTGCAACTGATGGTCCAACCAGCACTGATGCCGCAACAACAACCGAAGAACCAGCTACTGATGGTCCAACCAGCACTGATGCCGCGACGACAACCGAAGAACCTGCAACTGATGGTCCAACCAGTACTGATGCCACTACTGATGGCCCAACAACCATAGATGCCGCTACGACAACTGAAGAACCAGCTACTGATGGTCCAACCAGCACTGATGCCGCTACAACAACCGAGGAACCAGCAACTGATGGTCCAACCAGTACTGATGCCACTACAACAACCGAGGAACCAGCTACTGATGGTCCAACCAGCACTGATGCCGCGACGACAACCGAAGAACCTGCAACTGATGGTCCAACCAGCACTGATGCCGCGACGACAACCGAAGAACCTGCAACTGATGGTCCAACCAGCACTGATGCCGCGACGACAACCGAAGAACCTGCAACTGATGGTCCAACCAGCACTGATGCCGCTACGACAACCGAAGAACCAGCCACTGATGGTCCAACCAGCACTGATGCCGCTACAACAACTGAGGAACCTGCAACTGATGGTCCAACCAGCACTGATGCCGCAACAACAACCGAAGAACCAGCTACTGATGGTCCAACCAGCACTGATGCCGCGACGACAACCGAAGAACCTGCAACTGATGGTCCAACCAGTACTGATGCCGCTACTGATGGCCCAACCACCATCGATGCCGCTACGACAACTGAAGAACCAGCTACTGATGGTCCAACCAGCACTGATGCCGATACAACAACCGAGGAACCAGCAACTGATGGTCCAACCAGTACTGATGCCGCTACAACAACCGAAGAACCAGCGACTGATGGTCCAACCAGCACTGATGCCGCTACGACAACCGAGGAACCAGCGACTGATGCCGCTACGACAACCGATAGTCCATCAACTACTGATGAATCGACTACTATTGTGATACCAACAACTACTGAAGACAATACCACAGATGAACTTGGTTCATCGGATGAAGAAAAAATGCCAGAAGAAGATCTTTTTAGGCTGCCCCAGGATCGTCTCGCCCAAGTTATGGAGAAGTTTAGAAAACATTTGGGTCGACCAGACAATAACTAAAAACAACTTTTTTCAAAACGAAATCATATTAAATAAATTCATTCAGCAAAATTCAGAAATAAATTATTTATTATCATCACAAAATCTAACAAACTTTATTGCCAACAATTTAAGTGAAACAACTTTGTAGAATGGTACCTAATACAATCTGCCAATAGACAAAGCAGTAATGGAAGCCCAGAAGAAAACATTTTGTATTTTGTTGTCCTAACGTGGAAAGGCGCTTTGCTCCCCGAGGAGTTCAAGGATCTAAAGATGATGATGAAAGTGGAAAGCAAACTTGTTCATGATCTTATTGTAATACTTTTATCCAGGTTGTGTTGTGAATAGAAATATGTGTGAGATAGTTACGACGGTGGGCGTGAAGTTAATCAAACCACGCCCATTTTTAGTAACGTTATCGATAGAGCACAAACAAATTCAGACACCAAATAAAATAATCGAATAGTTTTACATATTTGCAATTTGGGCGTATTAGGAAGGCGTCGCAGATAGTAACTCTTTCGTAAATAGTTTTCCAATCGAATGAACGGTTTAGACGCACCTATGGTACAAAGAGAGATGGATATAATGATAGAAACATATAATTTTTTTTATTTATAAAGATAGATGCGATAAAATTCATGAATTGGATAACTTTTTGTTTGTGAAGTTTGTGAAGTTTGTTTCAACTTTTGTTCCTTAATGATATAAACTAATCTTTCTTTCGGGCAATAGATCGAAAAGGGTTTATATGCCAAAAAAGATGCAACTGTTGTTAAATAGAGACGGCAAAACATAAAATTCTCTACAAACATTTTTTTCAGTTTATATTTTCAAAATTTATTAGCACACATACATATGTACTTTTGTGCCTGGTTAATATAATCTAAGAATTCGAACACATTTTTAGTTTAAAATTGACATACATATTATTTATATGACTGTGAATGACTGATCAATAAATTTTGCTGTATCAATGTCTAGCTCTCGTGTTGGTTAACAGCTGAAAATTAACTAATTGTTAGTAGTTCACTTTTGTATGGAGGAAAAAACTACTAGGAGTAGAAGTTTACTCCAATAACCATATGCAACGTCAATTTTCCACTGAGCCTTAACCAGGAAACCAAATAATTTTGAAGTTTAATCTTCTTATTGTAGTAAATTTAATGAAATGTAAACTCTTATATTAAAACTTAAGTTATAAAAGGAAAGTTCAAAGCATTTTAAAAAAATCAAAGAAGAAAGGAATATACATCTACATACGCCCAATTAAAATAAATATTATGAAATCAAACAAATACCTCAAACGATTACCTTTCGATTACCAACCGAAAATAATATTTCGTTATATTTTCGCCATAGACATATTTAGACGCAAACTTACCTGTAAAAGCATTCGCGCGCTTATCAACATTTTAAAGTCAACGGATAAACGTGTTTCAACGTTTGATAACAGCAATTGTCCGAATTTAGATTAGGTGCCGCTCTGTGCTCCGTAATCGTACTTTTAGCCAAACGACCATACGCTGGAGGAAACATGCGTACTAAGCTTTATCTATTTATTAAAATTGACTGACAATACTTGAAAAAAAAAGTAAATTATTTAAAATAAAAACTGTATTGTAGATAAAGATAAAATATATATTAAAATATAATCAAAAGGAAATTTCGACTAGCGTTTAGTATAAAAGCGCTTGAAGTGTCCACATAGGCCATAGTCATAAATTAAGACGCGATCATAATAAACGAACACACACAAAACGCGAAACCGTTAGCGAATTAGTTATATACTAAATATAAAAACTAAAGAGAAAAGAAAAACAAAGTGAAAATGCAACTGAAATTTGTGCTTCTTCTGTGCCTGTTGGCCTACAGCGCTAGCGCCACCGTCGACGTTGATATCGAGGCGATTATGTCGCATCAGCACCAAGCGATGCATCTGCTTGTGCGAACGCTGTCCGGCCAGTCACCTGCGGCCATTGACAACGACGACTATTTGGCGTGTTTCCCCGTCTACGAGGATGATCAGAAAATTGTAACGGATACGTACCAAAAGTCCTTAACGGTGTGCAGAACGACCGCCAACGATGCGAGAGCCAAGCTGACCGATGCTAGCGCTGCGGAGCGTGCTGATATGTTGAAGCGCGGCAACAATGTCTGCAATCAGTTCTCAGCTTGCGAACAGATCACCGATGGACTTAACTTCTTCCTGTGCTACAATAAGGCGGTAAGTTTTTCCTTCGTTGTAAAGTAGTTTAAAGAGTTCCACCAGTTCGATTGATTGATTGATTGCCTGATTTTCTTCATTTTATTGAACATTAAAGGCGTCCAACGGCTATCCTGTAGTGTATACGATCTCCACCGATTCCGAGACACAAGCAACTAATCTTCAAGTTGGTTACAATTCAATTCAGAATGATGAAGTTCAATGTACTACCGAAGCGAAAAATACCTACGTCACCAGTTTGGCCAATTGCAATACCGACTTGCAAGACTGTCTTAATGGCATCTCGGTACCAAAACCAACAACCGAGGCTCCCGCCGAACAAACTGATGCTCCTACCACGGAAGAGCCCATCGTTACTGATGCTCCTACCACGGAAGAGCCCATCGTTACTGATGCGCCCGTTGAGCCCACTACTGAGAAAGAAGAAGTTACCGTTGAACCAACAACTGAAGAGCCCGAGACAACTGAGGCTCCAAACGAAGCCACTACTGAAGAACATATCCAGCCCAATATGGACTTGATGCCTGAAGAGGATTTGCATCTATTCAAAGAGCAATCTCGTTTGAGTTTGTGGAGTAAACTGAGGCGTTTGTAAGTTTTTCGGTGTCATTTAGATAATACGAATGACTGCAAAATGGAATACAAAATTTAATTAAAAATGTATTATTGTAGATTTTTATTAAAACGTGTAATATATGTATGTACGAGTATATAACATAAATATACATATATATTTTGCAAATCGAAAATTAAAATATTTATTAACTTGAATCAGAATTCGAATAAGGAAATGAAATTCAATTTGTCTAAAAGCCAAGGTTGTCATATCGGTAATTTAACCGGTCACTGCCTAATGGGACGCCATGCCTTTAGGATGTGATTAAACACTAACAACTGGTGTACAAATTGCAATAAACCGGATGAAGAAGAAACTCCAGTACACCTACTTTGACATTGCCCAGCTCTTGCTTGATTCAGGATTCTTGGACAAACATTTTTCAGATCTCTAAACGATTTATCTTTAATACATATCTCCAAACTCAAACACTCCGTATGAAGGTCTGAAACTTTCGTAGTGGACCAATATCACGAAGTTAGGTCAACGCTTTTCTCCATTTAATGGGAGTATTTGGTATCATTATGGACCTAGTTTGGTCTATATGAGTCATTTGCCACCACTCTTACCTAAAAATATCATAAAATTGTCTTCAATTATGAAAATTAAAGCTACACAAACGGACACGCCCATCAAGCGACACAAGTTGCAGTATATCGATCATACTTAGGTTGCACAAACAAGAAGTTAACATCGCACGTCAAGCTTTAACGAGAAATTCACCAGGCTGAAATGGATGAGTCTGTAATGAATTTAATTAGACCGGATAGTTTAAATTGAAGACTGCCTGAATTTCGCGTTCAACTAGACTAAACGAAACAATGAGATGAATAATATTAAAATAAGGTACGACCAAAAATTACTTATACAGATTACGACATGCGCATGTCCTCCATATTGCCATGGCGTGCTAATTGACAATCCCTTTATCTATATTCATGTGCAAAATTTAAAAATAAAAATATCTGCAAATGTTTAATTGCAATAATAACAATAAAAAGAGATAAAAAAACGTAGATTTTTTTAAATTTAAAACAGACAGTCCGTCAGAGGGTCAACGGTGACCACTTGCGCAGAACATGAACTTTTCATTGCGCTAATGTCGTAATCTGATGTAAGACAGCCTAAGAAATTTGAAGAAACAACAACCGAGATTAGCCTAAAAATTTAAGAAAATAAACAAAGGTAAACTGATATAAATAAATTTTTTTTTTAAATTCGGAATTCTAAAAAAAAACAACTATCTTGGTTGGGCCCAACCTTGGTTGGGCCCAACCTTGGTTGGGCATTCCTAATTGAATTTTTTGGATAGTTATAGTATCAAATGTAAAGATTTCTTGCACATACTTAAAAGAACCATAAAACTTTTTTGTTTGATTACAGATTTTTTGTTGTTATCGGATAATTTTCGATTATATTGCATTGTTTGAAGGCAACGCCTGGATACTTTGTTTACGCCATGACGTACGTTACGACTGACAGTCAGTTTAAAATGTATGCATATAATTAAATAATACGCGACTGTATCAAAACTTGTACGTCGACGAGTCGGAAAAAAAATGCGCAACTCCCAAAATTCGACGTACGTCGAGTAGTTTGACAGACTTTTCCCTACTTTAAAATTTTTGGCTGACTTTATTGACATCAAAAAAATATTATTTGAAAAAACAATAAGAGAAAAATTAAAAATGATAAACATATAAACTTAAAGAAGCTGTGCAAATGCATCTTTGGGTTTTGTACAAAAAACATACAGGAACAAACTTTTCAAAGAAAAAGCGTGGAAGCCGGTAGCGACTGCGACTTGAGCAACTGTTAAATTTTTTAGGCTATTTTATATATTTCAGTGTCAGAGCAGGTGGAGATCCCTTCGCGATCGATTCGAACGGCAGGCGGAACTTGCGAAGCCAAAATCCCGAGTTGCTGCAACAAAAAAAAACATAATTGTTAATATATTTTCTGGCATTTTAACTAACTATTTAACTAACTATTAATTTAAATATTAAAAATAATTAATTGTGAAGATCTAACTGTAACTAATGTGTATTATTCAATTTCTAGCATAGACAAAAACCATTGTCAACTTGTACCAGATGGCGCTGCATACAGAAGAGAGTTAAATTTAATCTAATCGGCATTCTTGTTTAACGGTTTTGAGTTTTTTCTTTGAGTATTTTATTGTTGGGTTATTATACCCTAATCCGTACGCACATACAAGTGGCAGGGTTTATTTAGTTTGGTCTATAGTTTGTAACACATATTAAGAGGTGTGATAGATACAGACTAAAGCAACCAATAACGAAAACTCGAATCCCGGGATCATGGGAACCCGGATGTTGTTTAAATCCGAAATTTTAGAATTTTTGGTTTTTGTTGCCATGTTTTTTTTTAATATTTTCCAAAGTTGACCGGAATCCTGATAAAAAAAAACAGGTTCTCGGGATTTGCAATTTTGAATTCCTAAATTTTCAAAAATAATCCGAGAACGAATGCCTTTCTATAGACATGTATAAATGATCAGCGTCTTTTCCTGTGTCGTTTTATACCTGCAAGAAAAGTTCCAGATATATTACCTGTAATTTAAACATTCACCACCAACGATGATACAGTCAGCGATGCCTTCTTCTTCTTTAGAGGAGATTTATTTTGTTTGAATTTTCATATCATGTTGCAATACGATGAGGACGTTGTTCTTAACCGATTTCGCCCATTTTTTGTTGTTACTACTCAATCGTTAAAAATAAGTGCAAATTGATGACTTCATTTAATTGTTGTTGTGACCACTTAAAAGGAGGTAAGAATAGATTTTGTCTTATTCTATTAAACAAGCTAAGTTTGTAGATTTGTCTACAGTATCTCAAGATCGGCTCAATCGGTGTTGATGATATTTGTCGAGAAAATAAGATTGCGACATCTTTTATTCTTGAGAAAATTAGTTATGTGGGTGAAATCGAGATTTTAACTGGGCATGGTCGAAAACTATTATTTAAAATAAAATGAGAATGGGTGGTCGGATTTAAATGCGTTTTTTTTAGCTTATGGTCTATAAGTCCACCAAGAATTTTGTGTACAAATATTTTTGTGGGCTAAAGTGGGCATGGTCAAAGAGTTTTTAAAAAAAAACAAGATTTGGTTGACTGTTTACTTTATCTTGAAAATAATTCTATTGATTTTTACGAAACTTGCCAGCTTGCCCTTATTTGGTGCAACAATAAGTTTGCGACAACTTTGACTTTCGGGAAAACTGTAGACATGGTCGATAATTATTTATAATCATATAAAATCAAAACGTCAGAATGTTATCCGTTTTTTTTTAATTTGTTTGATTCATTATCCATTGGAACTAAAGTTTTTGACAAAAATTATTACATAATCTGCCGAGCGATCTCGGTCTCCCAGGCACTATGTATTGCTTTCAAAGACTATCAAATAAATATTGTGCCCATCTCACATACAAACTACTTATCTTGTTTTGCATCCTGTTCAATTTTGGTATTTAGAGTTGGAGTCGTAGCATATGAAAAAATCGTGCGATATACAAGGTGGCGCAAAAGAAGTCATCCGATGTTGTTTGGCTCTTATTTTTTTTTCTAAATAAAAAACTTCGATTCTGTTTTTTGATTATGTTTATTTAGACCCTTAGAATTAATTGTGTTAAGTCGAGAAGATGATATCGGATAAATGGGCGCCGTC
The DNA here is from genome assembly GCA_949127995.1 of Suillia variegata. Classification (NCBI taxonomy): domain Eukaryota; kingdom Metazoa; phylum Arthropoda; class Insecta; order Diptera; family Heleomyzidae; genus Suillia; species Suillia variegata. The sequence goes on from OX421842.1 coordinate 41,265,957, forward strand.
ACAATTGATTGCCATACGGGCTCGTTTTATGGCATTTTCCATCACTTCGGCGAAAGTTTCGGGCGATAAATTCTCGCATTCGTGTCGGATATTTTCCTTGAGGGCTTTTAAGGTCTCAGGCTTGTTGATGTAAACACGAGACTTCAAAAAACCCCATAAAAAGAAGTCCGGGACCATTAAATCGGGGCGATCTGGCGGGCCAGTGCAAATCGCCAAAACGCGAAATTAAGCGACCCGGAAACGCGGCCTTCAGAATGTCGGTTGTGGCTCGTGCAGTGTGTGCTGTTGCTCCGTCCTGTTGGAACCACATGTCCACCAGTCCTAATTCGTCCAGTTCGGGCAGAAAAAACTCGGTCAACATTGCCCTATAGCGCGCACCGTCCACTGTTGTCGTTTGACCCGCGGCGTTCGGCCCGATGACTCCTCCAGCGTGAACAGCGCACCACGCAGTCACTTTGAGCGGGTGTAATGGTTTCTTGTGCATCACTCGCGGATTTTCGGTTCCCCAGAAGCGATAATTTTGCTTGTTCACGTACCCGCTGAGGTGAAAATGAGCCTCATCGCTCATTATGATTTTTGCCAACACCACAGACGAATTGTTACGCAAAAAAAAAGACACAATTATTCCGCGTTCTTGGGAGTGTATCGCTCCATGGCTTATTCACTTGTATTCTGTATCTGTCTAGTCCACAAATGTCAAAACAGATTTGACATTGGCGGCCATTTGCAAAAATGAGAGCATCTTCCAATAGGGTGATTAATTTTGCGCCACCCTGTACTTCAGCTTCACCACAGTCGAAGATAATCTGATTACTAGTTCTATATACTTTCTAACATAATCTTAAAAAGATTTGGAAATCTCGAAGAACAAATTTTTCTTTTAAATTTGTTTATTTAAAGGTTTTTTTTAAATATATATATCCTGATCAAATTAATAAAGCATACATATGTATAAACGAATACTCAAACATAATATGCACTCACGAAGTATGGGTGTATAAAAATAATATTTTTGTCGCATACTTTTGGGCGGGCATATGCCGATAACGTCACAGTCATTCATAATTCAGGAGAATATTTATAGCAAAAAAGAAAGAAACTTATCAATAGCCATAAAACTATTATCGATAAGCGCAATTAAAGCTGAGTGTGTTTACACCCGCAATTCGACTGCCTAAATTCAGAGAAGCAAAACAAATGCGACAACAACAACAACAATAAACATGCAAACGCGAACGCAAACGACAATCAATAAGAGAATCCGGCCAGATAAGATTTACCAACACGAATGACAGTACTTTGTGGCATCGACTGGAGTATGCAAAAAACATTAATGAAATAGATAGAATCGGAAACAAATTTATTACAATTATTATACAAATTTATTATTTATACATAATTGACCTTGAACTGATAAAGGATAAACTTGGGATGCTGCTAAGAAAAGGAAAACAGGGTGCATGATTATTTTGGCATTTGACAAAAGTTTGTACTTGCACGTAAGGGAAGCTTTAACAGCAAAAGACTTCGGGACTGAGTTGAGAAATCGTTTTTCAAGTTTCGGGTTTGGACCGTCGTATTGGTTTGCTGCGGAAGTTGTGCTCTGTGAAATTGCTGGAGTACACATCCGTCGAGGACGACGTAAGTCAAGTAGTTTCGACTGTTCAAAAATTAAAAGAAATCGAATTTGCTGTAAATAAAAAAAATGGATTGGCTGTTTGCTACTGAAGGGTTTGTCGGACGAATACAAACCTCGATAATTATGAGCATTGGAAGCAGCGGAAATATTTCAATTAATTTTTAGAAGAAACTTTATTCACAACCATTTTAATCAATACAATTAAGAGCGTAATTGGGAAATAAATATAGTTGCAAAAGAAATGTATTCAAGTTGTTGACTTTTATTAATTCTTGCTTACCAGGGATCGAATCTAGGCCTACTGCGTCAGAGTCGAGAGCCTTCAGACTGCACTTCTGGCGCATAATACCAGAATTGAAACGGAGAAAACAACAATTTGCAGTTGAAATTTTTGTAATTTAAATATTAATCAACACAATTAAAAAGATTTTCAAATTTTGATCTTGTATGAAGTCTCTAGAGTTGAAATCTGTTTCAATTAAAAATTAACTTGCACTAATTAACAGTTTAGTTTGAAATTTTGAGTTTTTTAGTTAAATATTTGATTGACTAAAGTTATTATATGAATTAGCCCTAATATTAAACAGTCAATAAATTTTTTTTTGTGCAGAAACGACTGTGAAAAAGTTCGTTTCATCACGAAAATAAATTTCGATTTTTTCCTCCAATTTTTGTTGCTTATCAAAGTACTGTTGCGATAGTCGGCTATTATTGGTCTAGTGGATTCATGCGATTGTTAATATGGCATTTAAATGGTAGATTGTGCGGCGACGTCAAGCCTAGTTGACATACTAACGTGTCGGCGCAATGAGGTACAACACACAAATTGCTCTGATCTTGCTAAGCATTTTTACATGCGGGCTCCGCCAGTATTTCGCCGAGGAAATGCCGTCCTACGACATTTGTTTCGATCAATACGCGCAGCGCAACGCAAACGCTTCAGCGCAATATCGTGAGCGGTACGTCGAGTGCGAGGAAACCGGCAATAGGACGCGCCATCAAATATACCGCGCTAAACAACCGGAGCGGGAGCAGATCGAAGCTAGCGCTGCAGAGATTTGCGCCAACATGGCGCATTGCAATGGACTGAAGAACGACATGGAATTCTTTGAATGTCATGCGGAGAAGGTAAGTGCGTCAGTGAATATTAAAGAAGCTTTAAGTTAAATTTAAAAAAATCCTTTCATAGGGTCCATCAAATATGGGAGCAATTATGTCAATAAAACTGAATTCGATGTTGGCTCTCATCGATTTAGAGGAACAATACGAAGAAGCAGAGAAAACAACGCTTAAGTGCATCATCGAAGCACAGCGCGAGTACTCACAGGAAACGGCAGCAGCCTTCACTGAGTTAATGTTGTGCCTCAACAATTGAATAAGGAGCGAAAGGCTGTGAATATATTTACAAAAAAACAAAAAACAATAACAATAACAAAAACACTCAAAACAGAAACTTTAATTAAGTTTGGCAATAAAATGTTGTTTAATACTATTGACAAATTTAGTTAAATTGTCCGAAGCCTCCTTGTGATAAGATTAGATTAGTATAATAATTAACTTTAAGTTTTTATAATGATTGCCAATTTTTATGGTTAACTCTAAGGCTAATACTACTGGATATCTAAAGAGAATGTATTTTTTTATTGCAAATGATTTCCGGCTCTCAAGAATTGCCTTTAATAAAGAAACAATATTTTGTATTCTTTATTTTTTTTCTTTTTTACATACGAACGTTTAGATTGAAGAAAGTCGTTGAACTGGCAGCAGACTTAAAGCGCTGTAAGAACTTATTTCTGACGCTAAAGATATTGTGTAAATAAATATATTTAAGGAAATATTTTATAAGACAAACGTTTTCCTGTTTTTTTTTTAATAATATTTTGAAGTTGGGTCTTTAAGCTTTCGTTTTTATAGAACCATTACGAAGAGAAGAGAACCAGAGCAGCTTTATTTCTTTTTTTCGCTTTCCTTCAGCTCCTACTCCAGCTATCAATAAAACATGGTTTACAGATCGAGGAAGATGGGTTTAGAAGATATTAATAAACGCCATAAATCACTTGTAATAAATTTTGATTGATTAGCTGTCCTTATTGTCCTTGTCGTTTAATAAGGGTTGCAACCTTTTTGCATAGTATTTATATGTATAGTACAGCTTTGAGTCTAATTAGATCATGGCATGGTAAATAAATTAAAAAATTGTATACGAATAAATTAACTATACATATATACCATATTGTGTTGTCCGTCCTAAGTTCAATCAATCAATCAAGGTGGTTGGGACGTTGGTAGAAGGACATATTTCCTTATCTAATAAGTGGACCACGCAAGAACAAACCATAGTTAGTTAGGAAGGTGTTAAGACATCTAGAGGGCTAAGCATAAGTGGTACGAGCACTACGACCATTAAAGGTTCAATCATGAAACTAGAATCTGTTCTACCCTCCTCTTGAAGTATAGATAATCTATAGTAGATTAGACCTTGTCGAGTATTTGATGAATGAAGTTGGTGTTGGAAAATCCTGCTGAAAATATTAAAGACGAAATCTGGCCAAAGCCGGACATTCACAGAAGATATGTAATTATGTTCTATCATTCTCCAGGCACAGTCTGCATTCATTGCCGACCCATTATATGGCGGTGAGATAGCCAGTGAGATAGCCAGTTAATAGTCGTAGATTAGATCTGTTTAGTCCGATGCGGTCCTAAGTTACTCCAAAGAACTCCTAAAGAGTTTTATTAAAATTTAAGTTATAAAAGTATTATATAAAAATGTAAACCATTATCTCCAATGGTTCTCAAGATATCTCGATTACAAGAGAAAAGTAATTTTTACAATAGTGCGGAAGGTCATGAACTTAGTTTGTTGCCCCATTGTTGTAATGCCTCATCATTTTAGCTGGGTGATCTAATTGTAGAAAAGAGTAAATGAAAGGATGTAAAAAAAAACTAATAGGCAATTTTTAAGAGAAGAGGCATTTGGAGAAGAGAACCAGATGAGCTTATTATCTTCTTTTCGCTTTCCTCGAAATCCTCCACTGCTATCAAAAAAAATCAAACTTTACAGATAGAAGAAGATAGGTTAAAGTGAAATTAATATGAGTAAACATAGTTTATAGTCTAGATCAGATCAGATCAGGACAAGATAAATATTAAGACAACAAGATGTCGTGTCAAGTCAATACAATTGTAACTAAGGACTTACCATTTCTTATCCTTAATTGAAAAAAAAAAACGAGAAAAAGTCACTGTCAGACCTTTGATATTGAAACTTCTTTTGATAACAAAGTTCGTGTCAAAAGTAGTTGACTTCCTTAAGCCTCCAGGAAGAGTTCAGATTTCGCATTAATTTATTTATATAATAAACTATTTTGTTTTAATACTGAATTTCATTTATTATATTAAAGGCGTTTAGTTAATCACATAGTAAACTTGAGTCTATGTTTTTGGAGCAGCAGGATCTGCTGGAGCTAGTGTGGTACCGGGTGCAGCAGCGGCATCAGTCGCCTTAGTACTGTCAGAACCATCCGGAACAGCGGTAGTTGGAGCAGCTTCCGGTGCGTTTGTTGGACCCTCTGGTGATGCAGTGTTACCATCGTTAGTCAAACCGTTTTCTAGGCAAAAATTTAATTCATCGTAAATGTTGGCGGTCGACTGGACATAAACGCGTTCGGTTGCATTGGTGCACTGGTACATGGTAGCATCAATTACTTCCAATTGTTGTTGCATCGAGGCAGCATCATCGGAAGCATTGCTCGACATGGTGTAAACCGAGCTAAGCACACCCTTGCCCTAAGGAACGAAATGGAGATATGAGATAGCGATATATTTGCCTACTTAAAAATCTGGACGTTAGGCATTTGAAGAGCCGTGTTAGGCTGATCTCGATGAGCTCTCATACACTTTCATGAGTCCTTATGATACATGAAAATAACTCACCAAAGTCGTAAAACAATTGAAGAATTCCAATGAGTCGTCAATGGCCTGACAATTGGTTATCAAAGTAGTCACATTGGATGCAGCCGCAGATATTTCATTTTGTTGTTCCTTCATGGTCGTCATGACAGTAGTGCGATCTGTGGTGGCACTATTCACGCAGGCATTATAGTCCGTCGACCACGTATTGGCGACGACCTGCAACTGAGGCAGATACTTGCCAAAACACTGCGCCGAAATGGCTGGATCTGCTGCAATGGCCTGCGTCTGCGTCTGCTGTTGCATAAACTTGGCCAACGAAATGTCACCGGATGAAGATGCCAGCCGTCCAATGGCCGGAATGGAGGTGGAGCTCTATGAAGGTCATTTTATTTAAACATGTTAAAGTTATAAATAAATTCCAAAACTGCTTACGACAGCTGCCACCAAAAGGCCTAAAATTCCGAATAAGGTTTTCATTGCTTCTGAGCAATCTGGTCTGCTGAATGTTTGGTTTGGCTTTGAAATAAAGTCAGTTTAGCTTTAAATTTAATTTGCACTGATCATGGGTCTTTTATAGGTTTAGACAAAAGCATTTGTATATACATTTTGTTTTTGCAATTAGATGCGTTATCGCATTTTGCTATTGTCCGACATGCAATGCGACAAGTGTCTCTTGTTCTTCTTCTTCTTCTTCTTCAGTTGCTGTCGCAGCGTACGCAATCGGGTTGAGGCGTGTCGCTGATGTCGAAGGTATTCACAATGGATTTTCCAAAGCTCAAGTGCTGACCATCCATCCATCTATGTTCGTGACTATCGAAGACAATGACACAATATCGCGTTGATCGGTTTGACGCAGTGATGGCACTCTACATACATCACAATGATATTACATTTTTTTTCAAAATACAAAGCGTTGTGATTTAATAATTTATTCGGACTGAAGGCTTGAAGAAGTTATACAACCGAAATTTTGCACATATTTTGGATCTTGGTTAAGTGGAGAATTCATATAAATTTATTTACCATTCATTTGATTAAGTTTATAATGTTTTAAGTGAAGGGATGCAACGAATCCTATTTGACAATTAAGAGTAAAGATTAATAATCGCCGCCACGATTAATCGACAATTATTTTTAATAATTTCCAAAAATTTACAGATTATGAATTTTATCAATTGTATGATTGGAATATATATCTTATATGAGTCTGATGCCTTAACATAGTTAGTTAGATAATATGTTTTTTTTCCAATGAAATTTGGGATCATTTTTAAGATTAATGCGGAAGGAACGAGTCTATTTTGTTTTGATATGAATTTCCAAACTTTTATTACGATTAATCATAATCATTGAATCACATGAAGCGGATTGTAAATATCGGTGAACTACAAAAATTGCATCGATATGCGGAAGTTGATGTTATAAACAAATGAAAAGCGATCGTTGAACCTCATATTTGCAACCCAGCAAAACTGCTTATAAGCGATTATATAGAATTGGGTCAACCAATGCAGAAGCCGCGATCGATTTCCGGGTCGAGTTTTTGGTTTTTATTGGTCTATTTTAGAAGCGGGCCTAAAAAGAGTAAGGCGTAACCGTTGGGCGGAATTTTACATAGCAAGGTTTCTCTTTGTTTTGGTTTGTGTAGGGATCTTAGTCTATTAAGTTCTTTTGAGTAGTAAAGTTGAATTGTTCAATTTCAAATATTAATAAAAGTAAAAAATTTAGTTAAAAAAGGTGTAACCAAGTTTTAATTTCGTGTGTGACAGATTTTTCACCGTGAAACTTTGAAACAGCAGGATCATCTTCAGCAGGATCAACTTTAGCAGAATCCTCCCCACAATTTAAAGGGTACAACATTCGGCGCAGCCGGAAGGATCTGATCCAACTTCTTATGATGCAACACTTTGTTGAAGATATATGAAGAGATTTATTTTGAAAGGATATTGCATCGATTTTTCTTTTCTGTATACTTTGCTAAGGTTTTTAATTAAGTTATTTTTTGAAATCCAATTGAAAGGATAAGAAAACATATGATATATATTTATATTGAGTAGATGGTAATGCCAATCTGATACATAACAATTGATGGCATGTCACATACATTCTAGCTGATGTTTTCTCATTAAACTAAAATCTCATATTTTTTTATCCTGAATTTGAATGTAAATTAATATTTATACTTTTTTTTGAAAGATCCTAATCAATCAAATTTGATGATCAATCAATTTGGTTCTCTTTCAAAGTTTTTTATATTTGATTTTTTCAATTTGAATATATGAAAAATTTCACAATTTCAAATGTTTGCTTTATTTTACTATAATTTGTTTTAAGTAGTAAAATAGTTTTGAAAATAAATTTGTTTCTTATATTTTCACAAAATGCATTCACATGACTTGTAGACTTAAAATTGTGAATATATACTTATATAAATACAACTAAACATAAAGAACCAATTACAGATAAGAATTAAATCCATCAAAAAAGTCGATCAAAACCAATTTTGAAATAAACTAAACAAGTTTTAAAAAAGTTAAAATTTGACATTTTCTCCTTTGAAATACGAATTTTAATGGGTTGTATTGTCTCATATAGTAACTTCTTAAGCAACAACAAACAAATTGACCAATCTTGCAGACCAGACAGCGCTGTTTCGGAACACGCTTCTATGCTATTCCTCAACAGCGTTCTTTTTGTTTGCTACAACCTTCGTTAATCATTCACCAATCTATTCCAAGAAATCTAAAATGGTGTGTAAGAACAATTAAGAAAGGAGCCCGTGGTGCTATCTCAGTTTTTATTTTTATTTTTTTTTTGGATAACAAATGAGGTTGTTGTTATTATTGAATAACAAATGAATAATCCACAGAGAGTTGATTAAACGTAATTAAACTATTTCCATTTGGTATTACTAATTTGATTTTCTTATGTGTTCCAAGGAAAAATTGACGCATTAATTTTACTTTACAATTTATTAAAAAAAAAGTTTCCATCACTGGTGGAATCACTTTCTAAATGGGTTAAGTATTTCGCACTTTACGATAAGTCGTAGATATCTCCTTAAGTTAGCTGTAAACCGTTGCACAGTGGTCACAACTAAACGATTCTTGTGCGAAACAAAATGTTTCATTTATTTTAGATATTGCTTGTAAATCTTTTTTAATTTAAATTAACTATGAATAATTGACATAAATAATGCTGAGAAAGTTCAGGTTACTGATAGAAATCTCAAGTCAACTTAATCTGTTATTTTTTTTAAAGGAGGAAGAACCACTTGAGATTTAGTGTTTGTTAAAGCCGGTTCCTATAAAATGACGATAACGACGTCTCGATAAGATCGTCGCCAAATTAACAAGAAATCAATTCTTTGAATCAAATACAAATGAACAAATGTATACATATATAAATAATCAAAAATCTGCCAAGTTATTAAATGGTAATTACTTATATACTACAGTCGTATACGCAATACTCATTGTTCGGTATCAGTTTGTCGGTGTTGGTCACGTTTGAGTTGTATTAAGAAGTCTATAAAAAAACATGAAAATAATTAATAACAATAATAAAAAACCAAACTCTGTTGAAAACTTATAAAAGCAAGTTTGTGAATATTTTTTACTAAGCCAACAACTTTATTTGATATTTGGATATCTGGAAAATTTTTTTTAACTCGCACTCACTGTGCCTTTGATAAGCGTTTGACATTCGCTAAATTATCTCTTCGCTTATAATTGATCCGCAACTATGTGTGTATCTAGTTCCAATGGAACGTGCCAATAGCCAATAATATTGTGATTAATATAACATTTACTTATGTATGGGTATCTAAATGTGTACCACAAACCTCGCATTCACAAATGACCATGCGAAATTCTTAAAAGTTGAGAAAACTGCAATTTTCTAATTGGGAAGGTCGAAACTAAAAATCTATAAAAACAAAAGATACTTTATTTGGTATATAACTTTAACAAAAAGTTCGATTTTATTGAAATTAATTGGCGAGCAGTATGAAAGTATCTTATTTATAACCACACATAAAAATTATTCCATGAAACGAGCTCAGTTTGTATATTCGCCTCCAGAATCTCAAGACTGACTCTATGATAGAGTCTCATGGGTGACCATGCCCATGAGACTCTATCATAGAGTTTTTTTTAAATAAAATGCGAATGGATTGTCGGATTTGAATACTTTTTCGAGCACAAGTGGGCATGGTCAAACAGTTTTTTAAACGAATAAGTTTTGGTTGATTTAAAATGACTCCAACGATTTTGATGAAATATTTCGGCTTGTCGTTATTAGGTGCAATCATTATCATCCACAGGAATTAAAGTTTAGACAAATCTATAATTTCTTGGGAAATTATCTTCCTTTAGGATTTCTTCAGAAACTAACCAACTATAAAACTTTTTTATGAAAATCTATTCTATTGACACAAAAGTATCTCAAAGCCCAAGTAAATAATTAAATTGAAAATACAATTTAACTGTTGTGAGATTTAATAATTTGTGAAGAGAACTCGGTCTGCCAGGTACTTAATTTTAAAATGAAATTTAGATTCATACTAAGAACCTTTTGAGCTATTTACAGCTTTGCGAAGAAAATGTTTCCTTATGCCACTTTTTTACTACCGGATCGATATTTCTTCATATGAAAAACTTAATAGAAAGTTCTTTAGAAATCAGAATATCATTTCGATGTACCCGATTTTCGAATATATGAGTATAAAAATCTAAACTATTGATTCATTGGTTTTTTTTTTATAATTGCATTATCTTTGACTGAAATATTTAATAAAATAAGTATGAGTAGTCAAATTTGTTTGTATTTATATCTTTGCGAAGTATTTCTTATATTATCATGTATTTTATTTTAGCGAACAAATTGAATTTAATTCGAGTGTTTCGCTTTGATAAGAAAGAAAAAACATTTTCAACAGTCGCCATTGTTGGGTTTTTCTCATGACAACAATTTTGTTCACTTAACCGACCAATTCAAATATTGGCGAGCTTGTTGGTATCATAACTATTGCCACCTGTCGTTTCTACAACTGGACGAGATTTTGATGATAAACGTTTGACGTTTACTTGTAATCATATTTTTTTTAACAACTTTACGCTCTACTTTTTTAAAATTTTTGTAAAATTGTTTGAATTAACAGCTTTGGTATCTAATTTCATGTGGTTAATTCTTATAACATACGAGCACGAGTACATTAAAAGTGTTGCAGTACAAATGGTCAATGTTATGTACAGATAACGTTTATTTCATGGCATATTTTTGAGCGAAAAATTAAAAAAAAAACATTTTTAGACCAATTTAAAAATTCTTTGTTAATTTGTTTAAACGAAGCTTTTAATTGGCTATGTCAAAGCTCAAATACCCTACACCATCTTGAAGACATATAAATGTGTGTACTATATATTCACTTATTATTTATATAGTAGTAGTAGTAGTGGTGGTGAGGCTACACCAGCATAAGTAGCTCAATTACTGCCGTTTTGATACCACATTCTCCTGTATAGGGAACGAGATCAGTTCTGAAATCAACCTGAAAGGTTGAGGAATTTTAGTAAGTTAAGCAGTAGCAAGTCGGAGAGCTTCTCTAAAGAAGTTGGAAAAGCACAGTGGAGAGTGCAAAGTCTGACTCTTGCTAGAGCTGGACACTCGCAGAAGAAGTGGACCAGCGTCTCTGGCGCGTTTGGGTTATATTAGTTCTTTTTGTTTTTATCCGATCAGTCACATATTTTGTCACTATAGATTCGTGTTACTATTGAAGTGTTACATACAGAATTTGAACTGATTATCTGTTGTTAAATATTTGTATCGCAAAAAATGGTGTAGTCTCCATAGGAGAGGGAGTAGTTAACATTCGATTTTGTTCTTCTTAAATTTTAACCTTTATTTTGAGAATAGAATAGAAGCTCACACATCAAAGTTCAAATCTTCAGAAAGATATTAAATCTATACTTATACTAGCTGACCCGGCAAACTTTGTGCCGCTCAAAATTGATTTTTGCATTGAAATCATTTCGAGTATTTACAATTCCACACGATCCGCTCTTGAGTGAAGCGTGTTCATTGGTATGCAAGTTTGTTTTATATCAATATATATAGTCTAGATATGTTAGTAAATATATATATAATGTCATACCTTCCATGTCTTCTTATGGGCGCTAAAGCATGATATTAAAAGTAACTTTTAACAAAAATATTATATTAACCAGATTTCTAATAATATCGAAAGCTTCATGAAAAAAAAACTTTATCTTTAAAAAGAAAAAAAAACAAAAACAACAAAAAAAATGTTCGTTATCAAATAAATTTCAGACTTAAAAAGTAATATAAATAAAAAACTGATCGCAGACACTCTCACCTCGATTTAAATTACACGAATCAGTTGACAATTATTTGCCACTATCTCCGCACTTTCGATTTTCATTTCGGCAACTGTCGTTATTATGTTATATGTATGTACATAGTTTGGACTTGAGCGTCTGATAAAGAAGCTATTTAACCGATAAGAGGTGCGAGCTGCCACACAGACACTTGAGAATATCAATAAAAAATCAATCAAATGATTAACACACGCAAATTCTTGGCGCTTTCGAACCAAAAGTAAAGTAAAGTGTTTGGGTTTATAACTATCTCGCACAGTCACACGCACAAATATAAGTACACAACCAGCAGTAAATGGAAGGAGTCATTAAAATTTTTTCAAGATTTTAAATGTTTTTTAAAAAATGAACTTAAATAGTAATTATGTACTCGTATATATGATATATATATTTAGAAAAGTTAAACAAAAATCATTTAATTTAATAATATTAAATTTAGTTAATTTGGAATTTAATTATCAGGAAAATATGTAAAAATATGTGGTCTGATGCGTGATTCGGTAATTAAGGACGACTTTTAATTTAATATTCTTTTTAAGAATCAGTTCAAAAACCAGTATAAGTACCCCGTACAATATTATACAAAGACAGACACATATACAGACTAATATTCATATGTTAAGTTGAACTGATTCTCGAAAGTGCTTGATAGAAGGATTGGAAAATGAAGGAGGACTCATGGCAAATGATGGTCTGGTGAAATTACAATTTAGAGAGGAGAAGTTGAGAAGTGTTGAATCAAATTAAAGAACGGTATGGTAGCACGTTTCAGCGAGTGTTGCTGCTACCTTGAAAAAATATATAAGTATATCAGGCAGAAAGCACAAAATTTATCGTTTATATCATATAATTTTTTGACAAAACTTTTTAAAGTATTAAAAATACAACTAGATTTGGCAAATAACATTTAATAAATTCTTAATATATCTTGAAAATACAAAATCTTGCATGATAATTTAAACTTAAAAGTGGGTACATATCATATATGTTAATATATACAACTTTTGCTGTTATCCAGCGAATTTTCGAATTGAAAGGAACAACAGTTTTTGTATGAGATCAAATTCAATTGCTGAAAAATATTAAAATTGCTCCAAAGTCAGAGAATTTGTTTCGTTTTGGCACCGTAGTTCGACTCGTTCCATGATATTTTGTATCTGAAAAATATTACGTCTAAAAGACTGATCTGCTTTTTTTGCTTTTCTAAAAAAAATGCCAAACATCTTCTTTCTATGAAATGATATTGATAAAGTGCAATTATACCGAAAAATCTTAACCTAAAGCCAAGCCTAGGCCTTAGTAGCTAGTGCTTAGTTCGTAAGTTGTTTATTGTAATATAATGTAAGGGATTTTAGTTAGAATATTTTCTTTAAACTTATTAAATTAATTGGCAACTCCAAAACAAATCCGAATTCCAAACTAATATAAAGATAACTAGCTGCTGAATTAAGATATATGTATATAGGCATAAGTATGCGTTAAAAGCAACTCGTGGTAAAATGCAAGCCTAGCTTCCGCTTTAAACTTCTCATTCTTTCCAATTCTGAACGCGTGCAGTGAACATCAAAAAAAATTTCAAGTTTCGGCGAATCACCAAAAATTAAGTGATCTAAGTGAAAAAAAAAATTAAGTTCAATTTCAGAAAATTTCACTATTTGGAAACAAATCCATAATAATATTTTGGATTTTTATAGAAATACATTTTTCCTTGTTAATACAACAAAAAAAATACTCGTGTACTCGTGTATCTAAAGGTAACATATGGTTTGAATTAATTTTTATTAAAAAGCTGAGATTATTGTATTTAAATATACAGATTACGACAAAAATTTCGTTCGCAATCCAAATTGTTGGTGTCGTCCACGAGTCACAACACCCGAGCACTTGCTCTCTTTTCTGCCAAAAAGACGACGCTTCAGGTCGCGCTCAACATAACACGTGGTTGGAGATTGGAAGGTGCCCACAAAGATTAAGGCAACAAAATTACATTTTCTATAAAGAACCCGCATTGTGATTTCAACAAAAACCAAGTCGTTTGCTTTCTTTGATCAGTGCTCCGAGACCAGGCATACAATTCGGATGCACTGAGCACAAAAAGCGCCCTGCGCATATGAATAATTCGCCGCTACGCTAAAAAGATGAAAAATATGATGTTCTAATTGGATAAGTTTTTAAAAAAAAATTAAAGTATTAATTATTAATAGTAGTTACTGAAAAAAACAAAATGCATATTGTATTCCCATAAATTTTGATAAAATTATTAATTATGTAATCATAATTTCAATCAAAAATTATTGTACATAGCTAAAACAACAACAACAAGTACTGAATACAAACGAGACAATTTGACATATTTACAAGAACAATTATTTGATATTTTAATGTAAAGAGATTGTGTACAGAAGAAAACAAAAAGAGTGTTAGTTTAATATGTACAACAACAAAATCTAATGGTCTAATGTATATAAGTATGTAGCATTATATTTTAACACTAACTGCCTATTTACAGAAAATTTAGTTCAAAAAGGTGCGCACTTTTTTTGGCTGGATCATCATGCAAATTTTACAACAACAATTTTAATTACAACAAATTGGTAAATCATCCTCATATACATATATACAAATGGACAACTAAAGAGTATGTAACACAACATTAATAATTTTCTGTACACATATTTTTGAACATATAAACTTACAACAAAGACTTTTACGACAATATTACAAATTTAGCTAACAAGAAATTTATAATATGGTTGTTTAAAATATTAACTAAAACTACAAAATTTTTCTATTCTTTAATTATGAAGAAAATGTAAGAAAACATTTTCTATCAACTTATAATTTAGCTTTAATTTTGCTAAAGAAACTTAATATGAATTTTATAAATGTATATTTCATTTAAACTTAATTTAAAATCCTTTTTAAAATTTTCCTATAAGGTTATCTATTATAAAATTTGTAATAAATTGAATTGAAATCTAAATTACTATGAAAGCTTAAATTGTATTAATTTTGAAGAATGGAGGCTAACATAAAGTATATTAATGATTAAGTGATATTAGTAGTTTTTTAAAGGGGTAATATAATATTTAGAGTGTCAATATTACCATAGGCGTAAATATTTCAGGGAGGGAATAGTACACTCAAGGAGACATTACACCTGGTCACCTTATTGAGAGTCAAGTAACAGTTTCTTTGATTTGTTTTTGCAATTTCTTTATAAAATTGCTCTCTAATTTGGGATTTAATATATGGCATGAGTTTTTTTTTTTTATGCTATGTGCTTTCGAGAGGATAGGTGAAGGAACCACCCCATCCGACAAGAGCTAGTCGATGTAACACCAGCATGCCGCAGACACCTATCGTCCGATCATTTTACATTTTTGGAATTAATATTTTATTTGAAATATATATGCAGCGCATAACATAAATGGCGCCCAACGAAGAGGCGTGATCGATACGACTTCGTATCGTGTGCGTTCTCCCTTTTGCAAAGTAAATACAGTTTTTTTTAATAACATCAAACGTTTTCAAAATTCTCAATTGAGTCGTTTATAAAACATTCATGAGTCTTGCTAGTTAGGAAAATCTTTCAGTTAAAAGCCATGATCTAGTTATATAAATGACAATTAAAGCATAACATTTAATTTTTTTTACATCTCATTCACTTACATTTGAATTTCGATATTTATAAGTCCGAAGTTAACAAACCAAAGTTTGTTTCTTTTGTTGCGATAATTTTTCGATATCATTGTTTTGAAAAGGTCAAATTATAGTATTTA
This sequence comes from Suillia variegata, assembly GCA_949127995.1. Taxonomy (NCBI): domain Eukaryota; kingdom Metazoa; phylum Arthropoda; class Insecta; order Diptera; family Heleomyzidae; genus Suillia; species Suillia variegata. The sequence goes on from OX421842.1 coordinate 41,281,691, forward strand.
AGTCCGAATTAAATTGCTAAATAAGCAGATTATTTTGTTGCGAAATATTATACTTTGATTTCAGTACGCATTAGAAATATAATTTTATTTTTCTAATTTTGCGTTTAAAATGTTGCTTTATTTCAAATTTAAATTACCAATAAGAGTCGTTTTATCACAGTTCAAATGTGATTTAGCTTGCCTTATTGACAAACTAGACAAAGTCAGTAAAATCTGTAATTTATAGTAGTACTAAGCGTGTTTAGTTTGTTTTATCACTTAAAAAAAAATATATGGATGTTAGCCAAAATTCTTCAAATTAAAAATCAATCACATACATTTTGAATCAAAATCATCTTAGTAGTTAAGTATTAAGTATTAATTATATTACTTTTTTTTTATTATTAATTTTGTTTATTATGAATACCCGCTATAATACTCGCGGTAATTCGTCTAATAACAGTTTGAATACTTCAAGAGGTAGAGGTAGGACACAGTCTCAAAATACACCTAGAAATTCAATTTCAAATCAGACTTTAAGAGCACCTTTAGTAGTTCATTCACCTACAAGAAACGAAGAAACCCAGCGAAACGAACCTCTTGCAGTTATATCATCACCCTTAACTACAAATTTTGCGATTAACCATCATAGTCAAAACGAAGAAAATCGTTCAATTTTAAACATATCTAATACAAATCTGCTTGAAAATTCGTCTGTACATATAAGTCAAGAGCCGATTCAGAATTCAAATTTAAATAACAACCCGACTTTGTTGGAAAGTTTATTACAACCAAACGGGTTTATTAGAAACCAAGATTTATTAAATTCACATTTTAACATGGCATCTGCTGAAGAGCACGTAGCTTCAAATTCGCAAGAAGCATCAACAAGTGTTGCTTCTATCGATTCTCTGGTAGCCTTATTACAAGATACTATTCGTATTTCACAACAAGAAATAAGAACAGAATTGAGTGATATGAGAAACTCAATTGCAAGTTTGTCAAGACCGCAATGTGATGCAGGCGCATCAACTCGAAATTTCTCAAATAGTAGCGCTTCTGCAGCCACACAGCACAGTTTAGCTGTAGGAAATAGCTCAGTAAAACTTCAAGACTGGAAAGTTAATTATGATGGGACAGATAGTGTTTCAGATTTTTTGTTTAAAATTGATATTTTGCGTCAAAGATCAGGTTGTAGCAATGAGCATCTAATGGCAAACTTTCATATTTTGCTAAGCGGAAAAGCAGAAACTTGGTTTTGGTTATTTTTAAAACAAAATCCAGAAGCCCAGTATCCATTTATGTGCTTTTCAATAAAAAAACAGTTTGGCACATTAGAGAATGATCATGACGTCATGATGAGAGTTTCTCTTCGAAAGCAATATCCAAAAGAGAGCTACGATGATTTTCATACAGCAATCGTTAGCATGAATGCTCGTATGAGAGACCCAATCCCAGAAAGGTCAATGATAGATATTATGAAGAGAAATGTCAATTCTAATCTCAAGTTTATGCTTTTCAACTCTGAGCCTAGAGATTATCAAGAATTAAGAGATCTTGCAAGAAAGGCAGAAAAAGTTTTACGTGAGAGTAAAAATCAAACACCATTTTTCAGCCAATCACGTCAAATTAGTGAGATTGATGCTGACAATAATTCCGACAACGTATCTAACCTTGATAGTAATTTTGAATTTGATCCACAAATTGAAGCCTTGCAAATTTCAAGCCGCTCAACTAAATTTGATTATTCGAAAATTAAGTGTTGGAATTGTTTGGCTTTTGGTCACTCATATATTTATTGCCCGAAAGAGACACGATCCATTTTCTGTTATAAATGTGGTCAGAGTGGAGTAACAACTCCTAAGTGTACCAACCTTCATCTGGGAAACCAGAAACGAAGCGGGATGGCCACCGGGGACTCTCGTTTCTCAAATCAGACCCCGAGTTCATAAAAGATCGTGCGTGCAACTCTCCACAGGAGAGCGAATCGATTTTAGATCACAGTTTAAATTTACCAAATAAGTTAGTTATACAAAATAGTTTACAATTATCATCATGTTTTTTATCGAGAAAAATAAGTAAATGTAGACTTCGTTATTTTCAAAGAAAATCATATCGTAAATCGATTGAATCTACTCGTTTATTTGAACGCGCAGATAATAGACCTTTTGCTCAAGTTAAGATTTCGAATGATTTATTATATGGTCTTTTAGATTCAGGGGCCAGTGTGTCAGTGCTTGGTAAAAACAGTTTAGAGTTTCTTGAACGAAATAATATCAAACTGAAGTATTTTTCCTCATTCGTTGCAACAGCTGATGGTTCTAAGAAAAAAGTTTATGGACATTGTTCTATACCTGTTACTTATAAAGGTGTGACTAAAAATATAATATTTTATATAGTACCTTCACTTTCACAAGATGCCTATCTTGGCGTTGATTTCTGGCGAGCATTTTCACTAGCGCCTGATATTATTTCTGAAGTTGCAAGCATTGATTTAGATAATACTGAAAAGAACGAAGATTTTCATTTTCATGATTTATCGCCAGAGAATAAATTAAAACTTGACCATGTTGTGATGCAGTTTCCTTCATTTGAAAAAATGGGTCTAGGGTGTACCTCCTTATTAGAACATCACATAGACACAGGTGATTCAGTGCCAATTAAATCACGACATTACCCACTTTCTCCTCCTAGGCAGGAAGAAGTTTACGGAGAACTTGACCGTTTATTAAAAATGAATGTTATAGAAGAATCAAATTCTCCATGGTGTAGTCCAATTGTAAATGTACGCAAGCCCGGAAAAGTTCGTCTCTGTTTAGACTCTAGAAAACTAAATTTGTTAACAAAGATAGATTCATATCCTTTACCGCATATTGGCGGATTGTTGAGTAGGTTGAAAGATACTACGTTCATAAGTGGAATCGATTTAAAAGACGCTTTCTTTCAAATAAAATTGACAGAAAGTTCAAAAGAGAAAACAGCTTTTGCAGTGCCTGGTAGACCACTATACCAATATCGAGTTATGCCCTTTGGGCTATGCAATGGTCCTCAAGCCATGAGCAGATTGATGGACAAAGTAATACCATCTCGACTCCGCGAATGCGTTTTTATTTACCTCGATGACCTGTTGGTTTGTAGTCCTACTTTCGAAAGTCATTTAGATGTATTGAGTCAAGTAGCAAAATGTTTGAGAGACGCACAGCTTACTATTAATGTGTCTAAAAGCAAATTCTGTCAAAAAGAAATAAAGTATCTTGGATACCGAATTGGAATGGGTTGTTTAAAAGTAGATCCAGATAAAGTCGAAGCAATTAAAAATTTTCCTGTGCCAAAAACACCCCGTCAAGTGCGTCGTTTTATTGGTATGGCCAATTGGTATCGCGTTTTCATTACAAATTTCTCTGGCTTAGCAGGTCCACTCACCGACTGTCTTCGAAAAACCGGAAAACCTTTTTCCTTAACTCCTGAAGCTATAAAGGCTTTTGAAGAGTTAAAAGTTGCACTTTCAAGCGCGCCTGTGTTGGCACAGCCTGACTTTTCTAAAGAGTTTATAATTCAGTGTGACGCTTCAAGAATCGGTGTAGGTGGTGTTTTGTATCAGTTTGATGACGCTGGCAATGAAAAGCCTATAGCTTTTGTCTCGCAGAAATTAAATAAAGCACAGAAAAACTATACAGTGACCGAACTTGAATGTATGGCTGCTATAATTTGTGTTCGTAGATTTAGACCATATATTGAAGGTTTACCCTTCCGTATCATCACAGACCATTCAAGCCTTAAATGGCTAATGACACAGAAAGGATTAACGAATAGGTTGGCTAGATGGAGTTTAAAATTACAAGGATATGACTTTAAAATGGAACATAGAAAAGGGTCGCTAAATGTAGTTCCTGACACCCTTTCTCGTTTTGATGTAGACGAACTCGATATAAATAAAATCTTTCCTGAGATTGATTTACTGTCTAATGAGTTTGACTGTGCGGAATATCAAGATTTAAGAAAAACTATAATAGAAAATAGTGATCGCCTGCCAGATCTACGTCTGTCCGATAAACATGTGTATAAAAGAGTAAAATTTCGTCAGGGCATTGATAATGAAGAAAATAGTTTATGGAGATTGTGGTTACCACAGACTTTAACTCATTCAGCTATTAAACTTGCACACAATTCTGGTTGCCATGGTGGATATTTTAAAACTTTATCTAGAGTGCGTCAAAATTATTTCTGGCCTTCAATGTCTCGTGACATAAAGTCGTATATAAACTCGTGTGATGATTGCAAAATTATTAAACCAACCAATCAAATTTCAAAACCACCAATGGGTGAACAGTTTATTACAGTCCGTCCGTTTCAGCGATTATACATCGATTTTCTTGGTCCGTATCCGCGTGCGAAGCAAAAAAGCAGCAATTCTCATTTATTTATAGTATTAGACCATTTTTCAAAATTTATTTTTCTCCGTCCGATGTCTCATGCTACATCAATAAATGTTATTGATTTTCTGCAAAACCACATTTTTAATACTTTTGGTGTTCCACAATTTATTCACAGCGACAATGCTAAAAATTTTGTATCTAAAGAAATGCAAGAATTTTTAACTTTATTTGGTATTGAACACATTAAAACAGGTTTATATTCGCCACAAGCAAACGCCTCTGAGCGAGTTAATCGCGAAATCATTTCAAAAATTCGTTTTTATTTAAAAGAAGAAACTAACCATTGTAGTTGGGATAAGTGTATTCCAAAAATACTCTCTGTCTTGCGCAGTGATTATCACACTTCAATTGATTGTTCCCCATATTACGCAATTTTTGGTCAAAACATGATACTTCATGGTTCAGCATATGCTTTGTTAGATAAACTCAAATTACTCGAAGACGACGTTCCTGTAAACCATGTAGATAAGTGTAATAAAATACGTGAACAAATTCAGCAAAATCTTGAATCAGCACATAATAAAGCCGCAAAAATATACAATAAGCGAACACGGCCAGTAAACTATACAGTTGGACAAGAGGTGTTTTTCAAGAGTCATTCTTTAAGCAATTTTCAAAAAGGCATCAATGCAAAATTTATGCCTAAGTTTATAAAGGGCCGCATTCGAAATAAAATTGGGAACTCTCTCTACGATGTAGAAAACTTGCAGGGTATTTACGTGGGCCGATATCACGCTGATCATATTCGTCAATAAATTCATTACATATTTTGTTTTAATTTGTTATAATATTTGCCCGGCTTTTCGTGGGTCGTGCCACACGTTGCGTAAAATTTTAATTTTTTTTTTGCTTATACAAAAATCCTTTTTCCTGTTCCTTCATTCGATATGAAATCTATGAAAGAAGCAGTTTTGTAAGGGATTTTAGTTAGAATATTTTCTTTAAACTTATTAAATTAATTGGCAACTCCAAAACAAATCCGAATTCCAAACTAATATAAAGATAACTAGCTGCTGAATTAAGATATATGTATATAGGCATAAGTATGCGTTAAAAGCAACTCGTGGTAAAATGCAAGCCTAGCTTCCGCTTTAAACTTCTCATTCTTTCCAATTCTGAACGCGTGCAGTGAACATCAAAAAAAATTTCAAGTTTCGGCGAATCACCAAAAATTAAGTGATCTAAGTGAAAAAAAAAATTAAGTTCAATTTCAGAAAATTTCACTATTTGGAAACAAATCCATAATAATATTTTGGATTTTTATAGAAATACATTTTTCCTTGTTAATACAACAAAAAAAATACTCGTGTACTCGTGTATCTAAAGGTAACATATGGTTTGAATTAATTTTTATTAAAAAGCTGAGATTATTGTATTTAAATATACAGATTACGACAAAAATTTCGTTCGCAATCCAAATTGTTGGTGTCGTCCACGAGTCACAACACCCGAGCACTTGCTCTCTTTTCTGCCAAAAAGACGACGCTTCAGGTCGCGCTCAACATAACACGTGGTTGGAGATTGGAAGGTGCCCACAAAGATTAAGGCAACAAAATTACATTTTCTATAAAGAACCCGCATTGTGATTTCAACAAAAACCAAGTCGTTTGCTTTCTTTGATCAGTGCTCCGAGACCAGGCATACAATTCGGATGCACTGAGCACAAAAAGCGCCCTGCGCATATGAATAATTCGCCGCTACGCTAAAAAGATGAAAAATATGATGTTCTAATTGGATAAGTTTTTAAAAAAAAATTAAAGTATTAATTATTAATAGTAGTTACTGAAAAAAACAAAATGCATATTGTATTCCCATAAATTTTGATAAAATTATTAATTATGTAATCATAATTTCAATCAAAAATTATTGTACATAGCTAAAACAACAACAACAAGTACTGAATACAAACGAGACAATTTGACATAATTACAAGAACAATTATTTGATATTTTAATGTAAAGAGATTGTGTACAGAAGAAAACAAAAAGAGTGTTAGTTTAATATGTACAACAACAAAATCTAATGGTCTAATGTATATAAGTATGTAGCATTATATTTTAACACTAACTGCCTATTTACAGAAAATTTAGTTCAAAAAGGTGCGCACTTTTTTTGGCTGGATCATCATGCAAATTTTACAACAACAATTTTAATTACAACAAATTGGTAAATCATCCTCATATACATATATACAAATGGACAACTAAAGAGTATGTAACACAACATTAATAATTTTCTGTACACATATTTTTGAACATATAAACTTACAACAAAGACTTTTACGACAATATTACAAATTTAGCTAACAAGAAATTTATAATATGGTTGTTTAAAATATTAACTAAAACTACAAAATTTTTCTATTCTTTAATTATGAAGAAAATGTAAGAAAACATTTTCTATCAACTTATAATTTAGCTTTAATTTTGCTAAAGAAACTTAATATGAATTTTATAAATGTATATTTCATTTAAACTTAATTTAAAATCCTTTTTAAAATTTTCCTATAAGGTTATCTATTATAAAATTTGTAATAAATTGAATTGAAATCTAAATTACTATGAAAGCTTAAATTGTATTAATTTTGAAGAATGGAGGCTAACATAAAGTATATTAATGATTAAGTGATATTAGTAGTTTTTTAAAGGGGTAATATAATATTTAGAGTGTCAATATTACCATAGGCGTAAATATTTCAGGGAGGGAATAGTACACTCAAGGAGACATTACACCTGGTCACCTTATTGAGAGTCAAGTAACAGTTTCTTTGATTTGTTTTTGCAATTTCTTTATAAAATTGCTCTCTAATTTGGGATTTAATATATGGCATGAGTTTTTTTTTTTTATGCTATGTGCTTTCGAGAGGATAGGTGAAGGAACCACCCCATCCGACAAGAGCTAGTCGATGTAACACCAGCATGCCGCAGACACCTATCGTCCGATCATTTTACATTTTTGGAATTAATATTTTATTTGAAATATATATGCAGCGCATAACAATAATATTTTTACCAGTAAATCAAATATTAATAATAACCAAACATAACGTTCAATGTTGAAAATCATTGCTCATGCCTCTATTTTCATTTGGAGGCGTTTTCGAATCTCGATCTTGAACAAAATTCCGTTCGAAACATTTTGTTTGCTAGTAGTTTTTTGGACTTTTACTTTTTAGGCAACATTTAAAAAAAATTGATACTTAAAAAAAATATTATCCCAAAAATTACAAAAAAAAAGGATCACTTCTGATCCACTTGTAACAACTTGGTCACACTGGTCTACTGCCGTGGGTAATTGCATAAATCTTTCGAATTCGTAGTAGGTTAGTTTAATAAAAGCAGTAAAACTTCGTTTAAGTCTTTCGAAACAGCAAATGCAAATTTTTAAAGTCTGTTTGCATGCCCAATTCTCCATGATACCATTTTGCCTGCCACCACCAGCGACACTTCAACGCTGCCTATTCAATAAAATACCTCTAAGAGGTCTTTAACAAATTATCTACTGGGTGTACTTACTCACGCTGCTTACTTTTCTATTGAAAACAACTTCAAAGTTCCTGTTCTGCAATTTTGCAAAATTGTTTGCATTAATCATTTGCTTGAGCATGGTTATTCGAGTTTGCCATAGTTTGGACTTTTCAACAAATTTGCAACTTAGTTAGGAAACGTTTTTTTTTTTTTATTTTATTCAATTTTATTCCATTCTTTTTAGTTCACTTGGAACGCGTAACGTTTTCATTTTAAAAAATACGGTCAATTAAAATTAGACAGGTTTGAAGAATTAATGGTTTTCCATTAGGTTTTATAAATATATTTGCTTACATAAATATCGATAACATAGATAAGGCGCCTTGTTGTAAACTTGTTAGAACTTAAAGTATTAACATAAATTCTCATTCGTCTTTCGAACGATAACGAGTGTACACAAGGCGGTATAATTCATATATTATGTTCATATGTACATATATAGTACGAGTATGTGTGATCTGGAAACAGCTTGAATGACGAAATATACCCTAAAAGCAGTTCTCAAATTCTATTAAGTTTATATGTATTTACTTATACATATGTACTTATATGTATCAGTATATATGTATATTTTTATTTAAATTTGTCACTAGTACAACAAGATTGGTTCTAATGCGTTTGATGAAATTTTACAGTTTTTTGTAATGTGTGGGCATGGTCAAAAATTACTTTTTAATTAAAATGAATATGGGTCTGAATTGGATGCGGATTTTTATTATAAATGTAGTTGTTGTTTTTAAACTTAATAAGATTTTTGTATTTTTGTGGGCGTAAATGGGCATGATCGAACATTTAAGCACAGTTGATATGTTTGGTTGGATATCTGAAAAAGGCTTACAACTGTCTGGATATTTGAGAAAATATTTGTGTTTTTAAAAATTTGCCCTATTAAACAAAATAGAATTAGTCTTTTACACAGTAGTCTAAAATCCTCTAAATGTCTACAAAAGTCATAACTTATTTAGTTTCGAAAATTATAAGAAATTCAAATTGTTAAACAAATTAGAAAATCCAAGAGTCGAATTAACACATGGTTGATTAATAAGGTTAGTAAAGTAGAAGTGATAACGCAAATTGAGCGAACTCACCTCGATATCTGTCTTCTCTTGATTTTTTTATTTTTGACAACAAATTAGGTTGTTCTTTTATTTTCATAATAATTTTATAGCAACAATGGCAACTAAATAAAAATTGTATTTTTTTAAAAAATTTTTAAAAAAGTGAAACAATATCGAGACCATGGTTGAATAATATAAGGTTAGGAAAGTAAAAACTCACCTCGATTTCTGCATTATTTGTTTGCCCTTTTTTTGAAGTTTAATTTTTTATTTCGATAAAAAAAATCTACGTTGTTGTTTTTATTTACTTGATAATTTTGTAGCAACCATGCCAACTACACAAAAATTTTGTTTTGAAAGAGAGAAACAATATCGAGGTGGAAAGCGACATTTTTCTACTTTCCATACCTTATATTTATTACACAATGTAGTAGACTTAAATCCTCTAAATGTTTACGAAAGTCATGATATATTTCGTTTCGAAAATTATATTTTGAAAAACCAAAAGAATTAACACAAGTAGAAGTGAGAACGCAAATTGAGCGAACTTACCTCGATTTCTGCCTTTCTTTTGAATTCTTTTTTTTTTTTTACAACGAACTATGTTGTTGTTGTTTTTATTTACTTAATATTTGTGTTATAACCGTGGAAATTATATAAAAATTTGATTTTAAAAGAGAAAAACAATATCGAGGTGGATGGGAGATTTTGCTACTTTTCTCACCTCATATTTATTACATCCTGAATAAACATCAATTTCTGAAACGTAAAGGCTGTACCTATATTATTAGTTAAGCATTGTTTAAATAATATTTAATAATATTCATTAATAAACACAATTTATAAACTCATTAATAGCCAATTTAGTAACTCTCTAATTTTCGAGATATGTTTCAGTATATTCTTTATATTTTTTTCCAAATTCTAAAACTGGAATTAGAACTGGAAATTATATACCATACACTCTACGAGATCTTTGCTGACATTATCAAAGTCTGGAGCAACAAAGTCAGGCTGTAATCGACATCGGTAAAATTTTCAGTAATCTTCATATTATATATCGTGTACACATATGAAGAATCGTACAGTCTTAAACCAAATCCTAATGGCAGATGAAAAATTGTTCTTCCAACTTACTTGTACGTTGTAGTAGTAATATGAGTGGAAGCTTGTGGAACATCACCAGCACAAGTAGCATTAGTAATGTTTTTTTTTAATCTTATTCTCCTGAATGACATGGAAAGATAAATGCTGAAGTTATATTAAACTTAATTTATACTGTTGGATATAAATTTGTGATATATGTATTTAATTATGTGCCAAAACGAGCTGAAAACTTCATTGTACAAAACTTTGCTCCGAGTGGAAATTGAACACTGTGGGTAGTTGAGAGGGTAGAAAATATAATATTAAAAAATTTTCTTTTTTAAGTGTGATATTTTCAGAAAAGAAATCGAAAGTCTTGCACTAGTTTAAGAAAAAAAAAGCGAAACCCTTTTACAGGGTTGCACTAATTTTAGCAAAGAACACGCAATAATACGATGTTGAGAAATATCCTAAACTTTGAGATAGAAAAGAAATCACCAATTCTTTTCTATCTCTAAAAAGTACATTCAAAAAACATAAACACAACCACAATAAGTTCTTATATAGGAATGACATCAAAATGAAATTAGGTGAACTTATTCTGGGACTTTTTTATAATTGAACTGTTTAAATTTTTTGTTTTTTCATTTTCATTTTTATGGCATAACTTATTGTGCTTAAAGGGATTTGGCCGATATTTACACAATAGTATTTATTCGAATGACTTGGACAAACTTTAAAGTTCTTTTTAATTCCACTCAATCATTTGGTAAGTTTTTTTTTTTTAAAGAAATACAAAAAAAAAACCAAATTGTTTTTTGATATAAAAAGCGGCAGCTACTTGAACTTTTTCGCTAGTTACGAGTTTAACGAACGCGAGAAAAAACCGACGAAACAACATAATGAAATATTTTTTGGCAATTTTGCTGTTGGCGTTCGCCAGCGATAAAAGTGTGAAAGTAAATAGCCCAATCGGAGTACATAATAAATACATAATATGAAGTGCACAATACATGAGAAATAATCAGAGAATAAGAGAAATTTTGTTTATTTTATATAAGACAAAAAAAAATGTGTTTTTTATAATTTATCCAGGCTTTGCCCACGATCAACCTCCTGGCACAGGCAACGGCTGACCAAACATTGGCGAAGTATCTATTGCAGCCGAGCGAAATTAGTAATGCCGCCGCCAATCCCGCCGTTTCGTCGGCCTGCTTCGCCAAATATCTGCCGATGCTGTCCGAGGTGGCGACCACCTTCTCAACGCAGTACCAGGCTTGTATAACGTTGGCCGAACAGCGTACCACAAATTTGACCGATCAAGCAGCTCAGTCGATGACGGACTTTAAGACTGATGCGGCTGCGGTTTGTTCCTCATTCCAGAGCTGCGACTCCGATACCAATGTGCTGTCGTTCTTCGATTGCTACTCGGATGCGGTAAGCTATATTTGAATTGAAAAAAAATGTGGCTAAAACATAGTTAATTGTTTTCGTTTTGCGTCTTTAGGCCAATAAGGACGTTTCCATTGTCTATGAAATTTCGAACAGTGCCGTTACCGCTGCCAACACGCTGAGCGTTGGCTTGAAAACCATTCAACAGGACGAGGCTCAGTGCCAAAACGCAACCGAGCAGACTTACGTCACAGACACCGCTGCCACCTATCAACTTTTGGACGCGTGTTTGGCCGCTGGCGATGTCAGTACCATTGCACCGGTAACCGTTGCGCTGCCCAACATAAATGGCGCCGCCTTTGTGGTTGAGCAGACGTCGACGCAATGCTCGAATGAGACTGGTACTCATACTCAAACTTCGGCTGATGGAACACAAACTCAAAGCCAAACGGGTCCCGGTTGTCAGAGTCAGAGCCAGGGCCAGGGCCAGAACTCTCCAGCACAAAATCAAACTACTACCGCGTGTCAGAATGGTGCTGGTACTCATACCCAAACTTCAGCCGATGGAACACAAACTCAAAGCCAGACCGGTCCCGGTTGTCAGAGCCAGAGCTCGGGCGATGGTTCCTCGCAGAGTCAAAGTCAATCGGGCAGCGGCACGCAAAGTCAATGCAGTGGCTCCGATTGCGGTGAATTCAAGCCATTCCCTCCGCTATTCACCATGGAACCAATGGCGCCGATGGCGACCTTCGCACCCTTTCCACCAATGCAATTTAACTAAGTGCTTCTTTATGTAGCCAAAGTATTTCAAAATTGTTTATTATTTATTACTAATATTGGTTATTTCAAGACATTTCAAACGAACAATTTAATTTAGTTTTTACAATAAAGCATGAAACTTTTAATTAATAAATCTTTGACATTTTTAAGTTTTGTTGTTTTTCTAATAAAATCTCGTCTAATTTAATCAACAAATTCACTTTGACACAATATAACCAAAAATTTAAATTTGGATGAAATTACTCATTAGCCAATGACCTAATGAGTAACTTCACCAATGACCTCATAGTACTGGTTGGTATAATCAAGGTTTAAAAAATATATGTAGTCAACATTTGACCATCAGGGGCGTCATCAACTATCCAACTTGTCAATCCCGCCTTGAGAATGACATTACCTTTGAATGTGTCCGGCTGTTCTGTAAGAGTACGACTGCGACTCCTGGTTAGAGATGTTGTGAGTGTGAAAGACAATAATGCTCTAACTATTCCCAATCTTCCGAAGTTCATTCATGAAACAAAGACGTTTAGGAATTAGTGTATAACTTTTCTTTCTCAATCAAATCTTGCTCTTCTATTTCTATTTCTACTCTCTTAAACTGAATCTACACTGGGTACAATGGTACAATGGTCCAATTGTACTAAGTGCTTTGGTTTCAATATCAACCCATTCATAATTCTTAACTCTAAACTTGTTAACGTATTATATCAGTTATAAAATTAGCGCTGAAAGTTGAGAAACTTTTTGTACAATTTTTTCGGCCTGAATCATCGAAAGAAATTGAACGGAGTTCCTTAGTACAGTCAATGCTGTCACATGTCATACATTTAATTAAATTAATTTATATTCACCAAATTTGGAAAAAAAAGAAACTAGTATCTATTATTATCTTATCTTTAAAGTAGTGCTGGATTTAAGTAGACAACTGTAAATAAAATTTATTGATTTTTAAAACTTTCGTTAATTAGTGTTGAATTTTTGTATTTTTTAAACTTTTATGTACATATGAAGTCAATGGCTGACATTGACCATTGCTTGATTTGTCAATGTAGTTTTTATTATTTAATTCGGACCAAAATACTTTCTTTGATAAAAGAAAACTTTGTTGTGACACTACAGAAGTGACACAAATCAAAAATTTTCTTTTTCGAATTTTTACAAAAATTATCGCTAAAGAACGGCTCAAACAAAATTGGTTCAATCAAAATTTGTTCAATCTTTTGAAATGAAATTTTATATAAGTAAGTTTTAGCATTAATTAAAGCGTATTTATTTGTCTTCAATACGAAAGTAAATTTAATTAAACTTTAAGCACGAAAATCTCAGTTTTAAGCTTTTAAAATTGCAAAATGTGTTTCATCTTTTGGTTCAGGACAATGAACAAGGATGTCATTTAGTTGCTTAGAGATTTCGAATGCAGGATTTCACTTCCAGATCTTGTTTATGTTTGCAACAAATAATGCAGAATCGACATTTTTCTGAAAAAAAATAAAAATTTCAAAACTCTTCTGTAATGTAAGGCCATTAATTTAAAGATGAGCAGTTGAAGCAACAATTTAAGCAAAATTGTGTTTTATGGCTGCCAGTTGAGTTTTTATTCTAGCTGAAGCAAAATGCCGAGTAGTGCAAGGACCAAAGGATGATGACCAAAAATTTTTCAATTATCATGAATGAACTTTTAAAACAAATTCCTTAACTTATCTATGCATATGTACCTGCACATACTTGTACGAAAAAAATGGACGACTCACTTATTTTAAACAATCCGCGATACTCTCGCATCATTACTTTGACTTTCCTTTTGTTTAGGCATTTTTTTTACAACAGTTAAAACACGATCGATTGTGCTTTTAATATGTACTAAGGGTGCACCTCTGCAGAATAGACAAGCATTTATTACACAAAGTATACTTATAATTGTGAGTGTTCTGGTCCCATGCCAGTCCACACTCATCATCTAACTCTAAATAATAATTACTAATTTTATTTGAGCATGGTCAGTTTTAAGTTTAAAACTATTTCGCGTCGGTCATCAAAATTTTTACGCCATAATTTATCTGAAGATTCTACGATATCAGACAAAAGTTGTGGATCTTACTAAGTTGTAGTTTGTTTGTGAGGTGGAAAAGTAACACGAACACAAAGTACATACATTAGCTTAGCTGAAAAAGAGTTTCCAACGCTTCGCTCTAAGAAATCCTTGTGAGATTCTGTTTTTTTGTGTGTGTGTACTTTTACGAGTGAATCTGTCAATGACTGAGTTAGTACGGCACTTTGAACCGTATTTATGAGAATGTGTGTATGTGACACACACACACACACGCACACACATACGTAGACACTATCCGCAAATTGACTTTTTATACATTTATTGCTTTATTACTTGGAAATTATAGCGAATATTCGACTTTCACATGGTGGGGGGGGCGGGGCATCCTTTTGCTTATGTGTCCATTTCGATTAAATGCGGTGAAATTAATGTGCTGCTCTGCTGCTCTGCTTCTCCCTTTGTCTTTCGAGGTCTAACCGGGTGGGGGGCAAGAGGTTTGCTAAAAGTTTGCTTGTGAATATTTCTTTCTTTATATCTTCCGAAAAGAAAAGAAAGAAGAAGAAGAATACAGTTTGCTTGCCATTGAAAACTTCTGCGTTTAAGTGAAAATGCGTTCGATTGTCCTTTTGGGGTTGAACTTTATGTTCAGCTCTTCTTCTTTTTCTTTTTCTTTTACTTTTTTTTTTGGTCGATTGTGGTTTCGGTTAGTTAGATTGGGCTAATGTGATAACAAATGACAATCGTTGTTGATCGCTGTAATTTGTTTTGATTTGATGCGAGACAAGTTGCTAATGCAGGAATAATGTTTTTTATGTTAATTGAGATTTTATTTATTAAGCTTGTTTGTAGTATAAAACTGTTTGTACACACAATTAAGGTTTATTTTCATATAATGAAAACATTTTAAATTATTATTTTAGTTGGATTTATTGCAAATAAAATGAAAGCTATTACATTTTTTAAATAAGAAAAATATAAAATGAAACTTTAAAATTAGGCAGACAAATAAGGCAGAAATCGTGGTGAGTTTTTACTTTCCTAACCTTATATTATTCAACCATGATGGTCTCGATATTGTTTCACTTTTTGAAAATACAATTTTTATGAAGTTGCCATTGTTGCTATAAAATTATTAAGAAAATAAAAGAACAACCTAGTTTGTTGTCAAAAATAGAAAATAAAGAGAAGTCAGGTATCGAGGTGAGTTCGCTCAATTTGCGTTCTCACTTCTACTTTCCTAACCTTATTATTCTACCATGGTAAAAATATAATTTTATACAATTTTATTTAATAGCACAAGTTATAAGATACATTTCTAAATTTTAGCTAAATGAAATAAGCTCATATCGGTTTGGATTGATGCTTTTATTGAAATTAACTTGTTATATTTCCACCATAGTTTTTGAATTTTTTAAATATCTGTTCACCTGTTAAACAAATCGGTTCATGTTTTCATAAAATTTTTTTTACCATATTATCTCTTGGTTTATCTATAAAAATATTCTGCGAATCTCTCCAAATTGCTGTCGAACAATATCGGGAATCTGTTTATATCTTCGAATGATAGTATCAGTATAGTATTTTACGTGTTTTAAAATTCGGTTAATACATTTAAATCTTATTCAATGTATCATATATGTAGTTAAGTTGAGTAGCTTCATCTCTTGGGTAGGTATAACAAAACTGTTTTTTACTTACCCTTAATGCTTTTTCTTTTTCTTATTGCAAATTCTAATGCATTTTCTTCAATTAGGTCTAGTAGAAAGTCCACTTAGTGTTAAAAATATTGGAACAGTTTATTTTGTTTATCATTAATCTCAACTTTTTTCCTTAAACGAAATGCAACAATTTAAAAACTTTAATAATACTAAAGGATGTTTGCTAAATATAAATCTGCAAGAAAACCTTAAAAAAAGACGAACAAAACAAAAGTTAATATATGTCAAAACCACCCTAGCAGAGTGTTGGACGAGTTATTAATAAGCTTTTACAGGCCCGTATCTAGGGGACGAAGAATGCAATTGCCCCGGGCGCCACTTTGTAAGGGCGGTATGTGGAAGATTGGAAGAAGCTTTTGGGCGATACGTATACAGGAGAGGGCACCTTTTTTTTTGCTTCTTCATCTACGTTTCTCATCGTGAAAGGAGGATGAAAATATATTTTTAAAATTGTGGATTTGGTTTTCATTAAATAGAATGAACTGTTAGATTTTTCAACAACTACTATAAACTAAAAAAAAAATAAAAAGTTATAAAATAAAAAAAAATATTTTGGGAGGGCGGCAATTTTTACTCTTGCATCGGGCGCCTTCATTCTTAGGTACGTCTCTGTGTACTTGGCAAGTTGTGTTGTAACTCTGAGTAAGCATTTGGCAATCATTATTTGTGTATAATATTTTTCTTCCTTGTTTAACTTAAAAGTGCTTCTAAATGTGCTATTCAAAACAAAACTATAATTAAGTTAATATGCAATCCTGGCCTGTTTCAGTAGGAGATATCGAGAATTGAAATATTGAAAAGCTTAAACTTAGCTTAACTCGTCGCTTTTTTAATTCAAAATTATAATATTTACATATCGACCCAAAAGAGACAATGTCCATTCTTTTAAAAGCGTTGGGCGCATGTTGATACCTTTGCAAACACACACGCACACACTTACGTATATGTGCAATCATACATATCTGCAGGTGTGTTGAAAAATAATGCCCAAAGCCTTTTGAAACTGTTTTCAGAAATTATTTAATTAAAAAATTACAAAAGAAAATGTAATTTTAACCGAATTGAAAGCAAAAACCAAATCCTAAAGTCATATACACACATACATACACACATGCATAAAACACTTAAGCTTTCATTTTTACTTTTTTTACAGTTATACTCGTCCGCAGTTGTGTGCCAACCTTTTTGTTGTTGTGTTTTTTTATCCGTCCTGTAGCGATTCAAAGTGTTCGAGACTTTTGACCAGGTGCAACTATTTTGCTATTTTACAAGCACATTTTGTGTCCGAGCATGTGCCAGGGTCAAGTCGTCGTCCTTATTGCCCCATGTGCCAACTATTTAGCACCAGTATTGCCACTGGTAAATCTCTTCTTTTTTTCTGCTGCTGCTCCTGCCTGCCTGCCTTCCTTTTTGCTATTCTTTTAGAATTTATGAGTTTTATTATTAAACTTTGCCACCTGCAGAAAAATGTACTCACATTTGGGTATGAAGTTTATATGGAAGTGCAGAATCAAAGACATCGTCGTCGTCATATGGAAACCGAAACAATGGCAGGAACAGGAGCTCAGATGCACAGTGTCACAAGAGGTTTAAGTTTGAGTCTAAATTGATTGAAGTTAGCAAATTTTTAATCCTATTCGTAGATTTCCTCATTGCGCGATTGATGGAGTACAAAAAGCGAAATATTTAGAAAAAATAATCAATACAATTAATTTTTGTTTAATACAATTAACTTTTAACTAAAAGTTTTAACAACTAACGTAGTTATTTAATAATTAATATAATTTTTAGTTTACCAAAATATTGGTTCTTACCAGGAATCGGACCTCAGCCTACTGCGTCAAAGTCATAAAACTTTGACATTGATTTTCGTTAAAAGTTTTGAATTTTCTTTTCAATAAATAAATAATTTAAATAATACAATTAAAAATTTGTCTCAATATTTTGTTGCATACTTTTATTGGTAAATTTCAATTTTAGCATTTTGATGAATTGGTTTTAGTTAAGAATAAAGTTCTCCGGAGTTCTTTCACACCTTCTGCCCAGAATCAATACTTGTATATGGTATACAAATATCCGATTTTTTTTACTGCAATAACATGTCAAACATAAAGCCTTATTATGATAATCGAAACGAAAGTTTTCGTTTCGTTCGGAACTCATTCACTTTCGTTTAAAATTGCTATTTCAAAAGCTCTTTCGTTTTCTTTTCGTTGAGAATTTTATCTAGTCAAGTATTAACGTTGCCAGTAGATATTTTTTTCGGATAAGTTTTTAAGTTTTGGCTCTGTTTTTAAACTCTGCGATTAGGTGAAAATGAAAACCGAATGCAGATAAATTTGAGGAGAAGAAAACTTAGGGAAAGCGGGAATATTTTCACAATACCTGATCAGGTGTAAGTTTTTTTTTCTAAATGCTTCCGATTGTTCACTACACAATTAAAGGAGATGAATAGAACTGTATGCCAATTCAATTGGCTTTATTTGGGAAAATATTAATCTATCTCTTGAAATCCAACTTTATACCGTTGCTTAAGAATAATTTTACAATTTTTTAGATTTTTAAGTAATTTCCGAATGAATAAAAATGTATTCTAAACCATTCTCGATGACATTGCAACCAAAACGAAAGAAAATATGTATGTGACTGAAACGAAATTTCGTTTCATCAATTTTCGTTTTGCATAATTCCTCGTTTAGAACAAAAAAACCTTTTTCCTCTCTCAACAATTCATTTGAGAGGTATTTCGTTTGTTTTCATTTTTTCATATTAACAATTTTCGTTTCACTCACATTTCAAAACGAAACGAAGGCAAACGAAAGTTGCATAATAAGGCTGTTAATGTCGCATGCCACTGTGCGATGTCAGCTTATGAGCCAAGTGGACTTCGGTATTTATTGCAGGCAACAAAATAACACAAAATGCAACAATATTTTGCGTGAGCCGTAACGGGAGAAAGCCGAGGGCAGAAACATTTGATAGGCTACCCTTTGTGAGTACAATAACAAATATGCACAATATCTGCTAAATAAAATCACAAATTGGCAGCAAAAGTAATTAAGGGGATTGGCTGTGGCATATGCTTAAACATGGCCTAACTCAAGTGCTTGTTTGTTTTTTTTTTTTGTTATTTGTTTGTTGTTGTCAGGTTTCTATTATTTAGACGTAGCTTTGCACTGTTACTGTTACGTCGAGGTGTGTTTCATATGTTAATCGGAGGCAATTCAGGTAGTTGCCTATAGGATAAAATTTAAACTTTCGTATGTATAAGTACTATACATATGCATTTAAAATAGTTTATTTTATCTTTGTTGTTGCTTTTGGTGCCTTGACGTCAGAAATTTACTTACAATTTTTTCAACAGTGACGAATGCTTTAAGCTTGTTAGAGTTTTGTTTAATATTTAGAAAAGGACTTATAGAAACAATAAAAAATAACACGGTCAAGCTTTGGAATGATTCTTTAATGTGTGATTGATTAATTTAACAGAAAAATTTTGGAGGAACAATTTTATTGAAATTAAGAACAAAAATTTATATTTTCCTCAAATTTGTTTTCGGTTTGTTGGACTATTGTTTGAGCACATCTTAGGCAGATAGATAGCATACCTAAATACTTAGTAAGTCATAGTTTTATATAGGTTTAGTATAAGAGATATTGGTAGATTTGTTAGGTAATTGTTTTCAGTTCTTAGTTTAAAACAACATTTAATTGATGTTTATTTAAAGATATGTTGGATTTAGAGTAAAAGGACATTGACAAACTGTTTAAGGACGTAATAGTACTGTAGCGATGTTAAAATCAGTTGAAGAAGTTAATGGCCTACCAGAGCGAGGCACATCTCAATCGCTTTTGATAGCATCGTACCACTCATATGCACGTGTTTTTGTGAAGCCGATTCTACGTAACTCTTCTAAAACATTTTCAGCGGTATGCACAGGCCCTTATATAGGGGGCAGCGAAGGGTGCAATTGTCCCGGGAGCCACTTTGTAAGGGCGGCAAATGGAAGAAGCTTTAGGGCGGTACTTATACAGGGTGGCGCAAAATTAATCACCCTATTAAAAGATGCTCTCATTTTTGCAAATGGCCGCCAATGTCAAATCTGTTTCGACATTTGTGGACTAGACAGATACAGAATACAAGTGAATAAGCCATGGAGCGATACACTCCCCAAGAACGCGGAATAATTGTGTCTATTTTTTTGCGTAACAATTCGTCTGTGGTGTTGGCAAAAATCATAATGAGCGATGAGGCTCATTTTCACCTCAGCGGGTACGTGAACAAGCAAAATTATCGCTTCTGGGGAACCGAAAATCCGCGAGTGATGCACGAGAAACCATTACACCCGCTCAAAGTGACTGCGTGGTCCGCTGTTCACGCTGGAGGAGTCATCGGGCCAAACGCCGCGGGTCAAACGACAACAATGTTTTTTCTGCCCGAACTGGACGAATTAGGACTGGTGGACATGTGGTTCCAACAGGACGGAGCAACAGCACACACTGCACGAGCCACAACCGACATTCTGAAGGCCGCGTTTCCGGGTCGCTTAATTTCGCGTTTTGGCGATTTGCACTGGCCCGCCAGATCGCCCGATTTAACGGTCCCGGACTTCTTTTTATGGGGTTTTTTGAAGTCTCGTGTTTACATCAACAAGCCTGAGACCTTGGAAGCCCTCAAGGAAAATATCCGACACGAATGCGAGAATTTATCGCCCGAAACTCTCGCCGAAGTGATGGAAAATGCCATAAAACGAGCCCGTATGGCAATCAATTGTGACGGCGCCCATTTATCCGATATCATCTTCTCGACTTAACACAATTAATTCTAAGGGTCTAAATAAACATAATCAAAAAACAGAATCGAAGTTTTTTATTTAAAAAAATAAGAGCCAAACAACATCGGATGACTTCTTTTGCGCCACCTTGTACAAGAGGGAGTACCTTTTTTTTTTTTGCTATTTCAGCTGCGTTTTTGTCATGAAAGGAAGGAAGAAAAAAGGGGAAGGTTGAGAAATTTTTTAAATGGACCTTCTTCTTCATTTTCTTTTCATGACAAAGAAATGTACTGTAAAATTTGTCAAAAAGTACTATTCCAAAAAGAAAAAGAAAAACAAGCAGTTATATATAAAACATAACATATTTTTTAATGGCGGCAATATTCACTTTGTCCCGTGGGCCTTAATTCATAGGTACGGCCCTGGCTATGCAGGGCCGGCCAACGTGCTTCAGAATAGCGTCTTACATCTGAGCTATTGTAAAAATCGCTACACATATGAGATGAACTGACAATATTGAGCACTGTAAACAAACTACACTACAGATCGCGTTCATACTCAGTGTCAGTATAGAAGTCAAAAAAATTACTTGACAATCCCTTTAAGCGGGCTTTTTAAATGTTAATTTTTTTGACAGAATGTATATTTGTTTTTCTAAATAATTTTAATGAATTTTCTAATTCTAAGTATTATTGGGTTGAAGGTTAAAATTCGTCGTGGTGTTCATAAACCGGCCCGTACCTAGGAATTAAGGCGCCCGGGGAAGAGTGGATATTGTTACCCATACAAATTTTTTTTTTATGAATTAGTAGTTGTTGAAAAAATTAAGAGTATATTTTTTTTCATTATTTTTTTCATGAAAGCAAATGAAGAAGCATTATCTCCCCTTCCTTTCATGAGAAAATCCTACATAAAAGCAAAACAACAAAAAAAAGGTACTCACTTACAGAGTGCCGCCCGGAGCGACTGCCTCCTTCTAGATACGGGCCTGTCCATAAAGAGATTTTGATTGACATATGATTTTTAAGCCCATATAGATATATGATAGATATGAAATTGATGGAATTCCTCCTAATAAGCTCGTAATGGAAAGGGACTGTTATATAAAATGTATTGTTAAAGGTTTAATTCACTTAATGAGGAAATTTCCCAAGTTTTATGAAAACTCTACTTTTGCAAATATTACATTTTATTTTGAAACAAGCAGATTACTTATTTTTCGAGGACTAAATGTTCTCTATATAGGAAGAAACATCCTTCCATCGTATGGAATACCAAAACTGCTTTCATCTTAAAATGTCAAATGAACCGGAGAATAAAAGAATTGTTTTTTTATTTGAAAATTTATGAAACTTTACACTTCCACAATGAACAAACAAAAGAAGCAAGAGCAACAAGAAAATATAAATGCAAAAAATAATAAACTTTCAATTGGATGTAATGGTTGTGTCCAGGTTAAGCAACAACAAACAAAGGTTGTTTTACTGAGCGTAAATAAATATGTACGAATGTATGTACTTATGTAACTATCAATAAACACAAACACAGACACCCGCACGCGGACACAGATGAGAACGAAATCGCTCAACACATGCCGTCGTCGTTGGCATTCGGACGCATTGCAACCCAGTACAGTAGCCGTTCTATGCCGCCCACTCTCACTCCCACCAACGCGGCCGCCTCCACCGCTGCCGCTTTTATCCACTCGATTGAATACGAAATTTATTTTCGCAATTCATGAAAACAAAAGCCGGAAGCAATATTTTGCCTCAGCAAACCAAAAGAAAAAGCAACAGTAGCAAATAAGGAAACAATAAAAATAGAAAAACAATAGAAAGGATTAACAAATAGTATCAGGGTAGGAAGCGAAGAAGAAGATACGTACAAGTAAAAAATGTAAAACTTAAGTACACTGAGGAAATTACTATGAAACTGTACGAATAGTAGTAAAGATAAAAAAACGTGATAACGTTTAGATTGTAAAGAAAATTACTTAAAAATTTAAAAAAAATATTTATACCATACAGTACGCACACACATGAACCGAAGGGTATATCGAGTTTCATGTTTAATTTTTAGCGCTTATTAAGAGGCGTATGTTGGGTATTATGTGTATAAAAAGGATCATCTAATGTTTAGTCTATTTTGTCATATCAAAAAATCGAGTGATTACAGTCTTAATTATAGAGATATTGAACTGAAATTTAGATATGATTTTATTTGTATAGAGTTTCAGCTGAGAGTTATAAGCTTCCGTAACCATTTATCGATTAGTCCCATCTACCTGTAAATTTTCTCAATATCTATATAGTGAGAAAATCGACATTTCGACGGAAATCAGTCAAGAAAGAATACAGAAGTTAGCTTTTACTAATTATATAAGATAATTAGCTGAGAAGTACCTATCCCGATGCATAGTGCATCATGAGATTAGGCTCTGGTGGGACTCGAATAATATATTCAGGCCCATGGGAGAAGAGAAGAGATAAAAGAAAATGGTTAAATTGGTTATGGCGAGAAAAGTTTCCTTGAGAATGTGGGAGAAATATCATTAAGCGTTAAAATGATCCAACCACGCCCATTTTTAGAGAAGTTATCGACAGTGCCAATACAAACTCAGATACCAAATTTTAGAATTTTAGGAGCAATATTAGCGAAATAATCGAATATTTTAAATTGTTTTTACAAATTGTGGGCGTAATAGGTGGGCGTGGAAAAATTTTCTTTGCTCTAATTCTAAGTTGGCGTGAGCACAGCAACTCCCTAAAATTTCATCAAAATCGGATGAATAGTTTAGACGCCCATTTGGTACAAAGAAAGAAAGATAGAAAGAAAGAAAAAATCATTTTTATACATATAGATGACTAAGTTTAAACTTAAAAATACAACTAAAATTTAGAACATTAATTAAAGAAAAGAAAAAAAAACAAATCAATTAAATATTATTAATAATTGATTGAAAAAATTTTAGATTTATCCTTATTTGCTTGGTTTTTTCTTGGTGCCAAAAAATGTGTCTATCAGAACCGACGAAATGTTACCATAGTCAGGTGGATCTAAACATTTTGAAGAAAAATATGATCTGACCCTGAACACAAGTAAAGATTTATATGCACTATGACTTTCCTAGAAGGTAAGTGGGTGGATGGTAAATTGGTTGTCTGTCGATGCACTTAGGCCTGCTTGGATATGCCGAAGTTATAATACTCAACATTATTTTAGTAAGAGTTATCGACCGATTTTTATTACCTTAGATTTTTATCTACATTTGGAGAATAAATCAAAACCATTAAAACAACAATTGTACATAAAATAAAAGATAATTGTATATAATATTCCATAAAGAATATTTAATTCCATTTAAAACTAATTTTTATAGTTCAGATGTGGTAAAAATTTGAGGTACTTCATCCTTAGACAAATTTCTTTCACTTGTTTTTATTTTTCTTTTTCCCAACTTAATCCTAAATTTGGCTTTTTGCAGCACTTAAAACATGGTTCCCTTTCGGGAACAAATTCAAACCAAAAAAAAAACGGTTTTTTGTTTTCTTATGCCATGTCCAAATGTGGGCATAATCTTTACGACCATTGAGCGCGCGCTTAGAATTCCTCGAGTATCGCGCGCGTAAATCTACGATTTGATTTTTGCATTACTGCAGCGCGAGAACAATGCTCGGCTCCGGCTGCTGCTGCCGCCGCTGCGGGTTGCCAACATTTCCGGTTTTGGTAATGTTGTCCAGGCAATCCCATGCCGTCCGTGTCCGCGTCCGGCTCAACGGTTATATTACGATAAAAAGAAAACTGGAAACTGGACGAAAGGAAAACGAAAACGAAAAAAGAAAAATATAAATGTAGACGCGAATATAGAAATGAATTATTTCACATGGCGATAAGCGGGAATTCAGGAAGCGCACGTTTCCCGCTACTTAAGGCGCATACGAAATCCCTTTCGTTGCGGAAGTCCTTAGTTGGCTTTTGTTTTAAGCGCAGTTTAGGATTTGTGCCAAATTTAAAAATACTTTTAATACAATATTTTCAGCTGAAGAAAAAAGTTTGTGTCATAATTATCTCTGGCTAAGCCAAAGCTAAGAGGTTCTTATTTTTTCTTAAACAGATTTTTTGAAACGTTTTTATGTACTTTAATCCATACTGCTTGCACATAATTATAATTGTGACTAGGGATGCAACATGAAAATCTTCGATGGTTTGATATATCGAAAAAAAGTTGTCAATATTGAAATATCGATATAGTCAAGCAGTCCTCTTAGCACTCGCCTCAGCAATAATTAAATGAGAAATTATTAGACAATGCAAGGACGAGCTAAACTCAATAGCGCTTACAATGGAAATCACTCTCATCTTGGTACCTGGGCACAGGAACACAGGAACATAGAAGGAAATGAGAAGGCTGATGATCCGAGGAAATGTTCGTTGGATGCCCTCCAAGCACCATTAAGAGAAAGCTTTATATGCAATTTCATCAAGAAAAAGAATCCATGTGGGCTAAAACTGGTGAATGCAAAACATCCAAGAAAATCTGGGCAAGATATAATAAATCAAGAACCGACTATAACCGGTCATTGGCCGATAGGAGACCATGCCGAGAAAATGGGATGGCCTCACAACGACAAATACAGGAGTTGCAACCAAGAAGGCTCAAAAGAGTGCCCTGGTTTGGGTACTTTACGACACAGTACGTTAGGAAAATTTGCAATGAATAATCTCAACGAGCTCGCTGAAATTTAAATAGATGACATCAGTAGGTTAATAAACAAATCAAAATGGTTTGAATCGACCCGACCTCAGTGGTATCACAAGTGGTGTATCAAAATGGCACTATTGTGCTAATTGAGACTGAATTGTGCCTCTTCAGGCAGCTCCTAAACCAACCAACCAAAATATCGAAATAGATCACAATTTGTATCGTCAACAAATTTTCGTTAATAACGTAATTTTTATTTATAAAGTCACCAAAATGTGTTTTGAAATATTACATTCAAAACCCTTTTTATACATTGTAATATCGTATTTTTTAAACATCAATTAAATACCGATAGTGGCGCAAAAATATCGATATATCGATACATATATTGCATCCCTATTTGTATCTACTCTACTCTACAAAACAAATTAAATTGTATACAGCTCGATTGAAGGTTTAGTAAATAAGCACTTTTTAAAGGTTAATGACAAAAGTTATAATCAACGGTCGTGACAATCAATAGCATCGTGGGTTAATTCCATTTAACTACTGAGCATGTACGTTGAGTTATGAACTCTGGTTCAGTTCCTACCCAAAGCAAAATACAAATTTAAAATTTTCTATTCGACTGTCTCCTTTCGGAAAGTCTGAAACTTAAGAAATTGATTTCCGAGAGTCATTATAATATATATACTTAGTATATAAAGACATGGATTACTTGTGTCAAGATTTAATGCCACTAGTGTCTAGTCAGGGCCGTATCTAGAGGGGGACGAAGTGGCAGCAATCGCCCCGGGCGTTATTTTCTAGGGGCGGCATGTACATCTTGCTGTTGAGGGCAGCACTTCGGGAATTTGTTAAAATGAGTTTTTTTTTTGTTTCTTCATATACTCTTCGTAATAAAGTAAGAATTGACAAATATTTTTAAAAACTAAATTTGATTAAAAGTATACTAATAATTTCAATAACAAATTGTATATAAAATTCTTTCAAAGTTTAATAGATATTAATATTAAAGGGGCGACAATATCCAGTCTTGCGATGGTGGGCTTAATTCCTATGGACCGGCCTGTATCTAATGGAAGCCACAATCATACTTAATGTTCCCATCGTACATATTAAAAAAATTTATCTGGAAATAGTTGTATAATTAAAGTGGATGTAATACTTGTACATTGCAGACCACCTTTAAAAGAAAGTAAAACTGGCCGGGTCAATATCTCTTTAACCATATCTTTAATCGCTCGGATGGAAGGATATCGGTGATTTCTGCCTCTCATGAACATTTCACTTTTAACAGATTCAAAACATGTACTTATAAAAAAAAGTATATATTTAGGTCATTCTGATATTAAACCGACGCTATTCGTTCCATTAAGGCATCACTTCTCTGTCCAACAAACGAATCGCCATCCCAACTATTATTTATTTCGCTACTTGCTATTCCAGTCAACAATTGCGCCAAATTCAAACAGAAATTCAAATATTTGCAAGCGATTGTTGCAACGAATCTCGCGCGAGAGCTCGCAATAAATTTCCGAATGCAAATCATTTTGGTAAGAGAGATGGAAAACGCATTTCGACCGCAAGTGCAACTGCCACGTTTCGTACGCTGTATGGAAATAGATCGAATCTGCGCGGGGTAGACTCATATACAATAGGTATATGTAGTTATGTATCTTTGGCATCGTGTTCCGTTCGCATAAGTATCGCGCCGTTTGCGTTATTGATTCGCATAAATCAGTTTTTACGACCTTTCTCGAGGAGGAACTCGAATGTCTTTTGTACTCGCGACGCTGTTTCGTTTGTCCTTCTGCTGCTGCTGCTGCTGTGCCTCTTGCTGGAGATGAATATGAAATCACTGCAGTAGAAAATTAGAATTTTACTACGGCCTCTTTTACTTTTTCTTTTTGAGTTTTAATTTTTTTTTTTGTTTCGTGCTGTCACAATCTTCATGCATAAAAATGAGCGCGAATATTCGTCCATAAGTTTTTTTTTATATATACTATTCGAGTTTATTTGGACGAGCTGAGAGGGTCCTTTGCGTGGTTTTGGCAGTGAATGCAGGGCCAACGAGGAGAACCTTTTAAGTACGAATATGCAAAAGTAGACATGACTCAAATGTACATTGGAAATACTTATACATACATACATGCATACATAACTAATGCCATGACTTCCATGTTTTGTTACCTTATGTTTTTGAAGTTGCACGTACGTTTATCTAGTTTAAATTTTTAGTTAGTGATAACACGGGTACTGTTAAGTTAAGAACACGGAGAAGAGTTCCATCAAGATATTTGTATGTAGGACAAGCATTCTTAAGGACAATGAGATTTGACCTCAAAGAGATTTACAAACTTAGAACAATAAGGCGCTGTAAAATCTGTGAATTTATTTTCTGATGGACCCAGCTTTACCAGATGGAGTCAGTGTATACATTCTGTCCGCTCTAAAATACCAATAATGAAAAAAAATCAGATTTTAAACTTATTTTGGATATAAAAAAACAGATTTTATTAACTATTAGCTGTTGCATGCGTATAACGTCCATTTTTTAAACCATTCTTTTTATTTCTCCTTATTCTGAAAGAACATTGAAGAAATGCGTAAGTAAAGCTGAAATTATAGTCTTCGTCGTCGTGGAGGTGGTGAAACTACGTGAAGTGCAGGTAAGCAATTGAACGCAGCACTGCAATAAAAGCACTTGGCGAATTAGCCAAGTTAAAATAAATT
The DNA here is from genome assembly GCA_949127995.1 of Suillia variegata. NCBI lineage: Eukaryota > Metazoa > Arthropoda > Insecta > Diptera > Heleomyzidae > Suillia > Suillia variegata. The sequence goes on from OX421842.1 coordinate 41,309,930, forward strand.
ACTTGGCCATCAATCACAGTTACAACAGACAGAATCCGTATGAATGTGTTAGATGCGCGCGAATATCTTCCTTCGTGCGGCGATAGCGTGAGTCTCTGTTTGTGCAGTAAAAGTTTTGGTTAGGTGATTATTTTGACAGATAAATGATCTTATCAGACAATGAGGAAGTTCCCTGGTGAAAAAAATTTAGTTAGCTTCATTTTAAAATACGTATCTTTATTCTGTTTATAATATAAAATAAATTGAGATTTCCAATCTTCTTTTTACAAGATGTTGAATTCTCAAATGCCTCTACCTAACAGCAGACCCAAGCTCGGACCGTAGGATATATTCAGTTTGGTATCCCACTCGTAAGGCTCATAAAGAGTAGTTATAGACATGAAACTTTGATCACACCCATACCAATTGTCGTATTGAGCATGCCCTGTTATTACCACGTAGTTACATAGTGAATGCTAACCTCTATAGCAGGCATGGCCAAATTGCGGCTCGCGAGCCTCATGCGGCTCTCGAGATGAAATGAAAAAATAAATAATACATATTTAATAATTTATTCAAATTGTTATAAAATTGGAAGTAATACATATGTATAATGTTTAATTTAATAAGAATCATGGTATATATTGTAACCAAAAATATGTTGGATCCCGTCACGACAGATTATTGGAATTTGGCTCTACTTGGAGTGAAGCTTGGTCATCCCTGCTCTATGGCTTTAGTCAGCAATGGAAATTCAAAATCCCTTCTAACTATATATAAAAACGATCAGTGTCGAATTTTGAGTCTATTTTTTGTTATATCTGTCCGTATACTGGCTGTATTTCTAAACGATTACTTTCTGCGGAGATATCAACCTAAAATTTCGTATGTGAACTCCTAGACTCCAAGTGGATGTTTAGTTCTAAAATTCCTTTCACTTACAGTACGAACCAGTATTAGAAGTACTTTTAGTGTAGATTAAAAGTTAAAATTCAGTGTTTAACATTTTAAAAGTGACACAAAACAATTGACAATAAATGCTACAAAAGCACATTTGAGTGTGTGTCTTTGGAGGGTATTTGAGCTACGGCATAGCCGTGGATAATTCCCTTATTATTCATTATATTTCTAAATAAATTTGTATTTTTATTTATTAAAAAAAAATATTAGTATATCATAACTACTCGAATCTATACTATACATGAATCTCAATATTTTAAATCTCTCCAATGAAAAATTGTAAAAAAAATTAAAATAGTCTAATAAAATTGCGACCGAATTTGTGGCCCATGTGAAATGAAACTGTCGTCAGTTCTCTCGTCCATGCCTACCCACGAAATTAATTAAATCATTTAAAAGAAATTAAAAATAGTAAACCGAGTTAATGATATTTTTGTTTTAATGTACGCTCAAGAATATTTCCTCATGAAATTCTTGTCTTCACGAACGCATCGCAAAGTGCTTTCCTTTTTTTTCTATGCACCACAATTGTGTGGGCGTACCTTTTGTTATACAAAAAAATTTGTGCTTTTATTAAAACTTGTTTGTCTTAAACATTATTTTATTTAAAAGCACATACACTTATTTGAATGAAGTAAAATTTGTTTGGAATACATGATTTGGATGTTAATTGAATGTAATAAATTTCGTATATAGGACAAATAAACTATTCATGAAATGTATATGAATTTTATACAAGAGAATGTTTGTTTCGCACAAATAATACATATACTGCATTCAGAAAATATTATTAGGATGTAATAAATTTTGTATTTATGGCAAATAAACTATGTGAATTTTATAAATGAAATGAATAGTTTATTTGCCCTTAGTACAAAATTTATTACATCGAATTAATATTTGGTAAATTCAGTATATGCATTATTTGTGCGAAACAAACATTCTCTTGGGACAAATTTATATTCTTACCTCAAGTGTACTTATTTTAGATACAAATAAGAAATTCACTGCAGCCAAATACAATGGCTTTTGCTAACATTTATTTCGGGCAAATATATTTTTGTTCTGTTTTTATTTGGCCTAAATATAAAATTCACTATATCCAAATAATGTTTAGTGTGAGCATATAGTGTGCATTATTTGTACTAACCAAACATTTACTTGCGACAAATAAATATTCCTACCACAATCGTGCTTTTGTTTGAATTAAATAAAATATTTTAGATACAATCAAAAGGATTTACTAGACCTAAATACAATGAACAATATGATATAAATAAGTCTCTTTAAATGTTCGACGCAACTAAATTCAGCTTTCTGTGTATTCTTTAGATTGTTTAGCCTGAGTTTTACAAGAAGAAAAATAAATATTGTGCATACATATATCAAAACAATGCATTTGTTAAAGCCGCTCAGACCGACGAATTTTGCTTGTTCCTTAAGGATATGCGACGAAAGCAACTGAGCACAACCGAGAGCTCGTGGTTAATGCTGCATTTACTGCGTGGCACAAACTTTTTAATGTGGTAAACTTTTAGCGCAAACAACATCGCAACGTCACTGCCAGCGGCGGCTTTTGACTCATTCTTAGATGATGCAAGAAAGATGACAATATGATGGGGACTCAAAATCTCATTTCACAAACGGGCAGAAAATTTATTCATTTTTTTTTTGTTTGTTTTGTTTTGTTCTCTTTTTTAAATATTAATAGCTGCGGTAACTTTCGAAGTCATTGCAAAGAAAAGGATGCACTCCAATATAAAGATGCAGAAAATTTCGAAAAACACGCGCGAGAGGGGGGGGGGGAAATCATTTTGCATAGAAACTGTTTTAATTGAAATTTTGCAAAGTAAGCGAAAAATATTCGCAGTAGAATCTCGTGGATTTCAAGCTGAGCATGGCAAGTCTAACAAATCTTTTGTAATTAGTTTAAGCGCAAATTATGCCAGATTCCAACACAATTTCGCGCGCAGCCTGCCGCCATATTGCTTCTTCTTCTTCTTGTTGTTGTTTTTTTATTTCTATTTTTATTTTTTAACTTTAACTCGATTTAGCAATTTTGCAAGCTTCTTGCTTTATATTCTCCACATTTTTGCCTTTCTAAATTATGAGCGAAGCAAATGTGTTTATATACGGAGAATTGTGACGCCTGAGCTACAAAAAAAAAACAGAAGAAGAAGAAGCAAACTTGAGCGCGTGCACGCAAAATATGATTTCATTGTCTTATGGCATTAAAAAATAAGTTTTTAAGAGTTTTCTACGCGCGCCGCCGCGAAAGTGCAGAGCATAAACGTAGCATGAAAAAAAATACAAAATAATAAACAAAAAGCACGGCTAATGGATTCACTAAGTATGCATAAGTGGGCGTGCATGGGACGTATGAGTATGTGGTACTTGTCATTTAAGTCAAGTTGTGCCAAATATTTGGAATATTTAAACACTTCGACACGTGCAAGAACGAAAGGAGTTTGAGTTTGTTTTTACCTTTGTAACACCCATAAGAAGGCGTGGTAGGCATAACAATATATAAACATATACATATATGAATATTGTATATAAATGATCAGCGCCGAATTCAGTGTCAAATTAACTACATCCGTCTGAGCCAGCGATTACAGCAGTTGTTTAAGAGATATAAATTTGGTATGTTAGCTAATATGCTCCAAGCGGAAGTTAAGTTCTAAGGTGAGTAAGATCGGAAAAAAGCTTCTGCCCCATTCATACAATCTTCCCTTTTTATATGAATTATACGATATTTAACACTTTAGCAGTAAAATAAAATTTCTCTAAAAAAATTGGGGGTGATCGGTTTATAACAACGCCCACTTAGACTTATCGTATGGCAAAAGGTATGTGAGCTTCGGAATAGCTGAAGATAATTCTCTTACAATTTTTTTTAATTTCTTGGGGATTTTGGTACTTTTCATTTCGTTAACTTTTTTTTTTTTAATTTTCCTTAAACCTAACCTGCAGTGTTTTTCTTTTAAATATAGGTTCATATATGTAATACTTTTATATTGATACTAATCTATGTATAACTTCAACGTGAACAAAATCAAAATAAAGGCAGAAAATATATATTTGAATACATACATGCATATGTGTTGGTAAACTTTCACTCATATCAAACAATCATGTAATGTTAAGACAAGAACAGCATCAATATAAAAGTATTACGTATATATAAAACGATTTAAGACCAAAAAGTTATTTTTATTAAAAATCTACAATCGAGAATTTTATAGAAAGTAAACCACTTAAGTATCAATCCAAACCATTCTAGACGAATTTCTTCAGAGGTTTCGATTGATTTCTAAACAATACCCAAACAAAGTGAATGAAATTTAAGTGAACTAAATAGTTTAGGACCGCATGCTTCTCTTCTGAGTAAATTCAAGTGGAAGTGAATAAAGTTGTTCTTCAAAAATTATAATAAGTCAGATTGAGCCCATTAAAATTCTCATTTATATTATTTTATATTAAAGACGTATTTTTTAAATATAATTAAACTATGACTATTGTAAACTGTAAATAAATGGTAGTATCGATCGGATGAAATATGGACTACTCGAAAATATCATTAACCTTAGTCGAGCGGTATAACTTTACAACGTAAACAGGCGGCATAGGTACAATTGTACCTTCATGTATTTTATATTTGGTACAGAACACCTTTGCATGTAAATTATTTTGAAATACGGAAATCCCGAAAATATGAAATTCGTCAATTGTAAATTCATGCATTTGAGAATATTTGCTATGAAAAGTATTTGTGAATACCGGGAATCTACAAAGTGTGAAATTTGTCAATCGTTTGAAAAAATGAATATAATATTAAATTTTTTGGTGTATATTGTATGATAGTTTTTCATGCGTCGGTATAAAAAGTGAATCGATTTATAAAATTGCAACAGGTTATTTTATTTGCTGAACTATTATGAGTGGTGGCGAAAAAGGACCTAGTCTAAACCATTCATCTGATTTTGATGAAATTTTAGGGAGTTGCTGTTCTCACGCCTACTTAGGTTTAAGGCAAAGAAAATTTTGCCACGCCCACCTATTACGCCCACAATTTGTAAAACTAAGTTAAAATATTCGATTATTTCGCTAATATTGCTCCTAAAATTCTAAAATTTGGTATCCGAGTTTGTATTGGCACTTACGATAACTTCCCGTGGCGTGGTTGGATCAATTTAACGCCCAATTTCAAAAAAAGGGTGGATCATATTTACGCCTAACACCATTGCTCAGAAACTTGATGTGCTAAATAGAAAACATGTAACGGGATGCACCGGGAAGAATAACAGGATATACAAAATTGTCCACGCCCACTTATTACGCCCTTAATTTATTTAATTAAGTGAAAATATGCGATAACGTGGCTAAAATTGCTAATAAAAATTTGGGATTTTGTTTCTGAGTTTGTATGCCGATAATTTCACAGCCGTAACTCAGAATCGCTACTACGGTGAATACCGAGAAGTTCCACTACCTTACGGGAGTACCGGGAAGTTTCGTTACTAACGGAAGTACCGAGAAGTACCAAGAAGTACCGGGAAGTACCGGGAAGTTCTGCTACCATTTTTTTAAGTGGCATTGCAACGCATGCCGGGCATTCGCTAGTATTTTATATTTGTAAGCAAGAATTTTTAATAACAGCATTTTAAAAACTGAATTTTAAGAACAGAACAGATGAATATAAACATTAAAATTAGGAGCGCTTTCAATGTTTCACTACTGCAATAAGAGAACAGAGAACTCCAAATGCGAATATAATGAACATCGAATTTTAACACAAGAAGCTAAGAGCATCCAGCACATAAGTCCATATTTCAGTAATGTCGACATTGAAATTGCATTAGTAAACATGATTACGTACCAAGGAACTGGGAACTGGGAAGTGCATGTGTGCATAGTGAGGCTAATACACCACAAATACAGACAAAGAAAGAACAACAGCCAAGAGCACACAGATTGTGTGTGTGTGTGTGCGAAGCAGCTGGACCATTTGTGTCCAGTTAAAATCGTGTTAGAAGTGTCTCATGTTGCTATCGTATGAAAAACTTTTCTTGTACGATTTGGTAAACAATTTTTTAATTCTATTTCGGTTGGTTTACTCTTGCGTCGACGCTGAAATTGTTTAATAGTTGCAATTGTGTTGCTCCAACATGTGTCTCAGCAACATATTGTCCATATTATTATGTATAAAGATAATGGCAATGGATATTGTATATTGTGGTTTTCAACTTTAGGATATTCTCTGTTATGCCTTAGTTTGGATTTGGGTAAAGAGAAATTGTCAAAAGTTTCAGCAATTCAGAAATCATTCGAGAGCATGAGGCATAACTTAGCCCTATGATCCAGCGCATGATTAATTCAAGGTTATAAAAAATCTTTTAAAACCAGATAAAGTTTATGTTCCAACACGCCTTTTTATGGGCATAATAAACTAATAAAACTTAATGCATCCCATGTAAAATTTTGTTATTGATTTCAACATTAACTGGATGGGTTCCCCAAACCGAAGTTACCCTGTAATGTCATGATATAAACTCTTGTTTCTTTAATGGCTGACAGTGTAAAATGTGTTTATAATTGTATTTGCAATTAACTTGTAAACCAACTACAACTACAACTAAACTAATAATAACAAATGTATATGTGTGTGTGTGTGTGCGAGTATGCTTTAATAGTAATTATTCTTCTTCCGAATGGTCTTCATGATAGCGTTACATTCCGTCGGCATTTGCGCCCGATATTTATGCGTTCAACGTGACCACATGTACACACTTACACACGTCGCAAGTGCACCCGATGCCGCATATTTTCGTTAACCAGATGGCGTTGCGCTACACCTCTGCATTACGTTGAAAAATTACAACGAAGATAAATTTAAGTTTGTTTGCAATTGCCCATACATAGGAAACGAAATTATTACAAAGTAAATCCTGCTTAGAACTGACGTCGTTGACTTCGTTTGATAAAGTTTAGGCGTGCAAATTGTGTTGAAATTTCCGAATTGACGTCATTTTCGAAAATGTTATTTGTTTCTAATATATACGAGGTGTGTTGAAAAAGTTCAGGTGACTTTTCAAATTTCGCGGGCAATGTACTACATTCGATTGTCGATTTTTGTTGTTTTTGTTATGTTGGTACACTCGTCGTTTAATGGCCAATGAAGGTTCTGCAATTTCACCATTGGGTCATGAGCCAATTATTGGTAGAAGTTCATCGGAAGTGATGCGTTGGATTAGCGACTACATGGACTCAATTCATACTAGAAGGTGGTCCGACCTAAACTCCTGCAAAACCACCAAGTGTTTTGTGAAACAACCAAATAGGAAATTAGTAATCAATGGACATAATACAGGTGGTCAACATTTGACCAACATGGACGTCCATCATCAACGATCTTATTTGTCGGTACTGCTTTGAGAACGAAGACACTGCAGAGTATTACCTCTGTATGTGTCCGGCTTTTACAAGAGCGAGACTGAGAATACTGGGCAGTGATGTGCTGATTATGAATAACAATAATACTCTCCCTATCTTTAATCTTCTTCAAATTCATCCTTGAAACTAAGAAGTTTGGGAAAAAACGAATGAACCTATCTTCTAATCTTTCCATCCAAACACTCCATTCCTATATCTCTACTTTCTATTCCGATACTATCCTGGATCGTCATTGGTGTTGTATTTGGCCAAAAACTCTCTCACAAGCAAAGATGAGCACGAGTATGTTATTTGTGTTTCCTCACAAATGTATCAAATCTTAGCAAGAATGGAACTAACCGATACACCAACACTCTAAAATTACTTTTACTAATACGTACTCACGTATTTGAATATATATAATTCAAATGAGGTTGTCATGGAATATATAATTCATGATTTTGTAGCGCTGCTGTTAATTTAACCAGTACAGTTCAGGATTTGTCCTTAAAAATCCAGGAGAAGACTTTTTTAACATTAAAAAAAACGTCTTCCTTAAAAAGAAGAAGAAGATAGACAAAGCGTGGTTAATATGATTAAAATATAATATTAATATCGATTATACTGTAACTTGTTGTAATTAAGTCATACTATATACTATATATATATCTATATAAATTAATATAAATACATGTAAATGAACGAAATTATTATTTATTCATAAAAAATGATGGATTCATATTAGCATTATTTCCAATGTTTGGATTACCGCCACCATGTTGTTGGTGTTGTTGTTGTTGCTGTTGTTGGCCACGGGTCGAAGTTGCATACAGCTGCTGTTGAAAGCTGTGATATTGTTGGGCATACTTTGAATTTTGAACAATATTACTGTTCGGTCCAAGTTGCCCCGGTACATTGCCCGACGACGATGGCATCATTGCATTAGGAGGCACCTGACCGCTACCTTGTCCTTTCGGATGAAAACTTTGTTGTCCCTGGCCGTACATTGGTCCTGGTCCTGGCCCGTCGCCCGTTTCCGAACCACCAAACATTGCCGCTGCTTCGGGGCGTTCGAGCGATTCACGCATAAATTGTGGCATTACCGAACCACCACCGCCCATATGTAGACCAGACGGTGGTGCTTGCATTCTAGATGCCGGATTGTAAGTGCCTTGTCCCATATTTGGTTGCATCATGTTGGGTCGCATGCCGCGTATAAATGCCGGATGACCACCGCCGCCGCCGCCCATATTTATGTCGTGTGTCGGCATCATGTAGCCGCCACTGTTGCCGCCCATGCTTAATGAACCCATACGATTATGACCCTGCATAAATCCCATCGCCGGCAAACCAGCACCGCCAGGCATATTGTTGGGATTGTTTGGTAACTTGTTTAAATCGGTCGAATTCATCGCATTTCCATGGCCCATTTGACTGTTGTTGTCCATACCAACACCGGCACCGACTCCGGTCATCTGTGGATTGGCGTAACGTTGAAGAAACTCAAGGCTCGGTGGTTGCGCTCGCATATTCGTGTTGGGGTTATTGTTTTGAGGCCTAATCGGCATGTACTGAATGGTATTTGGTGTACTGGCTTTCACTTGTATATTGTTCACGGACATACGATTCATCATGCGTTGCGCCGGCGGCATGCCAGGATGAAATTGCCCACCAGGTACCCCATCACGAATGCCACTGTGTCCGCTTTCTAAACCCATTTTTGGATTAATCATCCGTTGGCCCATTGGGCCAAACATGGGATTGATTGGTGTGTTATTGGACATAAATGGTCCGGGAGCACCTAATTGAGCCGGCATGCCCATGTTACAAATACCAGCCTGATTGCTTGGATCCATGCCACCATCGAGTGTCGACATGACACTTTCCATGTTCTGGTAGACATTCGATGACATTTTCGAATCGTTTGGTCCTATTAAGCCCATGACGTTACCAGCACTTCCACTACCAATATTAAGTGGCACGGCACTGGTTAACTGCTGCGACATCTGTGCTAAAGAAGATATTGGATCAACGGCGTGACTTAGTTTATTTGGTACCGGACGATTACTATTCGGATTCAAGGGCACATTATCGGTACGATGGCGCTGCAAATGGTTAAATATATTATTAAATGTCCATAATGAGAGACTATTTCCTCCAGTGCTTTAACAACTTACCTCTATGGCGTGTATATTCTTAGCAGGATTCATTGCAGTCATCTGATTGTGTGTGGGAAAGTTTAATCCTGGACTGGTTACCGGTAAGCGGGCTTCCATTGAGTCAAGAGGAGATCGTGGTCCTTTAGGGCTAGGACATACCATTTTTAATTCCATTTCCAAGTCCTTTGGCGACATATGCGATTGTGGAGTGCCTGGATTGCTATGTGGTTGACTAATGCCACCACGATTTCGGCCACTATTGTTTCCGCTGCAATTTCCGCCTGAAGGCGAACCGTCCAGTTGCAAACTACTTTTGACTTGAGTATTTGTTGTTGTATTGATCGGCTGCATTGTCGCTGTTGTTGTGGGCGGCATTCCCAATGGTGTCCGTGGCGATGGTAATGAAATGTGCGAATTGATGTTACCCGGACTGGCGGGATTTGGAGATTGTGTGGCAATAGGTACAGAAGCACAACGTTGCGAGGCATGATATGGTGGGGGAAGACCATGTGCCGATGCTGATCTTGGATTAGGACCATCGGCATTGCCTGCTGTACCCGTACTATTGGCAGTATTTGATTGTGCATTCACTCCCATTGCTGTAGAATCGCTCGCTGGATTACTGCCCTTAATATTCTCATCAAAGAACGGATGTTGTATCTTTGACCAATCCATGCCGATCTGAGGTATATCCGACAGATGCATTCCACCCGCACCAATTTTTGATGTTTGTGGATCATTGCCCAAATTCGGAGGCATCACTCCCACAGGACCCATTAGGTTGCTCATTATATCGGACGGAATATCACTTAGAGCAGTTTTGTTTAGATTTTTATTGCGCATATGTGGGTTAGGTGGATTCCGGATCTGTGTAATTATTCCTTTTTCACTGTTGACTGCGGGACTTTCCGTATTCAATTTGTCTTGTGCGCTTGTGCCAATTTCGGGAAAAAGAAACCGATTCATCTTTGTTAACTTGGCCAATTGTTCCTCGCGGTGTTGTCGCTGTTGAGGCGTTAAGTTCTCATCGGGCACCTTAACACCTTGCAGCGACGGTATATTACCATCAGCACCACTAGCGCTGCTTGAATCGACGCCCTCCAACATTTTCATTAGATCATGATCATTGGAAAGATCATCCGAGGACTCCGGGAAGCCTGGGTTATTGAGCGTTCGTTGCGTCTTACTGTCAACTTTATTTTTGCTGGCATTTGATTTCTGTGTTGCCTTCGGCAATGGTTTGCTATCGCCGCCACTGCCCATTAGCATATTCAGTGAATTTTGGTGTTGCATTTGATTTGACATTCTCATTTTCGGATTTTTCGTGTAGAAATCGTCGAGGAAATGTTTCGTCTCCGGTTGTGTTCGATGGTAAGCAATGAGATTCGGATGTTGCCGATTTAAGACGGCCTCAGCACCTTTGTTGGCCATTTGTGTGGAGAATACATATATAAGATTTTGTTGTTGCATGTTGTCCATGCAATTTCCCAATGGCCCAGGACCTGTGCCACCGGTTTTATTCGAACTACTCGATTCGGCGCCACCGAACAAATCACTCAAAGAATCCTTTCCAGGCGCAGAATTTTCATCATTTCCAAGAGGCGCATTTTTATTCGATTTCGGATTTTCATCCTTCACTGCAAAATACAATAAAAATTTATTTTTTTAAAACCAATTTAATATTTAGAAATCTTACCAGGAGTCATGCCGCCAACTGTATTGTCAATCGGTTCACCGATCGAGCCAAAACCCAGTGGAGACATAACTGGCGAAATGTCCTTTTCCTCCTTCTTAATGTTGGTCGAGTTGTTTGAAAAGTCTGCTTCGATTTTTCTTTTATTGTTGAAGTTTGTTGAGGTACTTGAGTTATCGGCTAAGGTTTTGGCTATGGAAAGGTTAGATAAATATCAATATACAAAATATTATTTAATAGTAAATCTTACCATTTTTTTCCTCATTGACGTTGACGTTGTTTTGATTTGAGTTATTGTTCTTTTTTTCAAAATTATTATCTTCTAACCCATGTGTAGAGTTGCCATCGGAGGTTTGTGATAAGTGCTCGGATATGTTTCGACTAGTCGGGTGATCGCCACCATTGTTGGAATATCCGAAATTTGTTTTTCTCGTTAATGTCGCTAATGCCATGTCCATTTTGTTGCAGTTATTGCTTGAATTTTCTTCAGCAATCTGTTCGCTGAGAATGTTTTCTAAATGTAAACATTTGAAATATAATAAATTTAATTACAATTACTTTTTAATAACATTGATATAAATTAAGCATATAGAAAAAGCCGAATGGAAGCCGATTTTGGTTTAGAGTTAGAGTTAATGTGGACTGGTATGGAACCATAGCTCTCAGTCCTCATGGACCGATTTTGGCTTGGTGAATAAACAAAATGTTAAACTATCATTAGCGAAATATTTGGTTTCAATATGAAAAAAAGAAAGAAATTTATTGGTGATAGTTAGTTAGTAATGGTGTCTCTTGAAAATAAACCCACTTAGGTTAGGAGCCCTTTGTGATGCCATGCGGTATACGAATTATATCGCTAACTGAACCAGCCTGTACTATTAATTACATTATATTTGGATATATCTACTAGGCCTACAAAGGAATGCTTCCCCAGAAGTATATATCGTTTATTAGCCAAAGCGGGGCATGTACGAAGAAGGTGTATTATAGTTTCTTTCTCCTCCTCATCTCTACAGCATGAGTACCTACGATACAGTGTCCTGTTAGAAAGCCTACTATGGTGCTAATTTGAGACCTACTTAGAGAGATTAGATCGATTGAGCGTTTTTGATTCAGTTTTGGCCACATCATACGCGACATGTTGCATGTATGTACTACTCCCCATCCATCTGGAGTTAGTTTCCCTGATAGAGATTTCCCTGATGAGGAGTTTACATGTTGATAGAGGAATACCATATTCCTTATTGTTGGGTATAATTTCTTTTGTTGTACCCTCTCTGGCGAGTTCATCAGCTTTACAGCTCCCTGTAATGTCACTATGTCCGGGAACCGAGCAAAGTTTGATTTTTAGCTGCTCCGCAATCTCATTAAGAGATTTCCAACAGCTGATTTATTGGTGATACGATATATAATTAAAATCCAGATTTTTCCACAATCACTGTCATAAAAAATGGTTTTGGTAATACTGAACTGACAACGAGACAGAAGGACAAAAAACATTTTGCAAGCAGGACGTCAAACAAGAAGTCTTGAAAGGCCGATACCAAAATAGGCGCGAACAAAATTTTTTGTTTTGAAAAATCTGTTCAAATATCGTAAATCGTAATCTACGATATTTACGATATTTGCTATATTTGAAAAGGTTTAAAAATACTTTTTTTTTACATTTTGGAAATATGTAGAAATTGTTTAACTTTACTATACTGACCATTACGCGGCGATCGCGTCGTAAACGGTTCACATTTTATATTATTTGTATTGCAGTTCGCCGGCGATGGCACCGAATTCGAAGGATTCGATGACTGTTGACTGTTGCTGGATGAAGCCATTGTATATATTTGTAATTATTGTATATAATAATTGATTATAATTGTTTATTTCATAAACAATTTGCACTGGCGACCACGTTATTTGGTTGCACTTTCGACCACAACGTCACTCTTTAAACTAACCGATGTATTTTCGAACGAGTATTAGTTTTCCCTCGAACGTGCCAGGTATGCGAATACCAAAAATGCATACAAACACAACATGCAACATGCATCATGCACCGTGTGACCGTTTTCTCAAACTGACCTTAAACATTGCGACCGTAGTGAGCAGGACAATGAAAAGAGGGGAAATGGTGAAAATCACAAATTCGGTTACACTGTCTACGATCATTGCCAAGGTCAGGTAGGACTCGTAAAAGGAAAGTGAAGCAAATGATCCGGAGATGTAAAGCAAAAATTTAAATATGTGTACACAAACATTCTCAGGGTGTTTCAATATTTTTTTTGCGAATTGATTTTGCAAGTAATTGTTGCAGATTTAATGTTCTGGTATTGGTTACTTTCGAGTGATCAATGAATACAATTTTTGTTTTAGGCTTTAAACGTAGGCCAAAATAAAATATATTTAAACATAAAATAGTACATAAAAATAAAAAAATATCAAATTTACATTTTGAAAGAACAAATTACAATTCGAAATATTCTTTTATTAGAGTAAAATAAATATTAATTATTGAAGATATATTTTTATGGACATCCAAATGTGACCTAACATTGATTCCGAGAAAACGATTTTCGTGGATTTGGTAATCTTGCTTGACCGGAACAAATGTGTGTGTTTTATTGGGCATTTTGGGTATCAATCGTTGTCAATGATATAGGCTAAAGGATCTCATTTAAACTTATGAACATGTAAAGCAAATAAACTTTGTAAACTTTGTAAAAGTTGAAACAAAATATTAACTTAGATTGAACTATTGTCTTAATTTCTTCAAAAGGAATTAGGTCAACGTATTCAATTCTAGGAAAAGTTGTTAACTGGACAACGTTTTTCAATGTTACTCAAAATGTTATTCAAAATAACGTTTTTATAACGAATTTAAGTAACGATATATAAAATAAATAAAGTGCAGTGTCCGGATCTTGATACGATCGTTTTCCGGAAAATATAGTTTTTCACTACGCTTAATCTACTACGACTTTAGGTTTTTATATTGCATGTAATTTTCTTTTTTTTTAATATAATCTAATTTTATTGATAAAACTAGGGAAAAGGCAAAGGAAAAAAAAGCTCGTCAGTTTTATCAAAAACGTTAATTCAGTTATGCATTCATCATTTACTACGCAATGTGGTCCGAACCCTGATAATACGTTCGTTTATTTTCTAAACAAAACTATAAATTATAATCGAAAAATAAATAAGATATCTGCTTCAGCTACTTTTGGTATGGACTAACGCTGCCAAATTGCCTCGGATGACGATGTAAACTCTTGCCTCTAACAATTGCAATAAACAGTTTACGAGGACGAAAGTTTATATTGTTTACGACGTTCGCGGGTCAACACCTTGAATTTACCTAAGACGAAATATACTACCCGATATTATTGAAAGCGTTTCATATTTATAAAAGCAAATAAAAACCTAAATTTGTATTCGTAGTTGTTGTTGTTCTGATGCTAAGGTTAGATTATATTCTGATGTCAATATAAGTATTTTGCTTCAAAATGATGTGGAAGTAAAAAAAATTGTTCCAAATCGAGAGAAAAGTAAATGCACATGACATTTCTGTCTATAGATAAAACAAATAATAATTTCTTTAAAAAATAACTGAAATACTTAAACGTTTCGATGCTAAAGCACCTGATTCTCAAAAATACCCGACACTTCTCGTAACTAATTATAATTACATATTACGAATAGTTATTTTTAGTTACATACTAGTATGTAAACCACTCGAATGTATTAGCATAATAATTGTACTTATTCGTTAAAGTTTAAACCGTCTTCTTGTTTGAGGCGTACATATGTACATATGTATAATAGTAAATATGAAATTTTCTATATACAACAAAAAAAAACGGATTTAATTTAACCGGAAGAATGGCTGTGCACTGTACAAAGGACATCAATCACAATCGAATAGGAGCAATTTTACGAGCTTCCTTTTAAATTGTAACGCCGAGATGAGCTAATAAAAATGCCATAAATGTCGAAACATATGCGTTGCCGCTGCTGTTTCCGCTTCCGGGCGGAACATAAACCAAACAAAAAGCGACGCCATTGTTGGTGAGTTGCGAAACAAGTACATGGGAAAGCGGCAAATGTGCTTGATGGCATTAACACTTTTCTCGACACAAAAGAAGAAACAAAAATGCCGACCGGCTGTCAAACTATTTTGTTGCAGAACAAATACCAACAACAACAACAGCAAAAACAATAACTAAAACATAAAAAGACAAATGCAGCACAGCGACTACAAATGAAATTGTTATGATCATCTGCAGGCGCACATACTCCTATACAAACAAACACACATACACTCGTATGTTGGTATCGTATATACCGAACACAACGTTTTTATTTAGATTCTGTTAAAAAAAATAGAGAGTATTTTTTCTTTTATGTTTTTTATCCGGTGTCCAAGCAAAGCGAAGTTTGCCTATTCAGAATTAACATAAAATAAAATCGTACATATACATACATACTCATGTACATCTCTCTCTAATTTACCAAACCTTTTAAACCAAGTAGAAAATTGTTTCAGCGATTAAGCATTCAACTCGTAATTCATTACAACTAAATCTTGTGTAGTCCATTCATTACTGAATTCAAGTCTGAACTGTTCAAATTGTTTTTGTATCAAATTGTTTTTACATGAATCAAATTGTTTTAAATATTTTAAATAGGATTATATATTCATATACTCAATTTGTTCAACTTTAAAGATTAGCTAATGCATTGTTTTGATAATCACCGGGTCTTTCTATAACCCTCTC
Organism: Suillia variegata; assembly: GCA_949127995.1. Classification (NCBI taxonomy): domain Eukaryota; kingdom Metazoa; phylum Arthropoda; class Insecta; order Diptera; family Heleomyzidae; genus Suillia; species Suillia variegata. The sequence continues at coordinate 41,325,922 of OX421842.1, forward strand.
TCAATATGTCTTATAACAAGCTGGGTCAACCCGTCTTCCATTCAGTCCGATCGGTTTTTCGAGTCCATTCAGTTGTCTAAGTCGATCCAATCAAGCCAGTCCAATTTAGTTCATTCAGTCCATCCAGTCAGTTTAGTACATTCAGGCAGTTTAGTTCAATTAAACATAACAAATTTTATTCAGTCAATACCAAAACGCGGCCCCTAAAGACTTTATGTACCACAATTTTGAAATAAATGGTTCAGCGGTTTTTGAGTCTACCCCGAATATTATATATACTGCTTCTTCACAAATATTTATGAATCTTATATCAAATGGGGGAAGCATATCCTCATTTTTCGGGGACTGTTTTAAAGCAATTATTTCATTACTCAAAAAAATTCTTTAACTTTAAGTTTTTTGAAGAAGTATCAAGTGAAACAAACTGGCAGAAATCTGTTGTCTCTGCCGACGGTGCCCACCACCACTGCTCAGGAACTTGACGGTTTTATAGCACCGGGAAGGAGAAAACTCATAATTTGTGAAAATAAGTAGAAATATTCGGTTATTTTACTAACATTGCGTATACAAATCTGAAAGGTGGTATCTGAGTTTTACCAAAAATAGGCGTGGTTAAATTATTTTAAATCCCTCCGTCGTTACTCAGAAACGTGATGTTTAATGTGATAGTTAAAGTCCAACCCACAACGGAGAGTAGACGGAATTTTTGCGTGCTTAAATACTAAACTCTGGAGTGAAAGTATTCAATTTCGTTCACGTGGAATTCCGGAAAAAGCGGACAAGAATGGACAGTTTATTAATTTTAAACAACAAATTATATTTAATATATTTATATTAAAAACAAAACCCGGGTAACGCCAGGTGCTAGAAACTAATACGAATATATACGAGTATATCAAATAAAATTGTGTCTTTTGAACTGTTACTAAGTCTGCGGTACTGTTAAAAAACCAGTACAACTGTTCAATTTATTTTTAACTAATTTCGAGCGTAATCCTTTACGCTTGTCCACTTTATAGTATGTTAAAGTATGCCGCTCTAAACATTTGAAAATTGCACTATATCCGCTGAGTTATATAAAGGACTTACTAACATACACACACACGTATATGCTGACAATAACGCTTAACAAAAATGTAAAGCGGAAACGGAAATGTACGCTGTCAGCATTTTATTTGTTGTCGAGTGTGATTTTTATGTTTTTCGTTTTGCGAGGCGTGGCGTGGCGGCAAAAACATTTTCAAAAACTCATTTGGCCGCTCGCCGTTCTTTGGGGAATAATGTCCAATCTTTGACTGTCGTAAATGCAAATTTTCTTTAAGTATTAATGTATGTTTGTATGTATAGTACATATGCGAACGTATAAGTTTGTGTGTTACTACACTCGTAACTTATGACGCTGCCATGGTGGCATTTCACCAATAACTTTTTAAATGACAACTACAAGTGTCTTCCGATTTTATGTTGTTTACAGTTATTTGTGACGATGGTAATTGATTTTTTTTATACCACATTGAATTTTTTCTTCTTTTGTGTAAAATGTCAAATCTGTGAAGTTTTGGCGATAAAATTGGATTTTTATGTCTGCTCAGTTTTTTGAAATCTTTATTTTAGAATTTTGACTAAATTGGGTTTCGTTTAGATAGATAGATAGATAGATAGATAGATAGATAGATAGATAGATAGATAGATAGATAGATAGATAGATAGATAGATAGATAGATAGATAGATAGATAGATAGATAGATAGATAGATAGATAGATAGATATATATATATATATATATATAGATATATAGATAAATAGATAGATAGATAGATAGATAGATAGATAGATAGATAGATAGATAGACAGATAGATAGATAGATAGATAGATAGATAGATAGATAGATAGATAGATAGATAGATAGATAGATAGATAAGTTGTATTTTTTTTAAATATTCTTAACTTAACATATCTGAAAAATAATCCATACCAAAAATGAAATCTGAACATGAATTGAATGAATTAAGTATAATAGATAAAAAGATAATCGAATTTTTTCATTTTACAGTAGTCATCAAAATATATATTTATTTAACTTATATATTAAAAAAAAATACACTTAACAAATAGAAATATGCACAAAAATTTATAAATTGTTAATTTTCTTTTTATAAAAATTAAAATCATTTAAAGAAAAATTTTTTAAGCGCGGAAAAGAAGATAATATTTTAAAAATTTCTCTATTTCAAAAAGTATACTACTGAAGAACAGATTTTCTTTTTATTTTACGCTTCAAATCAGCCTCAAAATTGTGTTCAGTGAATTGTTTTTGTTCTATTCTTAGGGCTTCCTAATCTAAAAAATTGTCACTTGCTCTATTTTGCAAAAACTGTTGACCACCTTTTATGACCCTTCATTTCAGGCTGATGTATCTTATCTTGCGTTTCCTCGTACAACGTTGCCAGATAATCAATTCTGCTAGTGAAATAAATAAATTCAAAGAAAATCTCAGAAATATGCATTTAAATGCACTTAAAGATTGAAGTATAAGAAGGTATACACTTAACTAAATTTAAGAACGATCGGGTTGATCCTATATTGTTTCGTTCAGACTCAAATTAAGATTAATTTCGAGTTTGAAATTTAAAAATTTTCCAATAAGTTTCAAAAGCTTTAAATAAACGTAAACTTTTAAATTAGAACTGATATTCTTAATTTAAGATTTTAGTTGCAGTAAATAAGAATTTTCAATCTTATATCTTTAATTTAAACCGTTTCGATCTAAATATTAGAATGTTAAATCTTGAAATTTATATTCTTATTTTACGATTTGTATATAGAAGAAGTTTAAAGCTTAGAATTTCGGAATCGAATTCAGATAACATGACTTTCGTTAACTGGTCGGCTTGATTCAATATCGATTTTCTTGAATTCCGAGTATTTTTTCTCTATGTGTAGGTAAATACATATGCAAATATGGATTTAATGCTTTTATCTTTCCAGGTAATTATTCCGACAAAATTCTAAAATTTAAAAGAAGTCTACAACAATAAATAAAAGAACAAATTTTGAATATACATACATACATACTTCAATTCTTTAAATTATGTATGGTTATCTTTTAAGGTTTATCTTTTTTTTAGCTATAAACGTTAGTAATTAAATTCAAACAAATACAAAATATAATAAAAAAAAGGTACAAAATACATTCGCAAATTGGATGCGAATTCATTCTTTACAACTTCAGCAAAATACTAGAAATACTCTGAAAATTGCATACATACACACACACTTACATACTTGTATATACATTATGCAGCTTCGCTCATAAATCATTTATTTTGGAGGCCAATTTCAGCGAAATAAATCCCAGAATGATAAAAAGCCAAAAGCAACAAAATAAAACAAAAACAAAAACAAAAGAAAAACCTTAAGCAAAAAATTGGCAATAAATTGAGGGAATTTAAGCGCGTTAAATGAATTTCGCGGGAAAATTGACAGAATAGCACAACAACAACAACAGCGTAAAATATAAACAAAAAACAAAAACAAACCAACAGACAACATAAATATTAAGGAAAAAAAATAAAATCACACACAACAACAACAATAACTACGCTGATCAAATGTACTGCGTTTTGCAGTACGAGTTTATTAAAGTTCCTTTGGTAGGACGTAAAATGCCTTGATATAGAATATATCTGGAACCTGGAAAAGGATTTTGCTATCTGTTAAATTGAAAACAGGAAATGCAAAAAAATACTTTCAAATTTAATTTTCGCTTTTTTTTTTAAAGATTTTGTCTTAAAATTTGGCAACTCTTTTTAACAACTATATCCAGAAATTCTTCAACTTGCTTTTATTCGATCAGTTGACATGTAATCAGAGTAGTAGAAAGAGGATTCAAAGGGATCACTTTGCTTTGGAACTGAACGAAGTTGAGATTCCAAGTCAAATGTTTTATTAATGAAAACAATATTTTTACTATATGAAAAGTGGAGGACCTCAATCAAGAAAAGTACTTTAAAAAAACAGAAGAGCTCGCACACCAAATTTCAGCTCGAATGCTCCGATAAACTACGGCTGTAATCGCTGGGACAGACAGACAGACAGACCGACGGACGAACATCGTTAAATCGACTCAGAAACCGACGATAATCATTTATATATATACTTTGTCATACCTACCACGCCCCCCTTTGGGTGTTACAAACGGAAGAACAAACTCAATATACCATTCGGTACGTGCACTTGCACTTGGCGTAGGGTATACAATTTATAGCTCAGTAATTGGATTTCTTCAAATGCGATAACTGGAAAAATCGTAAAGTTCGAAAAGTTTCGAGCCTCTTTTCGGGAACGCACCTTTTTGTGACCTCGAAAACATTCGTGAAATTTGGCAAACAGTACTGTCAGCTGTTTTAAATTTACAGCTGTTTTAATCAGTGTTGCCTCAGGATTGAGATATAAAGAGATTACGCATTGCGCAGGTCCGTTACTTTGCTGTCAATATTGTTGTGACGTTGTAAATGTATTTTTCTCAATTTCTGTCACATAGAGTTGTTAACAAAATATTTTATAAAAAATAAAACATTAAATTTCAGTTCGAAAATATTGATATTGCCAGCAAACCAAAAAGTATGCAACTTTATATTATTGCTTTATAAAATCTACTAATATTAAACATAAAATTGTTTATAAATACGAGCAGAAAATGACCCACAATATAAAAAACAAAAATCAAGTTCACTACCTTGATTTTGCATCGACTTTGTCGGTTTGTGACGTAATGCGCAGAGAGAGGCAATTTTTCAACGCCAGTTTGCGCAATCTTTATATTTCTCATTCCTGGTGTTTCCTAATGTCATTTTAAAATTAGTACGTAAACTACAACTACATATGTAAGTTGTGAATTATTTTTTACAAAACAACTTTTTTATTTATGCCTTTTTTCTAGTTCTAAAACAAAAACAAAAACTAACTTTTAATATTCAAAAATTGTTTAACTTAAAGTAAAAATTCAACGTCTTCATTGCTTCGAATATTTTTGAGGCAAAAATTATCGAATTTCGAGGTTTTCAAGGAATTTTGACGTTTAAAGGAATCCCCTTGGTAGTAGTTGTTTAGACTGGTGAGACGCCAGCGCAATTAGCATAGTTAATGTCGTTTTGATACCACGATCTCCAGAAATAGGTGGGTGAAATCAGTGGTGAAATGCTGAAGTGGTGAAATAGTGAAACCAACCTGAATTGTTCAAGATGTTTAGTAAAAGCCGGACAGAGGCACAAAGAAAGTGTACCAGCGTCTCTGGAATCACCTAACTAAATATATTTGTGGAAAAAATAAAGTTATCACAAATGTATCTCATATCCAAAGGATACCTTTTTTTTACCAAATAACTAAACATCAAGTAAAAAATTTAAATACAAGATTCAGCAAGAAATCACTTCAATTGCACTGATGCAGTTCTCCAATTGATCTAATTATAATGTCGTACTTCTTCTGTTTCGCTCATTTGCGTACTGCTTTTTCGCCAGAAAAAAATCTGGTCAGCTTCGCGACAACAAACAAATCAAAAGCAACCAATGCAAAAAGTTTTGTAATGTGGACCCCAATTGAAGCGCGTGCTGTGGCATAAATGTGGGCAGCTCGTAAAAAACCAGCCCGAACCGGCGATGCTAACGTTAAATCGTAAAAATTATACAAATACATATAAAAAAAAAATATACATAAAATTCACCACAAAACGCGAACAAACAAACAAACAAAAAAGATAGCCAAAGTAAATTTCAAATGGAAGCGCGCAGTCAAAATGCCACTTGACCGTGGTTCTGCCTGCACCGCTGCCACTATCACCATCCGCCCCCCTGCTGACGCACTTGGTCCGATGACCTTTGCTAATTTTCCGCTGGCCGCTTGCTGTGCGGTACTTTTTTTTTTGTTCGTATCTTTGTTGGTATTGAAATTTTTTGTTGTCTTCATAAATTATTTAATAATTATAAATTGTCGCGTCGCTTTGTGATTTTCGCGTCCTCTCGCAGTCAAGATAAGTTTGTGGCCCTTTACCCATTATATGTAAGACCCAGATCGCTTTTCAAATTTAATTAGTTAATTACAAATCTTTAGAAATATTTTAGATTTTATTTATAAATATTTTAACTTAATTTAAAGAAATTAACTCTTCCAAAAAATTTTTTTAGAGTGTTTAGAAAATAAATAAAATTAGTTTTCTTATGGCATACTAAAGCCTCAATGGACCACTTAACAAGTGAAAGGGTTAATCACAATATTTTTAGCTTAAAACGCCGAAGAAATTAGCTTCGAATAACAAAATTTGAAGACTAATATCGGGCCAAGTTTATGTTTGAATAATTGGTTAAAGAATGCTGAAGCTGGTGTTCACTCCGACATGTCGACATGTCTACTCGTAAGTATATGAGGAATTAGTCAAAATATTATGCCAACAAGTTTTATAAAAAAAATATATAGACATCTAAAGCAAAAATGGGTTAAATCACATTTTCTTATTATGCTTTAATTGTTGATTTGTCGGCTTTGGTTATTGACCACCACGTCCAATGACACCTGCGTCGTTTCGTTATTTTTGTCTCCTTTCCTCAGTTCTGTTTTTTTTTTATATTTTAATTTTTGTTGCTCTTTTTGGTGGTGGCTGTCAAAAGCGTTTGTGTTTGACAGCATTTGCGGCCAACAGCAACAGCAGCAGCAGGTCTGTGCCAAGCCAGGAACTGACAGCAGCAGCGCAAAATGTTGTCCACCTTTTGTGGTTGTTGGCATTTTGGTTGATGGCGTTATTTTTAATTTATTATTAATGCAAAATTCTCGAATTTAAAGTTCTTAAATGAAATTATAAGACAGACAGACAGGAAGAGGCTTTAATAGTTTTCAACTACAAAAAAGTTAAGAGATTTTTAAATTAATTGGCCAATGGCTGATACAAGCCATTATCTCATTAATAAATGGCTTTCAATGGCGATCGCAATTAATCACGTTAACGCTTAGTCCCATTGTAGTTGTAACTTTTAATCAATCCGAGTTGGTTTAAACAAACAACAAAACTATTTAAACATAACTTTATTAAACATAAACACAAACAAACAAACAAACAAAAATACAATTACTGGCAAAAAGAAGAGGAGGAAAATTTTAAACAAATGACGTTGCATTTATCAGTGCTTAACTTAACTGAGATGAAAATCTTTCGCAATTTAAATATGCAAATGTGACACCGCAGCACCTCTAGCGGTCGTCATCGTCGTCGATGACGGGCAAGGGGAAAGGGAAGCGGGCAAGATGGATCAGTGAAAACTATACAAACGACGCAACGGCTCTCGCAAAGTGGAAGTAAATTTTTCAAAGTAATTTTCATCTTTGCCGAGCAATAAAATGAAAATGGCACAAAATAACGACGAGTTGCGACGCAGTCGTGTAAAGTAAACCGCCGTCGTCGTCGCCGTCGTCGCCGTCGCTCGGCAACTGCTGCAAAATGCCTGCGGCATATCATTATGCGCGAACAATTCCGAATGTGGAGAACAGCAACGTCAGGGAGCGCACAGTACGTTGTCGCACGCAAACATTTTAAAAATAATTTCTAATACACCAATTTAGGTAAAATCACAATTTGCATAAAAGAGTGAAAGAGATAAAAATTGTCAACCAATGCGTTAGAAAGAGATGCCAACTCTCACAGATTATGACAATACTTTAGGGCAATTCCCTTAAACGCGAAAACTGGAAAACTCGTAAAGCTCGAAGAGATGCTAGCCTCCTTTGGGGAACGCAGCACCTTTGCACGACCTTGAAAACAATTGCGAAATTCAACAATTTGACAGTTCAGCCCTGGACATTTTTAAGCCTTTTAAATGATTGGGCACTGTATTCTAGCTATACATGCCAGTCGAATTGGGGCTCCTTTTTACGATGATTGTAAGAGTTGTCAACATGTAGAAGAGGAAGAGAATGTTGAACACCTTCTTTGCAGGTGCATGGCTCTATGTAGAAGGATGTTACAATTTCCGGGTTCCGGCTTTCTTGACAACTTAACTGAAATAGCAGATATCAAACTGTCGAAAGTAGTTAGTTTTATTAAGGCCACAGGATGGTTTAAAGAAGACCCAGAGGAGGAGTAAGGTGAAGTTTAGTTTCGGCGGTATCACAATGGGCCTTTAACAGGCCTAGGCGCGTCTTTAGACAACCACTCTACCTAGCTACCTACCTACCTACCTACCTTCCTACCTTCCTACCTTCCTACCTACCTACCTACCTACCTACCTACCTACCTACCTACCTACCTACCTACCTACCTACCTACCTACCTACCCACCTACCCACCTACCTACCTACCTACCTACCTACCTACCTACCTACCTACCTAACAATTCCCATTTATATTTTTCTTTCTTTTTAAACAATAATCGACAGTTGTCAAATGATTGAAATGATTAAATCACAGTTAAAATTAACTTATTTCTATTAAAAACAAAACCCGATCAACGCCGGGTAATATAAGCTTGTTTTATACAATACCGATAACAACCGATCACAAATTCAATTGCTATAAAATTTTATTGGTTTTACTTCTTTTTTTTATATATAATTGGAGATGATGGTCAAGTACTGTTTGGGGTGGCCGCAAACCACAGCAAAGTCAATTGCCGCGGTGAACAGAGCAAATGCGCGCATGGTAAATGACACACGCCGTCGCGTATGACGACAGGACGCAGACCGAACGAACGTAACGTAACGTCGTGATGGCCGTCATCAGGCCTTTTCGCATAACCACAAAACGTAGCGTAACCTTAATGTTAAGACACAAACACACACACACACGTGTATATACATATATATATATATATATATAAACATACGCATATACACGCGCCAAACAAGTTTTAAATGGGGCAGATGCATCATGCCACAGCAGTCAAGAAGATTCCACGCCGCAAGATGTGGACGAGCGACACTTAACTGTAGTTCAACACAATTCAAGGACCTTTATGCGAACAGTGCATGCTCTGCCGTATCGTATTGTATTGTATTGTCCTGTCCTGTCGTCGTGCCATTCCATTCCATTCCGTGCTTATACTCGTACAGTGTGCCGTCATTGCTGCTTTTATAATTTTTAGCTCTTGTTGCTTTAATAATTATTTGAATAGGAGGTACTCGTTCATGTATTGGTACACGGCAAAAACAAAAAGAAGTTATACAAATTTATGATGTAATGTTTATTATAAAAATTGTTAACACTTTTAACCAGTCATTGTCCAGGCAAACGAATTTCCGTTCGGTTTGTCAAACTTTTTTGTATTCAATTGAGTAGATTTGATATTGAAAAACATGGTTAAAAGTAAAATAGTTTAAGAGAGTCATAAGTAAGGTTAGGTTGAACTGGCTGACGGAAGCCATCTATAGACCTATTAGGATTTTTGCGATACCCGGTTGAGATCCTTTTTGACATCATTCAGTATGCCCGAACGATTGGCAAACTTTAAGAGAGCATTAATAACTATTTTGGCGATTTCATCTAATCGTTTAAACTGAGATGCTCCTAGACATCTTAAACGAGTTTTATATAGTGCTACAGAAGATTAGAGGAGATGCTCCAGAGTTTCCCTCACTCCGAGTTCCTTACAGCTTCTGCATTTACTATTATTAATTAATTTTAGTCTTGAGTGACCTGAGAGAGTCATTGCTTGAAAGAGTCGAAGTTTTTCATTTAAAAAAAAAATGTGTAATCCAATAAGAACAAACGTCCACTTATAACATCCTGTTACGGTATTTGTCATACATACACATAATAAGATACAAGTGAATCTAGAAGTCAACTGTAATACTTCGTTTATAATTTTCTGATAATATATCCTTTTCAGAGGACTTCCATTTCAATGGTTTCCACAGTTTGACAATTTTTTTAAATATTACAAGTCATGGTTGCCCTACCAGGATCGACGTGAAAAACCAGAAATAGTTATTTTTAGTTTAAAGAGAATTGTTCTGTGGTCTTCGCCTTCCGGCAATTGACATTTCTGCTGAGAGTTACAAAAACAACAGAACTTGTCATCTAAAAGCAAATAAATAGATTGACCCACAATCTTCTAGGGTAGTAGCGCCTGTTTTCCAAAAGGTAGATGTTTCAAAAATGAAACCGAAATAACTTCGCAAAATCTCAAAAAGCAGTGGAATCTTAATCGACGCCTGTTTTAAAAATTTGTAAATGGTCAACTCCATTTGGTATCGCTAGAGACTCTGTCGTTCGATTTGTGGCTATGGCCAACCAGATAAACCCAACCTCACCTGTTGCACATGTGCGTATCAATGAAAGCGGAAACCTTCTGGCATTTAAAACTGTTTTACTTTTATGCGGCAGAACAAAAAATGTCAGAAATGTGCTTTTAGAATTTTATACTAACGTCCTTAAGAATTTTCAAGGAGCCTTAATGTGAATTCAAATTTTTTGAATTGCTAGAAAATTGATCCAACCACGAACTTTTCTGTTGATGATGTCGACACCATGCCCAAATTTGTGAGTTTAATTAAACAAATTGTGGGCGTAATAAGTTTTCGTGGCAGATTTTGTATAGCCTATTATTCTTCCCGGTGCATCTCTATATATGTTTCATAAAAATTTTGAATTAAGTTCCTGTGGTGGTGGGCGATAACCCAAGCAATTTCTAAAAGTTAAAATGATCCAATCACGGTGAAGTTAGATACAAAATGTCAAATTTATAGGAGCAATAATAGCGAAACATTCGAATATATGTATTTAGTTTATCAAATTGTGGGTGTAATAGATGGGCGTGGAAACTATATTTGGTGTGAGCACAGCAACTCCCCATTTCATCGTAATCGGATAAACTGTTTAGATGAGCATAGTTTACAAATAAAGATTGAAATAAAAAATTTAGAAAGATGGCAGAAGAGAAGGAAACATACAGTTTTATATACCTAGATTAAAAAGTTTGTCATATAAATGGATTTAATAGTTATTAAAAGTTGTTCGCAGTGTATCTGCAAACACTCACGAACGCATAACAATCTTGAATAACGCACCAAAAATTTCAATGAACAACAACAACAACAACGCGTACGAACATAACTACAACCACTACAACGAAAAACAACAACAACAACAAAACTTTTTCTAAAAATATGAACAAACAAAAAAATTTATAAACATATATATATGTGTATATGTATTTGTATTTGTATATAAACAAATTGCAAAAATGGAACTTTTTCCATAAAGAAGAAAAACCGCAAATTAAAAATTTCTGCACGTCTCAACATGAAAAGTTTTTTTTTCCCTTCAATCCAATTTTTTGTTCTGCTCTTATGGTTTCGCTTCTATTTTGCCCTATAATTTTTTTCTTTCTTTCTTCTATTTTTCTATTTTTCTCACACACAAACACATGCCAACACACTCTTTTATTTTTCACTTTTAGTTTGGTGGTGTATGTACGAGTACGTACGTACGTATGTATGTGTGTAGTGTATGCGTTCGTGTCGTCCTTTATGTCCTCGAGCAACAAATAGTAAATTGTGTTTCTATGCTGTATAGTACGGATACTTGACTGTGTGCGTTCGGGGGGGGGGGGGGGGGTTTATGGGTCTAAGTTATACTTTTAGTGTGAATGTTTATTCCTTAGCCACAGTCAATTGTTGCCAAACTCAGTGGAACAAACTCACACAAGAGTCGTTAAAAATGAAATGGTATTCAGTTGACGTCTCCGATTTCTTAAAGAAATGACAATATCGAAATTAAAAGTAATATATTTTAAATATTTTATATGCAATTTTATACATAAGAGAGGATCTATAAGAGTACATTTTTTTCAAAATAAGATTAGGATGCAGTTCTGTAGCTCTATGACTTTTGTTTATGTTGCATTGTAATTACGTTTATGGCCCCCTTGCAAATGTTACGAAAAAAATCGGCCTTATAAGAAATATGGGCGGAATATCCATATTCAACATCTGTCTTTTGGGGGATATACCTTGAAACACGCGAGTGAACTGGGCAATTTCGGAGGCCAAATTCACAATGTCTCTCATCTGAGGTAGCAGCTCTACCACCGAATTAGAATGCTTTGGTCCAATCAACCATTACATTCGAAACTCTACCTGATTCAAGTATATATATAGGAGATATGCCGTGGATAGAAGAAAAACAATACAAATGAAACTTTTGAATTCGTTTTCTGACGAATCGTTTTGTTCCCTTTGCCCTTCTTATTTACATATATATGTACATATATATATATTTGAATAAGCCCGTCTCGATAAAACAATTGATACCGAAAAGAAAACGTTTGCGATCGGACCCCAGGGGCGAGTTCAACGCGATATACCGGATTAACGCAAATGCAGTGAAAGTTCTAAAGAGAGTTTATTTAAGAAATGCGACTCATCATTTTTATTTTTTTTTTAAATTTGTGTTATTCATTTTCAATATGCTCTGAAAATTTAATATAAATATGTCTGCCATTAGTGTGTGAATGTAATGTCGGTCATGTGTCCGCCGCGTGACGTAGTCTACAGGACCAATTTTCGATCACTTTTTCAAACAATGGAATTTGGAATGTGAGCTTCTATTCTCCAAGCGGATGTTGAGTTCGAAGATGACCAAGATCGTACATCAACGACAACCCCCTTCTCCTCCCAAGGCGGGGGTACATTCATGCCATTATGTATGGCATGAATGTAACTTCAAAACAAAGCAAGCATCAATTCAATATATCACAGCGTTGTTGTTTTCTTTAATTTCATTTTTCTATCATTCTTATCCGGTCAAATGGATTTTAAAAATATTTTTTTACTCAAAAATTTTTTTTCTAAAATTCAGAGACGAACGACAAATGAAAACTTAGGTTCCCAGCAGCCTCATATGAATATCGCATCTTCCGAAAGAAATTTACAAAAAATATTTAAGAAATACTTACTTTCATATTATCGATAAGCTCATAGTTAGTATATACAATATACATATGTACTCGTATATTATCGTTTAAGTAGTAATATTTACCAAAATTTAACATGTCACTTGTTTATTTTGTTAAGTCGGCTTTTTGTTTTTTTAAATTTAAAAAAATTATATTTAACTAGAAATGGTAAATAAAGACATTGCGCAGTTCCGTTACTCTGCTGTCATTTTTATTGTTTATGTGGAAAACGTTTTTTGCTTATCTTCTACCAAATAGAGTTGTCAACGGAAAATAACATTCAAAAAAATTCAACAAAAATCGTTTGTAAATAAAAACAACAAAAGCCCAAAAAATTAACAAAAATTATCTAATGAGAGAATTTTCTTCAAATACACCCGTCATTTCAGTGACACAATAAATGTGCTCCTTTTAGCACATAACTGCTGCATAACTGCTATTATCAGTCTTATATCTATATTATCAGTTCTTATCTTTAGTGCGTTTCTGTAACTCTTCTCGATCGCTTTTCTCACTTTTTTAGTCGATTTTACGTCACATCTACGTCACTCTCACTTGCACTGTTTCTGTAACAATTTTGTCAATTTCGATCGGTCAAATTATCTCGTTCCAATTCCGTTCTTAAAGGAACGTTTTTGATAAAGTGTTTCTGTAAGCAAATTGAATCGAGTCAAATCGATTCTAATTCTCACTGTGTTAGCAGGTGGTGAGAAGCAAGTTCTAAACACTATAATCGAATTAATTGAAATTAAAGCTCTAAAATTACTGAAGTTAAAAAGATATATTTATTTGATTTATAAAAATATTGTACAAATATTTTTTTTTATATTTTAGAGAATACTGAGAGACTGGGTCACAAAGTTGTAGGCTGCTGTTTATAGTTAGTTATTTGCATTTATATTATTTGTTCACAGAGTTGGATTGATTGGATATTAACTGTTAAAAAGCAAACAACAAATCATCCATTTTCAAAAATGTTAATCAAGTTTATATTGAAAAAGTGGATTTGTTTATTAAAAATGCATTTACCGCTCACATGCACATTCACATTAATACAATATGTTAGAATTTGTTTCGATTCCATTCATTCTCTGTCGATTTTTGTTTTATTCCATCACAGACTACTGCGGAACAAAACAGTGTGACGTCACGAAAATCGACAATTTGTCACATTTGTTACAGAAACGCACTTCTGATCACGCCCAGTTTTAGTCAGTTGTTTTGTGTTGTCATTAAAAAGTTCAATATTGAATTTGAATTGAAAAGGAAAAGGGTATTTTTTATGGAAGGTGGGAGTGGTTTTCATCCGATCAATCCTAGTTTTTGTGCTACTACTTAAGTGCCAAATACTGAATTCGGAATACTAAATTTTAATCTAATTTTGTTCTCTCATAAAAAGAGTTGGGTTGTATGGGATATTTTTCCCATCTCAGAGCTTAGTCTCCGCTTGGATAATAGAAGATCACACATCAAATTACGATATCTCTTAAATTGCGGCTGTAATTGCTGGGACAGACAAACGGACGGAAGTCGTTAAATCGAATCAGAATTCGACGCTGATCAATTATATACATATATAAATTCGAATATCTACCAAACTTCCTAATGGGTGTTACAAATGGAAGAACAAACTCAATATACGCTTCGGTACGTAAACTTGCACTTGGCGAACAAAAAAAACAATTAAGTTCACAACCCTAACTTGGCAATCTTTACATCACTCATTCCTGATGTTATGCTTAATATTTCTTGACAACAAGATTTTACTAAGATCTACATCAAAAACTATACAATGTAGTTTTTGATCTCCAATGCAGTTCAAGCACGTTGTAGACTTAAGATGCATTTGATACATTTGACATTTGATCAGGCCCGTATCTAGGGGGGGGGGGGAAGAATGGGGCAACTGCCCCGGGCGCCACTTTGTAAGGGCGGCATGTGGAAGAAGCTTTGAGGCGTGATATAACGCAAGAAAGTTCAATTTAACATTTAGGTAACTTTTTTTTAATAAGAATATTTCGTAATTTAGATAAAAATTTAAAATTAATGAATAATGAATTTTAATGAATAGGATTAGTAGAAAGTGTTGCCACCATTTCTTACGTAATTGTAACAATTTTTTATCAAAAATATATACAATTTTTTGATATAATTTATAATAATATTTTATTATAATCCGATAAAAAGTGTAGAGAATTACAAAAAAAATGTTGATGCTAATCCGGGTTTTATGTGCAATTGCACTTAAACTAAAATAAACGCCAAGTTGCTTGTTCTTCCTCTGCAGTAAGTCCGAGTAACAACTTGTAACACGAAAATCCGAGCTAAATAAAATCGCAGGGTTTTACTTTAGTATTTGGAATTTATTTCTGTTTTTAGAAACTGAACATGTAACATATACAAAATAATTACGGCTTAAACTTTAAGTTTTCGAAACTAATTTAATTGAATAATATTTTCAAACTGTCATCAAGAACGCGTTTTCACCATAACTTTAAATTTTTATGTCATCAAAGTTTGCTTCACACAGTGTTCCACTTACGGAGAGAATTGGAACTCTCACTCTCTTTGGTAATCAATATTATTGAACAAAGCGAATGTCATAAAACGGCAAATTTAAATTTGTTCATATAAAATTGAGATTTGACTCTCTCTCTCTAGCAGGCACAATTTGTTAAATACGCTTTAATCAGGAACATTTCAAAATTCAAAATATTCCTATATAAAATAATTGATAAAATTAAAAAAAAAATATAACTGAATAATTCTTGAAAATACTTGAAAATATTTACGAAACGCTTTCAAATAACTCAACCGCAAAGTGTTTAACGCCGATGATGACTTCGACGAGGTTGACGGCAAGCTTTTAAAAATTATATATGTAAATGCTAATTTGAAATAGCATTTTTAAAATTTATCAAAATAGTTTCAGTGCATTTGAATTATTTTCTATTTTAGTAGTAGCAAAAAAAATGGTCGTGATCGGATAAGAACTACGCTCAACTTCTGACGTCATGTGTTAGCATTTACAGATTTTACACTTCGCATTGCTCAAGCATGCATCGAAGTTTGTATTCAATTTGTTTTTCCATTTTTACCAACAACATATTTTACTACCCTTTAGTACCCGGCTAGGGTTTTATTTTTAATATAATTATGTGTACGATAGCGGAACTTCCCGTTGTAGCTTCTCTGAGAAACGGCGGTGGGTGTTAAATTAATTCTACTACGCCCAGTTACCGACAGTGACCCTACAAACTCAAATACTAAATTTAAGATTTAAAGGAGCAATATCGAAATAATCAAATATTTTCACTTAATATCACAAATTGTGGGCGTAATAAGTGGGCATGACAGATTTTTTAGCTTATTATTCTTCCCGGTGCATGCTTATATATGTTTCGTATACAGCGCATCAAGTATCTGAGCTATGGTAGAGGGCGTAAATTTGATTCGACCTATTTCGTTGTCCGACCAACTATCTATCCCAGCGATTACATCCGTAGTTTAAGAGATAGCGTGCTCCTATTCTCATTTATTGTTAACACGATAGCGAGAGAATCATTAGATAAATTAGATTAAAACTTTGTACCAAAATTTCTGTTATGCTTGGGAACAACTGATTAAATGTTGGGAACGGTTAGGGTGGTTTATGTCTGTTATTATGTAAAATAAAGCCCCTATAACAATAATTGGAAGAAAATGAAGAAAATTTAGATAGGGAAAGAAAGAGATCTAGCTATTACCAATCCAGTTCGAGGAAGCAAACTACCTCGACTGGATTGGTCCAGAGAGATCTGGGTGTGAAGTTAGTTGGTTCATTATGGTCAGATAACTATTTAGAAATTTTGAATAACCTGACCTGAGCTGGGACAGTGTGGCAAGCGTTTTCCGTGGTAAATTCTCCTCAAACAATGAAATTGGTGGAGGTCTACCACCGAGTACCACATTGTCCTCCATAGCGCTAATTGACTCGGAGACCATTTCGGTATGTAGCTGTGCCTTTGCTTCTCGAAGAAGGCCTTCAGACACCAGGTTTAGCAGGTGACTTACTGCCGATTTTTCAGCTCGTAGGTCGTGCTTAACTTGTCTTACTCCGAGGGTCGACGAACCTGTGACGATGGCGTGGTTAGGGTGGTCAGGCATCATACACCCTAAGAGGTATTTTCTCGTGAGAAGGGAGCAGTGGCTCCGGACGGGAAGAATTTTGGTCTCTTCGTGCAGGTGTTCAGCAGGTGTCATGAAATGGAAACCTGTGACTAGCCTCAGAGCCGCGTTCTGAACCGTCTATAGTTTTCTCCACTGTGAGTCTCTTATACCAGGCGACTTATACCAGGAGCAGCGTAGTCGATAAGGAGACGACCTATGGCTTTATAAGTCGTTAAGATCGTCTCCTTCTCTTTACATCCAAAGGCTTCGTTGTCACTGTTGGTATTGAATATCTTAATGAAACCAGTCGAACCAACGTTGGAAACTTCTTTCTTCTTCGTTTTGTTTGTTAGTTAATTGATTTGTAAATTGAAAATTTCCAAATTCTGTTTTATTTATTTAGTTTTGAAAATAAAACAGAACAACTGATAAGTTAATTTCAACCGAATTTTATATTTAGCTACCTAAAACAAAAATTAATTACAATAACAAATAAAACAACAAAATTATTCGTTCGTTCGTTATTTAATTTGGGATAAAACAAATAAATGGACTTAAACTGATAACATTTCGGTAACAACATTTTGAGAATGCTAAAAATTGGCAACTCCACGTCCGCACATTAAGTGCGCCTTACACCCACATACACGCACACGCACACACAGACACGGACACTACTCATTCTCGCATTTGTTTGCATTTTGCCATTATCAGCATATTACGTGCTTATTATGATTTGTGCTGACCAGGTAACTGCAACAACAACTGCAAATGCAGCAACAACGACGACATGAGCAACAACAACAGCAGCAACTGCAATTGCAACATCAGTACCAACAGTAACCGCAGCTACAATAATGGCATTACTTGCACTATACACACACACACACATCACACACACACACACCTCCACACGCTTCCATAAAATAATTTTTATTTATTTGTGTTTGGGTAAGCTGCCATAAATCTCGGCGAAATTATTGTCCGTTGTTCGGTTCGCTTTGGAAATATTTTATGAACGATTTTGTCGAAAACTAATTCGTTGATTTATTTAAAATAGCCGCCAACATCGCGATTTTCCATTTTGCATTTTACGATTTTCAACATACCAAATGGTTTTTGTATTACATATGTATGTATGTATACGAGGTTTATTTAAATGCTACAGTTTTATCTCGTTAAGTGTCTTTTCGCTTCGGTGCATAACCCGTTTAGTTATTTACTGCTTCCAGCATTTTGAGGTTTTTTTTTACAATATTCATTGAAGCTAGATAGAAAGATAGATAGATAGATAGATAGATAGATAGATAGATAGATATATAGATAGATAGAAAGATAGATAGATAGATAGATAGATAGATAGATAGATAGATAGATAGATAGATAGATAGATAGATATATAGATAGAAAGATAGATAGATAGATAGATAGATAGATAGATAGATAGATAGATAGATAGATAGATAGATAGATAGATAGATAGATAGATAGATAGATAGATAGATAGATAAAAAAAGAAACTGACAAACTGCTCGAAAATATATTTTTTACTAGCTTAAATTACCCGGCGGTGCCCGGGTTCCTTTTTAATAGAATCAAGTCTTAGTTTATTAATTAATTAATATTAATAAACTTTCCAGCCTCGCCCGCCTTTTTTTGATATTAAGTTTGTATGTATTTCTGGTTAATATGGTATTTTTATACCAAATTTGTATGCAGAACTTCCCGTTACTCACCGTTGTGTGTTTGTAAATATTGTCACCATGTACCTCTATACTAAGTTTCGCAACTGTTGCAGTTAACCTCCCCTAAATAAAATTGTAGTATCACTTTCCGGTCAGATTTAGTTACTATGAACCGAATTTCTTCAGAGTAGTACATCACGTTCCTGAGCTATGGCGGTGGGTGTTAAATAGACCCCAGTTTTGGTGAGATGGTAGATTTCGTCACCATACACCTACATACCAAGTTTTATCATTGTAGACCATCGCGTTCCGGAGTTACGGCAGTGGGCGTTAAACTGATCCAACCACGCCCACTTTTGGTGGAGTTGTCGACAGTGACCATACCAACTCAAATTCCAAATTTCAGATTTTTTGGAAATAATCGACTTAAATTTACTATTTGTTGGCGCAATATGTGGGCGTGGCAGATTTCATATAACCTATCATTCCTTTCAGACCCTGTATAATATTAGTAAGGATTATTGTAATAAACTCACTAATTGGGGGAAAAATTTGGAGATATCGGTTTTTGATTTGATTTGAATTTGCCTTTGTTGCTGGTTTTATTTAATTTTTGAATTACCGGCTTTTGATATAAGAACCAAAGCGATTGAAAATAGTTTTCATTTATATGTATTTAGTTTGGATTCATATTCAGGACCTTCGAAGCTTTTAGAATAACTCTTTTGAAACGAGATTTGAAAATGCAATTTTTTTTTACTTTTTTCAAAGGTTTAAAAATTTATCTTTTAAAAACTTAGTAGAAGGTTTTAAGAATTCTGGTCAGATGGGGGGTTTATCTCCAACTTAATTAACACATCACAGACTAAATTTTTTTCCATACATGGATTCATCGGTTTTTATTATACTTTAAAGCCCCTCATTTAAATTCTTTAATTTCATTCGCAATTTTATGAGTTTCTGACTTATTAAACTTTGTTTACATAACAACTAAAAGCGAAATTCTAATATTTTCAATAGACACATTCGTCACTTCTTTCCGCGGGGGGGGGGGGGGGAGGTTGTTGGGGTTTTGTCGAGAGTATAATTCACATATACTGTGTACTATGTGAGTTTGTAGCATCGCTTGAAAAGGAAATTGCTTCCACTTTCTTGCTTTATTGCATGGCAATCGTAATCCTTGTACCCAACCCCCCACCCCCCTCAGCGAATAATAACTTTCTTGGTAACATATTGAATGTATTCTTTAAAGAAATATTATTTTTTAATAAGTGCGCAATTATTATTGCGTCACAGAATAACATTCTTCGATAAATAGACGAAGCTGCTGTATTATCCGACAGTAAAATCGGCAGCTGACATTTCACTGTTGGCATTTGATGTGATGGAAGGAATTCGGCGATGGAAGTCGTGCGTCATTGACATTTTAAGTGACACATTTGCTTTGTGTGTGTCTCGGTTGTACGAAAATCAACGCTAGTTAAAGTTGATATCCGAGTTTTTATTTGTTTTGAAATATTATCACACGCCCACATTTTTTGTCCTCGATTTCTTAAATAAATATTAAACCAGGAATCTAGCATAATGAATAGTTTTTATAGCCTTCGCAATGCAAAAAGGTAACAATTGTTAATTATGTTGCAGTATATTTTTTATTTATAAAAGTGTTATATACATAGCACTTACATACACGCTACAAACTGCACATTTTTGGTGTACAAAATGGCGAAGGGTATTTAAGCTTCTGCATAACCGAAGATAATTCTCTTACCAGGTAAAGTTCTGTTATATGATGAGTTCATTAACAATTTTTACTCATATCAACACACTAATAATACCATCAAGGTCGTATCTAGTGGGGGGGGGGGGTTCCGTAAGGTGCAATTACTCCGGGTAGCACTTGAGCAAATTGAAAATCGATGAAAGAGTAGAATTAGGGTTAATATATTATAATGGGGCGACAAGATCCAAAACTCCTAGATACGGCCCTGGATACCTTGGCAGAAGAAACATCCGCAAGCTGCTTATTTGAAAATCATAAAATAGCTTCCAACCCCAACTGTGTGTTATCTATCTCTTCGATTTTCGTCGTCTGACGTAGTGGAACGCATACATCATCCTGCAGGAAGTGAGACCGCGTTACGTGCGACTTTTATGGTATGCAATGTTAAATCGAAAAAAAAAAAAAAAAGAAAAACGAAAATAAATCGAAAAAAACAACAACAAATATTTTACAACTACGAATAGCGCATAAAATAAAAATGACAACGCGTGGCAGCACTCCATCTGTCATTTTTATTTTGTGTGAATCCGTAAGCGTGTATGCAACTACATCCAAACGTGTATACGCTGGAAATGATTGCCTTATATTTAAGGTGTTAAATTGAATATGAGTGAATTTGATGGATGCGTTCGGCGTTGTTAACCGTTTTTTATGCGATTGTTGAAGCACTTTTTCCAACCGCAACTAGTCTAGCGCTTTTACGATGTCATTTCAGGAGCTTCAACCAAAGTGGACACGCTATATTAGCAACAATTATTTTGTTTAACTTTATTGTGATATACAGTCATACCAGTAAGTGTCAGTAATAGTCATCCTTTTAACCTTATAATCTCCAGTTCGTTTCCGGCGAAAATAATCTGGAATACGATCCTCGCTGTTTGTAAGTTTTTAGTTATGGTAAGAGTTTTGTTTTTTGTATTTTAAATTCAAGAGAAGCTAAAGTTACCGGGGATCATAATTGGATAGTGCCTTCAACAAATTTTTATTTTTATGACAAAATTAAAAACTTTTTTAAACATGCAACAGAAAAATCAATATAAAATATATAAAAACAAATACAAGTAAATAAAATATCAAGCACATACTCGTAAGTATATTATTATGATACTACCCAGCCGGCATTTATACTCACGGAAGCTTTTTCTACGTTCGGAATTTTTGATTAATTTTCATCTTCTGCGAAATCGTATTCTGGTCGCGGAAGAACAGGTCAACTTAACTAAGTTTTCTACTGCATCAGCAAGTTTTATGATTATAAGTATTATGATCAGAATTAAAATCACTAATCTCACTTCATTGTTTGAAATTTCCCATATGATATCATCTAATTTTAAAAATTGTTCAAGATGTTCTAAATCTGAAGAAGAAAGAAAATTTTTTAATATATTGTATTTCGGCCTACTTTTAAGTCATAGTTTTCTCACTAGCGCGGTACAAATATTTGATCCAGTCAAAAGAAGCAAATTCTGAAATCATATCTGATAAAAATTTAAGAAGTTTTTCCTTGTTCAATATCCCAACTAATATAAATAAATCCAAAAACCAGGTTTTTATTTTAAAAAATTTTTTACCTTTTCTCCAAAAGCAAAATGTCTTCTTTTTTTTATTAAAAAAAAACAAAAGCTTCTCAAACATCATCTATATTTTTCAATTAAACAAGAAGTTTATCGTCAAACATTCTTATTCACTAATACTGTACCCTCCACTCCTCCTTTCCAACCACATTGGAAGTCCTATCTGACTGTCCACTTATGATTATTTTAAAATTCCTTAACAATTCGGGATGGCTCCAGCATTGATTCTTCCATCCTCCCCCTTCTGGAGATTGTGGTATCAAAACAGCATTAATTATGCTACTTGTGTTGGTGGAGCTTCCACCAGTTTTCCACTTATATCATTAATACTATCCAGTTTAATTAAATAATTTTTTTAAATTAAAATGTGAATCATTACTGAGAGGATCAATTTCAGATCAAATTATTTCTGGAGAGAGAGAAACATTTAAAAGTTGATACTTAATTTTATCTCGTGTAATTTCTTTAGATCCAAAAAGTGTTTCTGTGTGAATAAACCAAGCTTGGAGATGATTAGACCAAAATGAAGGTAATTTAATTGATTTTGTGCAATTTTCAAAATTTTGTTGTGTTGTTTGTGACACAAGGTCGTCACGAAATAAAATTGGACTGCTAGACTTTATACTTTCACTCATTTTGACCAGGAGGTAAGAATGTGGTGAGCTTATTTTGTATTACAATTTGTAGAAAATTGTTTCCATAATACAGGAAAAGAAATAATCTTGCTTCTTTTGATTTTGAATTCTCTTTAGCCTTTATCTGCTCAAAAAATTATTAACTAAAAAATACAAAATACAAAAAATTAAAAAAATTAAAAAATAACGACGATTTAAATTATCTGAAATAAAGTTATTCTGCAACAAGTGCCTCGTTACATGCCCCCTCTGCTACAGCAATCGAACCAATGGTGTGGCAGATTAGTTGATAGGCTCCTGTTGTGACTAATTATGTGAAAGTATTCGATTATTTCGTTAATATTTCTTAAACAACTTATAAATTTATTATTTGAAATTAAATGGTGACTGTAGATAACTACATAAAAACTGGGCGTTATTTAATTTATTAAACGCCCACCGAACTTACTAAGAATTTTATAAAAGAAAGTCACGGAAATTCCGCTAACAAATTAGCTCACACATTATTGCATTCAAAGCAAATCCCGGGCAACGGCGGTTACTTTGAGCTAGTCTATAAATAAACTAGTAATTCGAATAAATTTAGATGCTCATGAATGTTGCTATATTCCAATTAATTCAGGAACATTTTGCTGTTATTTAACACTTTGTTCGCACATTTTCATTGGCGAATAAACTTTACAACATACGTTAAAGTCAGCAAAAATCACAGTGATGTATATACAGACATATTTGCGCTGGCAAAAAGATATCATACAAGTACATACACAGACTGCTATCGCATATCATCAATAATCTTCAAGATGGCACTCAAAGCCGACACGGCATCACCGTCAGAAGAAATGCCAAAATACCAATCGAAGCATGCAAACAGACTGCACCCGGTCGCCTAATCCAGGGTTACCAAATGTTTTTCTTTTAATTCAATGCAAAAATATTTCGGTTAGTTATATAAAATTCCATTAAACTTGTATAAAATGTGTTTTCAATGTGTTCAAAGAATTGAGACAAAAAAAAAATAAGTTCTTAAATTGTAAATTTAGAAATTTTATATATGTAGTCAGTCCTGTATCCAGGATTTCGTTTCTGGGGAGTTTCTGTTTATAAAATCGCCAATAAAAAAAAGCTAATCACAAATTTTCTATTGCTTTAAATTTTTATTATTCTTAATTATTTATTAAGTATGTATTTATAAATATGTATAACACTCATTTTTTTTGGAAAATTATTTTACTAATAAATTTAGATAAAAATCTGACCTATTTCATAAAGTGAGCGTTAAACTAATTCTACCACACACATTTTTGGAGAAGTTGTCGACAGTAATCATACGAACTCAGATACCAAGTTTTAGGTTAAATCGAATATTTTAACTTAGTTTCACATTTTGTGGGCGTAATACACACCTATTTTCTTTTAGCCAAAAATCATACTTGGCGGGCGCACGAATCTTCCCAAAATGTCATCCAATCGAATAATGGTTCAGGCGTAAATAGAATACAAAGAAATATCGAATGAAAATTAGAAGGAAAGAAATTTAAATTTTTAAGTATAGTAAATGGATTGGTTAAGTACTTGAAATGAAAGTACTCACAAATGTAAACATTTTGGAGAGGGGGGGGGGGTTGTGTTGTAACCTCCCTAACCCCTCTAACCGAAACTTTTTTAATTTGTCTATTAATATATACATAATACAAACTTGAACCTTTGGCAACCCTGATTGTTTGCTCAAAATGTTCTGTTTTCGAAATCCTCGTTTTGTGTAATAAGTACGCTTTTGATTTATGAGCAAAATTTCGAAAATCGCGCACAGTTTTCGTGTGGGCGGGCATCGTCTTCTTCATTCTATCTCACATTCGGGATAGCCCCTTAAATCACATGTCGCATAAAGAATACCTTTTATCGCGTCGCAGTTATTTCGTCATTTCCAGTGATTTTTCTATGTGCGTTGGTTTTTTTTCTTCTTAGCGAGCGAGATGTACCACATTTTGTGAGTGCATATTAAGCCTGAAAGGATTGATTTTACGTTTGAAATGTTTATATCGGCGCGAAGGATTTAAACATTATAAACTGAAAATTAAATGGAATTTTGTTGTTGCAATCCAAATAATTTGTGGACCTAATAAATACATTTGTTTGTTTAAATTAAAGCATATAATACTAATTTGAAATATGTTATTTATAGTTTTTCATTTGTTTTTCTTTTTTTGAAATATTAACTTATTTTATTAAAAAAATAAAACAAAAAATACTTCTTATATCAACAACTTAAGTATACATACCGATTCCGAATAGAAACTCCCACGGAATTTAGACCCTTTTCTCCGATTCTAAACCAAATGTGAATTTTTTCCCGTGGAAAAAGTCCGCATCACTATTCAAATAAAGCGGAAATTAAACTCTTTTTTTTTACAATTTTTCCACCCAGCGATGTGTGAGGGTGTGAACCCGCCTAGAGGTTAGGATTGCGCTCTTCATCTGAGAATTAAAAACCAAAATCCTGAAACACATGTGTTCAATAGCTCATCACTGTTTAGCACAAATACTCACCAAATTCCTTATCACAATCCACAACCACAATCAATCAAAGGAGATATTGTATTTATTTGTTTATAACAATTTTATTTGTCGCATTTTTTAAAGACAAATTTTCTTCTTGAACAACAAACAAAAAAACATTATTTCGATCACACAAATATCCTCAAACAACAAGAAGATTTGTTTCCGGATTGAATTGATGTAAATGAAAAGGAAGTGGCTCCTCATCAACCACAGGCAAAATAGAGCTCCACCAAACTTGTAACTGGCCGTAAGGACGTACTTCAGAAAGTCCAAAAAATATTTTTTGTTAACCTAAAAAATTTCTCAAACTTATATAAAAAAAGAATTTAATACTATGGAGCAGTAAAATGTTTTTTTTTTGTAATTCTAAGCTTCGTCCTATCGCCCAGTTGTCTTCTTATGCCACTTTGATCCACCTGTTCCTCAACTTCTGTATTGGCTTCCACTGCAAACATCGCTTATTGCCTTAGCCTTACTTTACCTTTTTTAATAAAATTATTTACAAATTAACTGATTTATACTACAATTTGAAACTTCAATAGAAATCGAAACCAAAAAGATGTACCGCTTTTGTAGAGAACTTAAACTCGATTGTTTCTTTCAATAAAACATTAAAGCAAAAACTCTTTTTAATTTTACAATATTGAAAAACAATTTATCTTTTAATTTGATTTATAAATCGAATTTTACCTTAGTTGAAAAAAGTTTTGAGTTATCTGTTATACGAACAGAGCACAGACATATTTTAAGCATGGTAAAATAAAATGGTTATTAAAGTAGGAACTCACCTCGATTTTCGACTTATTTTGTAGTTTTTATTCACTTTCAGCCTTATTATGACAATCAAAACGAAACGAAACGTTTCGTTCGAAACTCATTCACTTTTGTTTTAAATTGCTATTATAATGTTTTTAAACGATGCGATTAATTAAAAATGAAGAAAATGAAAACCGAATGCAGAAAAATTTGAGGAGAAGAAAACTTAGGGAAAGCGGGAATATTTTCACAATACCTGATCAGGTGTAAGTTTTTTTCTATATGCTTCCGATTGTTCACTTTACAATTGAAGGTGATGAATAGAACTGTATGCCAATTCAATTGGCTTTATTTGGGAAAATATTCCTTTATCTCTTGATATCCAATTTTACGAAAAATATTAAAATTTTTCAGATTTTTAAGTAATTTCCGAATGAATTAAAATGTATTCTAAACCATGCTCGATGACATCGCACCTAAAACGAAAGCATAAATGTATGTGACTGAAACGAAATTCTTCGTTTAGAACAAAAAAATCTTTTTCCTCTAAAAAATTCATTTGAGAGGTGTTCCGTTTGTTTTCGTTTGTTCATAATAGCAATTTTCGTTTCACTCACATTTCAAAACGAAACGAAGGAAAACTAAAAGTTTATAATAAGGTTGTTATTGTTTTTATAGCAATCATGCCAAAAATTAAATTTTCAAAGAGAGATACAATATCAAGGTGGAGAGGGACAATTTTCGACTTTCCTCATCTTTTATTTATTACACCTTAATTTTAAGTATATTTGTCCTATTTTTTTTTTAGAGATTTTATAAGTTTTAAACCATTTTTCTAATAATGTTCTTATATATTAAAGTAAAGTTAGCTTAAGTAATCAAAAAGACAACAATTGGTTAATTACCAAATAGGAACATTAATCAGTGTAGAGCATTAAGCGCAGTCTATAATACCGATAATAATATGCTAACTTCTTTTTGTTGTAAAAGTTAATTTTGTTGTTTCTCTATTCGCTGGCAGTTGAACCTTTTAAACGATTGTTGTTGGTATTTTTGTTGTTGTCGTTTTTGTGTTCTGCCATTGGCGTTAAGTAGTGTAGAAGAGTTTCCTTAGCGTTTTTCTTTCTCTCTTTCTTATTAAACTTAGATTTATCATTTGCATTTTCTAGCGACTCGAAGCGTTTCGAGATGTCACGAAATCTGCACAAAAGATCAACAACGACAAAAAATTGTAAATGAGAAATTGAACCACCTGACAGCTTGCCTCAGATAGCGCAGGTTCAGCTTTACGATATATTGACATTCGCGGGGCTTAGTTAATCTTTGGGTTAAATGGTTTTCGTTGTGATTTTAAAAATAAACCGAAAATAAACAAATGAATAACATTATAGATTTTTTTTATTACATCATAAGCCGTTATGCATCGGAAAATGTAGGTCACTAATACAGCAAAGCGAAGTTGCGTATAAATGAATTTGTAAAATTGGTAATGCAGAAGCCGCGATCGGTTTTTAGGTTAGGTTTTTATTGTCCCAGGTTAGAGGCGACCCCCGCTTAGTCGTTTAGAAAGCGAGAAAACTTTTAGATATGGTTTGGATATATAGATTAAATGGAATTGTAACCGAAACCCAAGTAACCGACTATACTCGTAAACTAACGAAAAATAACAAAAGGAAGTCATAAAACGTTTTGCAAAATATTTCAAGATTTTAAAGTTAAAAATCAAGCGTTGTGGAATCTTTGGGTTAAGGAGAATAAATTAACACATACATTTCTCTGCTGGGAAATGCCATCCCCTGCTTTACCTGGTAACGACCACATGTCTAATTTAAAATGTTAATAATACAGCCAAAGGTTATAAGAAGTTGCGTAGGTAATGGAGTGCGATTTCCAAAATATTCTTCAAATATTTACCGGGTAGTAGTAAATTTCGATTGCGAGCACAAATTCGTATTGAAATTTTACTAACTAAGAACTTTTCAAGTTTCTAACGGAAGATAGCTTTAAACAAAATAAAGCTTGTCTAAAAATCGAGGAGAGCTGGTTTTGGGAATATATGTAAATACCAATGAAAGTAATAACTGGTGTGAGAGAGCAAATTCAAGGTCTCTTACTGAGAGACCCACTTAGGCTAGGAGCTCTTTGTGATGCCATGTGGTTTACGAGTTATACCGCTAACTGAACCACCCTGTACTGTTTATAAACTGAAGAATATTATCAATATTCGGTTTAGATATATCTACTGGGCCTACGAAGAAGTGCTTTCCCAGATGTATGTATATTTCGTATATTAGCCAAAGCGGGGCATGTACAAATAAGGTGTATTATAGTTTCTTCCTCATCCTCATCTCTACAGCTTCTACAGAAGTCATTTGAGAAGATAACTAGTCTTCTTGCATGAGTACCCATGATACAATGTCCTGTTAGAACGCCGACTATGGTGCTAACTTAAGACCTTCTTAGAGAGATTTGATCGATGGAGAGTTTTTGATTCAGCTGTGGCCATATCATACGCGAGATGTTGCATGTACTAATCCAAATCTATCTGGAGTTAGTTTCCCTGATAGAGATTTCCCTGATGTGGAGATTACGTATTGATAGAGGAGTAGCTAATTTTTTTTTAATTTCAATTCAATTTCTTTACTTTTTAACTTAGCTTGTGTGTCTTAATTTTTGTTCAATTTGTTTGGTTGTTAGAAATTTTAATATATCATTAATTGTAAATTTTGTTTTTATTAATAATCAATTAATTAAATAAATTTATAAAAATGATGAATAAAATTTCACCAAGAAAATTTAACAATTTAAATAATGGAGTCAATTTTTAAATTAGGTTAAGGGTTAAAGGGGTATGCAAGGGTAGGTACAAAGGGGTTGTTAGGCATGGCCGCCAGAACATCCATCAACCATGGTAGCGAGGGTTGTGATTGGCCACCAGAGGGACGCTGTCCGCTGGAAATAAAGTTATTTTGTTTTTCTTATTCCACCCTTTCTTTCACCTTTTACTCCCCTATTCGTTTAATCCAACTCCCCCAATTGTTTAATATAATTTTTTTTTTGGACGACAATTTCGGGAGGCCAATAAGTCTCCCAATCAACACCAGAAATTAATTCGTTACAAATGGCGCCCAACGTGGGGTGCCGGTACAACCTGGTACTGTAAATATTCGCGGCATATATAAAATTTGTATAAACAAATTATCCAAAAAAAAAGGACAAATACCGGCGCAGGAAGCTATACACCATCGCACATTTATATATGATTTCAATTTACCATTTCACACTCCTGCAAAGGATACAGAAGAAAAGTGTTATTTGTATAAGCTTGAAATTGGAACTCTAAAAGTTGAAAAAAAATAAAAATTAAACAAGAAACTTTACATTATATCCGCTTGCAAAATGCAGAGGCAGCCGCGATGTCTTAAAGCAAGATACAGATCGAAAATTCTTTTCATGCCTTTACTTTTGATTTTTGAAAAGGGTTCTACATTTAAACAATTTTCCATAACCGCAGCGCTTCACTAAAATAATATGTACAAGGTGGCGCAACAGAAGTCACCCTATTGGAAGATGCTCTCATTTTTGCAAATGGCCGCCAATGTCAAATCTGTTTTGACATTTGTGGACTATACAGATACAGAATACAAGTGAATAAGCCATGGAGCGATACACTCCCCAAGAACGCGGAATAATTGTGTCTATTTTTTTGCGTAACAATTCGTCTGTGGTGTTGGCGCAGCGCGAATTCCGTTGCCGATTTCCCGGCCGTCCGACACCGACTGCGCAAACACTGCGCCGTTTAGCCACTAACCTTGAAGAGTATGGGACCACACGAGACGTTGCCAATAGTGGCCGGCCCCGGAGCGCCCGTTCTGCCGAGAATATCGCCGCTGTAGCCGAGGACGTCGAAGTGAGGCCCGAAACATCGACCAGACGACGTGCCACGCAATTGGGCCTCAGCCGGCGGTCCCTGCAACGAATTTTGGTGAAAGATTTGAACATGTTCCCCTACAAAGTTCAGTCCGTGCATCAGCTGCCGCCAAACGCGCGTAGCTTATGCCGAAGCTATCTTCAATCTCGACACCGAAGTGGACGATTTTTCGACAAAAATCATAATGAGCGATGAGGCTCATTTTCACCTCAACGGGTACGTGAACAAGCAAAATTATCGCTTCTGGGGAACCGAAAATCCACGAGTGATGCTCGAGAAACCATTACACCCGCTCAAAGTGACTGCGTGGTGCGCTGTACACGCTGGAGGAGTCATCGGGCCATTTTTTTTCGAGAACGCCGCGGGTCAAACGACAACAGTGGACGGTGTGCGCTATAGGGCAATGTTGACCGAGTTTTTTCTGCCCGAACTGGACGAATTAGGACTGGTGGACATGTGGTTCCAACAGGACGGAGCAACAGCACACACTGCACTAGCCACAACCGACATTCTGAAGGCCGCGTTTCCGGATCGCTTTATTTCGCGTTTTGGCGATTTGCACTGGCCCGCCAGATCGCCCGATTTAACGGTCCCGGACTTCTTTTTATGGGGTTTTTTGAAGTCTCGTGTTTACATCAACAAGCCTGAGACCTTGGAAGCCCTCAATGAAAATATCCGACACGAATGCGAGAATTTATCGCCCGAAACTCTCGCCGAAGTGATGGAAAATGCCATAAAACGAGCCCGTATGGCAATCAATTGTGACGGCGCCCATTTATCCGATATCATCTTCTCGACTTAACACAATTAATTCTAAAGATCTAAATAAACATAATCAAAAAACAGAATCGAAGTTTTTTATTTAGAAAACAAATAAGAGCCACCTTGTATGTATTTTGCGCCACCTTGTATGTATTAAATTTCAAATTTCTAGAGGTTGGAAGTGGACACAGGAAGTGAGTTTGTTTAAAATAATAACACCACTGCGTCACATGGATCACAAGAAATAGCATTCAAAATATATTTGAATACAGAATGATATTCGAAATTTTTTAAAATAGGACAGAATACAAGTTCTCGAAGATATATTGTAGATCTCGTTTAAGATTTGTTAAACTTTGAGTAGAGTTTAGAATAGCCCTTGATGACGACTGGCGGCTCTAGTGGCTCTCCAACTTTCACATGTGACATCATAATACAAATTTGAGTACCGTCCTTTAAGAGTAAAGCGTTTCTCGTAGCTCCAATACGCAACGCAACGTTTAGCACTTGTGCCGCACGATTTAATGGCGACTAAAATTCAGAAAAGGTCGACGAATTTGTAGCGATAATAAAAATATACAAAGATGCTGAAGGAATAACCACCGACCACCAAGGGCTTTAGAGTTTTCCGCTACTGCTCCAAGGTTTCGCATTAGCTTGGTGTCAAGGCATTAAAGAAGAGGCAAAGACGTTCGATGACGCCTCCTAGGCCAGATTGGCGTATATTTGCCGATATAAATCAATATCAGAAAATGTAATGCTGGACATGGTATACGGCCGGGTACTGTTTAAAATTAGACAACGAGTAAACCGCGACATGATTCGCAGCTTACAAGAACTATTGATAAAAAAAAGGACGTGATGCAGAACTGCTACTGCAAGAGAGTACACCAACGACGTCCAGAGAAAGTAAGCCTGATTAGTCAAAACCAGGACATTTTAACTATGCTGCCACACCATCGGGTTGATTACTTCAGCACAGTGGCAGTATAACGAGGAGGCACTTATTACAGAACAAACTTATTTCAGTAAATTTTAAATTATGTTATTTTTGTCTTGCTCCGCCAACCTAAAAGTCAAAAAAAACAATTTTTTATTTTTGAATTTTGAAAATTTTGAATTTGAATTTTTCTGAGAAAATTAATTTCAATCATTACAAAAAAAGAAGAAGAATTTTTCGCTGCACATAATCGGAAACTTTTAATATAAAAATTCAGCTCATATGTGCTACAAAAATCTAATTTTTGGTGTCTAAAAAAGGTGAAGGGTATTTAAACTTCGGCATAACCGAAACAAATGTTCTTGTTTTTGTTTTTTTTTTTGTTCAAATTACTTGTTACTTTAAATCATTGCATACTTGTACTAGTATGTATGTATGTATAAATTTTAGTTAAATCAAATGATTGAAAATACGCTAATAGAAAATGAGATTTTCGTAAGAGATAAAATCGTACCTGTCACGGAATTTGGCCAAAGGATTAGTGAAGAAACCAAGTCCGCGTTGCCTTTGGTAATAACGGTACTTGGTTGCGCTTTTAATCGATTTACTTCTAAATAGTTTGAAAAACGGTTTCAAATCAGCTGTACAATTTTCGAATTTGCGGCGTATTTTTGAAAACTGATGGAATCTTTGACTATCAGCTGTGAGTTTCAAATTATTTTGAATTTAAAAGCAAATATTTTCTAACTGAGGAAGCACATTTTTTGTTTCTGCTTTTAATATGATTTTTTTTTTAAACGTTTAAAATATTGACTGATTTGGAATCGGAGGAGCATGTCGATGCGACGGTAACAAAAACTTTTTTAGATGATGAATGTTATTTTTTTATAAATAAATTATTTCAGCTAAGTTCGAAATAGAGTTGAAGCAACAAAAAGGCGAAAGAACAAATTTCCATTATAGATATGCAAAAATAAGTGAAGCTTATGTGGACTCCCGGGCATGGTGGTATTACGGGCAACAAGTCTGCTAAATCGACTAAATCTGCTCGAAGCGCTTCCTCGCCCATATCCTCTTCCTTTAAAATTTACACTACATGTCAGCTGTTGATTCGCTTCAAAACGATGTGGAGAAAGCACTTCCAGAGAAGCAGTAGAGAGCTTCCAAATTTTTAGACAAAAACTTTGCCGCTGTACCCATAATCCACTGACATTATCTGCAATTTTTCCACAATTGAAAATTTTCTTGTGACTTTGAAAGAAACAACAAATTTAAAGGAAAATTAAAATTTCTATTTGAGTTAAAGTTGCAGAGGCTCCTTCTTCCATACAAAAAAATCAGCTCAGAACCACCAGAAAAATTATATTAAGATCATTTCTTTTCACTGCTAGAAAATCACATTGGAAGCAGGGGCATGTTCTAAAAATTGTTTGCTGATTCCCACTCACTTCAACAAAATCAGAAAGGAAGCAACGATTCCTCTTTACAACAAACAAATTACGGGGGAAGCATTAGCTTGGTTTCTTAATATTCACTGCGTATCCAAGGAAGCACTTATAAAGCACAATTTCTGCTCTTCTCTAAAAACTGCAGTTTTATCATTTGAAGCGTAAATAGAGTGCTTCTCTGAGAAGCGCTTCGTTTTTTTTCCGTTGGGTAGTAATAAATTCACACTTAAATTTTATCAGTGTGAACTCTCCAAATTTGGAGTTGCAAATCGTGAACTTCATTTGTTGATTTGATAAATTTAAAAAATGGGCGGCATACTACAGAGCGAATTCCACAACATCTGCCAAGGCAGGCATCCAACAGATGACATTTTAGTGCATCTGCGCATAGTTTCACCAACTCGAAACTCCACATTCCGTTTAACTCACACCCAATATGAGAATACGACACGCAGAACACTTACGCGTACGCTGGAATTAACTTTCCTTGAACCGATTTGAACCGAGCTGGAAATTGTTTCAAATTGTTGGTATCACTTTTGGCTAGTTGAATGGATGGATAAAGAATACAGTACGCAAGCCCTGTCACCCTGTGGCTCGGTGGCGTTCTTGTAAAGTGGTTTAAAATAACATACGAGATCAAGAAAAGAACAACAACAACAAAAATCCTAATAATGTATGAAGTCAAGTCAAAAGCATAAACGCATTTACTGAGCAAACGAAAAGCTTGTTAGCTCAGATAAGAGTATCTTTGCGTACACTACACAAACTGGAAACAGTGAAAAAAAAAGTATATTTCCATTGGAAGTCTATTTGTAACGCCTACTTGTAGCTTTGGAAATTTTCAAATGATTTTTTCTAGTTGGCGATTTACTAAGAGTAAAAATGGTGGACTGGAAAAATCATTGAAAAATTTATCTAAATAAACTGGTAAAAGTATCTTCCAGGTTACACTATAACAGCAGCATTCAAATTTTTCGATCATGACGTATTTACGATTCCATCATGGCATTTCTGCCTGAAAAGTTTTGATACTAATATACTCGCTTATATATACAAACACTAAATAAAAAAAATCATATTCACTTGAACAAGTGCATATAAAAAACTTAATTTCAAGTCGATATCTCATAAACAACGGATTTTTTTTTAAATATTGTATAGGGTATTGAAGAATCGGCATTGCCAAAGATAATGTTCTACTCAGTTCTTTTCCTTGTATTTGATTTTTCTCTCATGTAGTTGCAGGCGAGCTTCGCAGCAGTTACTTACAGCGCAATGTAATGGAGCGGCGGTTGGAAAGGGGCGGTAAGCGGGAAGTAAGTGCGGCAGTGATAAACGACATATTTTAGTTGACATTTTAACAAAGTGTTGGCATTTTTGATTTTTATTTTTTGTTAACTTTAGCTAGTTAAATTGTTTGCTAGTGACAATTGTGTGAAGATGAAATTTTAAATAAAGTATACAAAAATGTGCAAGTGCAAAGTTCGCAACTTTCAAATATCTTCAACAAATTAACTATTTTAAAGTATTTGAATACACAAAAATCGAATTGTTAAGTTGTATTTTCAATTTAATTTAATAATGTAACAAAAAATACGAGGATGGTCAGATAAGAACTTAGCCTACAAAAACAAAAAACCAAAATTTCGGAATAGTTGTTATTTATTTTTCAACATAGTCTCACTTCAGCTCGATTCACTTGATTCAGCGATGCTCCAACTTCTTTAGCCCGTCTGAAAAATATGTTTTCTCGAGATCTGCAAAAAAGGCCTCAATTGTGAAAGAAGAATCGATTAATACAAAAAAAGTTCAGAAGAACACGCATAAATCTTCATAAATCCCCAGTCGAAGATATTTTGAAGAGTTTTGTTGTCATTTTGTGCGAATAGAAACGATTTGGATTTAAAAGTTCTGGAGAAAACGCTCAGGATCTGAAGAAACTTTAGTGAGAGTAATTTTTGAATTGACGCAAAAGTCCATGAGTCGAATTTTTAGCAGCGACAGCTTCATCTCATTGTCTTCCATACAATAGACAGGCGATACAGTACTCCTATATATGATAGAAGCGATTAATTGGCGATAAAGGCATTATTTAAAATTATTAAAATTCTATCTATATTTGATGGAGTGGCAGTACAAATATTCTTACTACTAACTGTGCGACAGATCTATCAAGAAACTATCAGCAGACTTTCGGAATGTACGATTTATTGCATATGAGCGTTCCAAGTATAACGCCTATCTATCATTTAGATGAGTGTCGTCAAAATGTTTGCTAGGGTATACATATGTATGTATACATATGCATTGAGATATATGTACATATAAATAATTTTTAATTTAGACGGCAATTCTCTTCGTTAATTGACTTAATTCAGCGCATAATAAATGATTACAATAAAATAAAAACAAATAAAAACTGCGTGAATGGAGCTACTGACTTTTGCAAGATAAACGACCGAAATCATGGTCATTATTGCCGAAATTTATGGCATAGCTCATTACAATTTCAATATAGCAAAGGCGCTGCCTGCCTATTCGGTTGGTAAAGGAGCATAATATGCCGCGCCGCCTCTTACTTTCTCGCATCGCTGAGTACAATAATCGTCAAGTGCGCGCGTTAGGTACTTGCGCCAACGAAAACGCATTTTTAGCCACAACCATAAATTACGCGCTTTAATGCGACAATAGCTGGGAGCGCCGACATCAATTCCCCGCGCTCTATTTAAATGTTGTCGTGTGGTGATGGCATCGCGTCGCCTGGCATTGCCATTTAACACCTTTTTATGGCGGCATTTTGCATAAGAAATCTATTCCAAAAATCACAAAAAAAAATGGCGGCTTCTGTTCAAATTTTGCGCGCCATACTTTAATGCGAAACTGCACTGCAAAATTTAGCGATAATTTTTCCTCTGCTATAGCCCGCTTAATTTACTCCGCTCTACGGCGTAATGTAGCTGGTTGACTCTATTATGGTTCATTGCTGAACCATGGCGCTGCGCTGCATGACGCGCGAAGAGGGTGTACCTTGGTAATCGATGGCGGCGGCGGCGGCGTTTCCATTGTCTGTGTGTGTGTGTGTGTGTGCAAAAAATCGTGTTAAATTACGCCATGATTGAAATAAATCGAAAATTAATTAAGAATTATTGCAAAACTTGTATTTGGGTACGTCGATGGCGTTATATGACCACAAATTGCCCGGATGCGAATGGCTTAGGTCAAATGCTAGTTTTATGCTGTAACTTATTCCAAGCGAAGCTGCAGCGCAAGAGCGAAAACAGTTAATTATTTGGTAAGCGATGTGTCATTGTAAAACAAAAGGGATGTGGAAAATTGTGTTTGAACTCTTGGTCAAATTTTTCATTGAATTGTTTTTGCTTTTAAAATTTGTTTAAATTATTTGGTAATTTTCTTCATTGAACAAGTAAACGAATAATTTAATTTAATTATCCTCATTAATAGCAGAAGTACTCAAAAATTGTATTTATGGGTTTAGTATTTGGAATAGCTTCTTCAAATCGAATTAAACTTTCGAAAAAAAAAAAAAATGGCGTACCGAAAGTACTTATTTGCATTACACTCTGGTGGAAAAAAAATGCAACAAAATAAAATACTTATTTACTAATACTATTGATTTAAAATTTTGAACTGACTCTGAATCTGATTCACTTTATTCTTATCAAATGCTTTTTTAAAAACAGTTCAGGTGCAAATGGATAAAGCGTTACTTCTGCAAGAGGTGACCGATTGGACACAGAGGAGGTGGTTTAACGCCTGAATGATTTTACATTTATGTCCTGCAAGAACATTTTGTGGCATATACATAGATGTGGGATTTAGCCATTGACAGACTGATTACAGACATAATAACGTACTTGTTAGATAAATAATAAGAACTGTTTCTTGTTCTTTTTAGTAAAATTAAAAAAATTAAATTATATACAACAATATTTTATTTTCCAATCAAACAATCAAACAATCATCAGGTTTGTGATTGCAAAACCACAAAACCGACATAGATAACATTTTGACTAGACCATCATTTTTATGGAGGATCATTCTAGTCATTACATAGCAATACGTCGCTTGCTTACCGAATCTGTCATTAAGTTAATGGACTGGTCCGCTTTAAGTTCGGACCTTAGCCCAATCGAACATACCCGGGATGAGGTCAAAAGAAGGGTGTGTATAGGTTTTATATAAATATTGTTCTTGTATATTACTTGTTGTTGTTTTTATTTTTGTTTTCACACAAATATTGTATATAATTATTTGTCGGAATTTGTATTTTACCGACAGAAGAAATCCAATCACAGAAAAGAAAAGTTGGACATATATTCAAAGATCACCAAAATAATTGCCTTCCCTTCGACAGTACGTATCAAAAATGTGTTTCTATCAACCTTTGGTTTTTGAAATTTAACAGGAATATGACAGAAAACCTAAACAAAATCATTCGCTCAATGAAAAATCGGAAATAAAAAATTACTGTTTAGGAAAATTCTTTAAAATTAATACAAATTTGAATGAAAAATTTCGAAATTATAAAGCAACCAAATAAAGATTTTGAAAGTGAATTGGAAAGAACATTTTCAAGAAGAAAGGAGAAAACTACTCCAGAAAAAAATTTATAGTTATTGAAATTGCAAAATTCGAAAGCAAATTCTTTTGCAATGCAATTTGGAAGCAGTTTGGAAGAGTGGCAAAATGGCTAAAAGTCATTTTTGTTTTTGGCTTATCTTTTATAGAACAAAAAAGTTAATTTTTTGTTTTCTTTATTTTTATATGAAAATCATTGCAGTGCACCTCAGCTGATCCAAGCGTTGAGTATAGAGTTGAGCGATAGCACTGCACAGGAGCTCTTCTTGATGACGCAAATCAGTCTTTTCAAGATAATCCGGTGCGAAGGACCACAAAATGTTCGGGCGGTGGACTGTAACAAATTTTTACCACATTGCGCTTTGCATTTTGAACAAAGATAAATTTAAAAATTGAACAAAAATTAACGTGATAATGATGTTGATAATGACATGTAAACAGAGATATTCAAGTTGTAGTGACGTTGTACATGATGCAATTTGATGACACACATACAAAAAAACATTAACGCTCCAAAAAATACTAAAAATTTCGCCTATGAAAGGTTTGATACTGCTTCTCCAACAGTGTCATCCTCTATGCAAGATTGGCTGGAATTTCGAGAGTAACATTTTCAATAACAACAAAGTTGTTTAACTACAACTATTTGCAAGGTATAAAATCTTATAGGATTTATCTTCTCCGGTCTAGGGTTGGGGCTGCTTATTTGCGTCAAAATTGAAGCGGGAAAATTGTCTTCCTTTTAAATATAAAAACGTTCTTTATTCTTCTAAGTTCGGTTCTAGAAAACCAAATATCATTAAAATGTTGTTGAGTATTTTCAAAATGTAAAATCTACTAATTCAATTTTTAACTTAACGACGTTGTGCGTGAACAAATACATATTAAAAAAAATTTCTAAAAAAAATAAATCTAAATTTACGCAATTGACAAATCGAGCAAAAGATAGAGAAGCAGAAATGGACGTTGGTTCTGGTAATGCTTGCTAACTAAAAGTCAACTAGAATTTCAGGCTGATAAAGTTTTACAGCAAGTTCTGTGCAAATTGTTTGATTTGGAGGAGCGCTTGTTTGAATAACAAAAATGCTTTATGTCTGCTTTTAGTCGGTGTCTTCCACAGCGAGTGCTCAAGGTAATTGTAGCAACTCTACTTGTAGTAACTCCACTGAAATTGTTATATACTATTAATTTGTAATATTTAAGATTCCTCCTCAGTAATGGTTCGCCGGATGTGATTGCTGTGCAATAATGAAATATTAGACCGGTTGAGGCTGGGGCTCAGCAACAACGTGGTTTAAGAAAGAGGTCAACAGATTCATTAATTTGGTAATGAAAATTTAATTAAATTTTAACGCACTTCGACACAAACAATTAAATATTAATTAATTTAATTTAACCAATTATTAATTTATTTCGTTTTATATTACCACAGAATATATTGTATCACTAAATATGAACTAAATTACATATCTTCAGTTACGAGGGTGTCCATATAAATGATTTAATATGCTGAGCGAATAAATGAAGTTAATTAACGGGCTATTCTCATGATCAGATTATTATGGATAGATTTACCACATTGCGGTGCAATGGAAATGCTGTAAGTCGACATTTATAATTTTTGGTTTTTAATTTACTTGCTATTTAAACTACTTCCTTCCACTGAATTGTTTTGTCTTATTTATAATAATCACTGTAGTTGATTTATCAATCTTTAAATTAAAGAAATATTTTTATTTTCTTGTTGAAGATTTATTATAAATTGAAAAATAACATTTTTCATTTTGAAATATAACAAATTAGAAATGTAGATTCTAAGCTAATGAAACAATTTGTATAAAAAAAGAATAAACATGGTGAGTGATTGTTGAATGATCACCACAATCACATATTTGAAATATGGAAAACATTTTCTTTACTTCATCATTTTGTATCGACTCGAAAGTACGAGAAATAAATTCTTACAATTTTTAATTCCACTGCACTATTATAATACTCGATTTTTATTAGTTATTTTAAGTATTTTATGTTATTAATTACGATATTAAAAATAAGAAAATAAAGAGGAATTAAATATTCGTAACAAGTTTAATTTGTTGATGTAGTTTTAATTGATTGATTTTTATGATTTTTTGTTTTTACTTTATATTTAATTGACCAATGATCACAGAATAAAAAAGGAACGATATTTATTATTAAAAAAAAACATTTCTTTGACTTTCATAAGGTGTACTCAGTTAATTTGTAATTAGAAGCAGAATTAAATAATTAACTAAATAAAGTGAGTCAATTTTATGTTAAAGTTTAAATTTTCCTGTACCTATTGTAACAACAAATTTATGTAATCTCCGACTAATATTAATTTTAATTCTCGTTACTAAATTTGAATTTCATTATTTGTTTAATATACCGAATTATTTGTCAGTTTAATATGTAATTACCAAATTATTTATACTAATGCCTCTTTTCTTTTTGCACAGCTTTTAATTTTCAACGATGATGAGCGCTCATATTTTCATTCGATACTGATTTACTTTTAAAACCATGCTAAATTTAGTAACTAGAATTAAAATGAATATAAGTGTTAGTGTTAGAAGAAAATAATCAATTAAATAAAACACAAACGAAACATAAAGCGAATATTTAAATTACTGTGACCATTCTCTTTTATTTATGACATTCACGTACGCGAAGTGGATCATCGATGCAGTACAGTTCAAATGGCGTTAATTCAATTCTTGTCTCATTCAATGCAAAAATTTTCAATATTCGTCTTCAGAGCAGTAGAATAACAAAACTGGCAAGTAATCGGAATTCTTTAAAACCAGCTCGAGGCAGCAGGATAATTTAGCAACAACGGAATCAAATCATATCAGCGCGGAAATAGACAAGATAATGCAGCGCCAAAATTTTGGCGGTTTTTCCAAACCAGCACCGAATCATCATCGTGAAAATAAAGTTTATCTGAAAAGAATCAAAAAGGTGTTTTAGGATAAACTTGTTGTTTAATTGAAATAATATTGATTGTTGTTTTTGTGTTTAGAAGTTTTTGTTTTATTTTTTGGTAAAAAAGAAGAAAATTTGCTTTGGGAGAAAAGGTGAAAAATAAAATTGTTAAAAATTATGAACATATCTTGGTTTTGGATTAGTGAATCCAAAACCAGGATTAGCTGAGCGATTGAACAAAAGGATTTAAGGGGGTAAGTTATTTTATTTAAATGACTAGCGAATGCCCGGCACGCGTTGCAATGCCACTTAGCAGAACTTCCCGATACTTCCGTTAGTTAGCGGAACTTCTCGGTATTCACCGTTGTAGCGATTCTGAGTTATGGCTGTGAAATTATCGGCATACAAACTCTGAAACATCAAGTTTCTGAGCAATGGTGGTAGGCGTAAAAATGATCCACCCTTTTTTTGAAAGTGGGCGTTAAATTGATCCAACCACGCCCATTTTTGGCGAAGTTATCGACAGTGCCAATACAAACTCAGATACCAAATTTCAGATTTTTAGGAGCAATATTAGCGAAATAATCGAATATTTAACTTAATTTTACAAATTGTGGGCGTAATAGGTGGGCGTGGCAAAATTTTTTTTGCCCTAAACCTAAGTTGGCGTGAGCATAGCAATTCCCCAAAATTTCATCACAATCGGATGAATGGTTTAGACGCCCATTTGGTACAAAGAAAGATAGAAAGGTAGATAGATAGATAGATAGATAGATAGATAGATAGATAGATAGATAGATAGATAGATATATATATATATATATATATATATATATATATATATATATATATATATATATATATATATATATATATATATATATATATATATATATATATATATATATATATATATATATATATATATATATATATATATATATATATATATATATATATATATATATAGATAGATAGAAAGAAAGAAAGAAAGAAAGGAAGAAAGAAGAATTCATTTTTATATAATAGATACGAGTATATCGTAAAAAACTCAAAGAATTCATAATTTTTGTAAATTAAATTTCAATTAATTTAACAAAGCATTTGTTTATTCATTAAATTAAATCAGTTATTAATCATTTAGTTCTATATAACTGTTGAATAAATCATTAAATCTGTATTAAATGAAATGTCTTCAGCCATGTGAGTGTCTGCTTAATTGATTTTATGTGGTGAGTTCATTATTGAAATTTAGACTTGGATTATAATCATGGTCAGATTATAACCAATGGTAGAATTGACCGCATCGAGGTTCAATGGAAGTGGTGTAAGTTTGTTGCTCTTTTATTATTATAATTAGTTTTTCCTTTTATTATTAAATTGAATCAAGAAAATGACGACCCATGCCTAGTCGAAAATTAAATAAATTTCTCGTAACACAATATAGAATATACATATGTATAGTGAATAACGTATGTATGTATGATTCAATCGAGAATATATCTAAAAAAAAGATATTCGCTGTGCTAGAAACGACTGTGCCTAATATGCACTAACAAAGTTAAATGCTCGGAAAAAAAAACGTCAATGTTGCATGCCAAACATCAAATTCTGAAATGTCCTAAATCAATATGGCCCTAAAGTGCAAACAATTCGCGTCGCTAAACAAACACGACTGACATGCGAAAACGAACACAAAAAATACAACAAAAACAACAAAAAATAAATAAGAAAAACCTTCGAATTCGTTTCGAATAATAGTTTTTACAGACAGGTACATATACATATGTATGTACGAGTATGAAGCTTTTTGGGCCATTAGTAACGGTATATTGTCGTCCAATATGATGCGCCATTTCGACGGTCGTTTGCGTGTGATTTGTTTAATGGGCTGGTGTGTTGAACTTTTCTACGCCCCGTTTCCCACCCCCCCTACCATTTAAAAAAATAACAAATCTATTCTTTGTTTTTTTTGTATTGCCAGGGTGCTTAATCAAAGTACACCAAAAGAAAAGGAATTTTTTTTTAATAATATTTAAAAGTCATAAACTTTTTGTTTGTATTAAAATGACCAACGACTTATGCATATGTACGTATGTAATCTAAAATGACGCCCTCATATTTCAATTTTAAAAGAAATTATTTAAAATAATCCTTTTTTTGGGGTGTAACCAACAAGTTTGCAAACCGAACAAGGAACAGTCGTGGAGGTCGCGGTGCCTGTGGCATTGTGCAAATGCCGCCGCATTGCAGTTCCGCCGCAACTCATGTCAATTGCGACAATTTGCGCCGTTTTATTTAACTGGCGCTTGTCATGCATTTTTGGGCTTTAATCCTTTTTTTTTCTTTCTTTCAATATGGTAAATTTTTGAATTTTATGCAGAAAAAATGCAAAAAAATGCAAAAGACGTCTGCGCATAATTTAAGCATTGTTATTTAGTTTATTCTTCCATTAGTAAGGAGGCGTGGTATGTATGTCAATATACAAAATATAATGTATATAAATGATCAGCGTCGAATTCTGAATCGATTTAGGGAAGACCATCTTCTGTCTGTCTGTTCCAGCGAATATAGTCTGCTATACTTTAAGAGGAGCAAGATCGGAAAAAAACTAACGCCCCTCCCATACAAATTACTACTTTCTTAAACACTTTTGCGGAACAACTTAACTACTGACAAATGACAATGGCCGTGAGCGGATTAGATAAACGTCGACTTCCTAAATATTCTAAAAAGGAATGAGATTCTGCAATACTTATGTACAACAACATGTAAACTCCTCTTCAGGGAAATCTCAATCAGGGAAACTAACTCCAGATGGATGGGGAGTAGTACATACGTGGAAAATCTCGCGTATGATATGGCCAAAACTAAATCAAATAGGCTCAATCTATCAAAACTCTCTAAGAAGGTCTTAAGTTAGCACCATAGTCGGCGTTCTAACAGGACATTGTATCATGGGTACTCATGCAAGAAGACTAGTCATCTTCTCAAATGACTTCTGTATAAGCTGTAAAGATGAGGAGGAGGAATAAGCTATAATACACCTTCTTTGTACATGCCCCGCTTTGGCTAATAAACGATATATACATCTGGGGAAGCATTTTTTCGTAGGCCTAGTAGATATGTCCAGATCGAATATTGATAATATTCTTAATTTTTTTTAACAGTACAGGATGGTTCAGTTAGCGGTATAAATCGTATATCGGATGGCATCACAAGGAGCTCCAAGCCTAGGTAGGTCTCTTACCAAGAGACGCCATTACTAACTAACTAACTAACTAACTAACTAACTAACTAACTAACTAACTAACTAACTAACTAACTAACTAACTAACTAACTAACTACCTAACTAATGCACATAAAAATCTATTGAAATATTCTAAAGAGTCAAATGAGAGCAATTTTTTTTTTGTGTCTAGTTGGTGAAATAGTTTTATCGATTTTTTCTTTAAATTTAGTTTCCCTTGTGTAATTGCGAGTTATGTGCTTGATTAAAGGGCTCACTACATATTTAGCCCTTAGACCTAATATACAGTATACGAAAGAAAATAGTAGTAGTAGTAAAAGTGGGAAAACTGATGGAAGCTCCACCAGCACAAGTAGCATAATTAATTACGTTTTGCGACCACAATCTCCTGAAGGGGGGGAGGGATCAATACTGGAGCCATCCTGAATTGTTCATTAGTGGTTAGTCAGATAAAACTTCTAATGAGGTTGGAAAGGCGGAGTGGAGGGTACGAAGCCTGACTCTTGCTGTAGCCGGACAGTCGCAGATGAAGTAAATCAGTGTCTCTGGTTCACTGGTGTTGTTGCTGCTTCGACAGTGGACATTATAGGGAATTCTCAATCTACGGGCGAGTTCACCAATAGGCCAGTGTCCAGTGCAGATGTAAGTAATCCGCGCGATGTCTTGACGCCTCATGCCGATGAGTTCAAGGGATCTTGATAGGTAATTGTTCGGCCAGGTCTTTTTTGATACAGCGCATCCTGCGGTATTTTTCCATCTAGATTTGGCTTTATTAAAAAAGAAATTGCAGATGTCAGATTTGACTTTGCCTACAGGTACCGGAACCGGAGCAGCCAGATCCAGTGCCGATGCAGAGCCCTTCCTGGCCAAGTCATCGGCCACTTC
This sequence comes from Suillia variegata, assembly GCA_949127995.1. Lineage (NCBI taxonomy): Eukaryota > Metazoa > Arthropoda > Insecta > Diptera > Heleomyzidae > Suillia > Suillia variegata. The sequence continues at coordinate 41,370,773 of OX421842.1, forward strand.
ATGACCTACTATGCTCCTATGTCCTGGAACCCAGATAAGGTTAATTCTATGTCTGTGACCGAGAAGATCTAACGAAAAAAAAGGAGTCAACAAAAAAGTGTAATAAAAACCATATTTATGAAAGCAAAAAGTAAATTTAGTAATAGCACAAAGCTAATAACAAGATCTTTATAAAAATGATGTACTTTACGCATTTCATTGAGGCGTATGCGAACACTATCAGCTTTGAATTGATACCTTACAGACGGCGCTGCACATGACGTTCGCTGACTTCAGATGACGCTTTAATCCATTTTGACTTTTGTTCCTTCGCATTTTTGGCAACCTGCTTTGTTTTTAGTAGTTTTATTTTTATTATAGCCTGATTTTTTCAATTGGCCGAAGTTCCAGTCGATTTGGAGGATTTGTTTTCTTTGGCATAAACTAGACCCCATTCTCTTTGTACAACTTGAAGGTCAATTTCCCATAGTAAGAGATTGCCTAGTCTGGACAAAACAAGGCAAGATTTGGATCAGGCATATTATTGTTCCAGTTGACACGAAAACGCTTCTTTTCTGACAGCTTGCCAGACCAAATATTTCTTTCCAAATTTGTACGATTAGAAGTTTCAAATAAAAATTGATTGTATAAAACAAACAAATATTATATTATGATATTCTAAATATTTCATTCTTTACACTCTCCTGACCATTTGCAGTGCACTGATCTAAAGATGTATCTTAAAAATAGAAACTTTTAATTAAAATGTTAAAATTAAGCGATCAATTAACATTTACTGCCGTTGCACCATAACTTCCCGCCAAAGTCATTACGAGACATAATGATGTACGTTGCCGCGCACTGATTAGATGGGTGGGGCGGGGCGGGCCACAAATAGACGAAATCACGCTGCGGCGTTACCATTTAAAAAAAAAAAAAACTTCAAGCGAAAAAGCGCTAAACTTTAATGACTTTCAGCGAAAAACTTTGGCTTTGTTAAGACATTAAAAGCCGACAAGAAGAAACCCTTTTGAGCCGTAAATTAACATTTTTTTTCTTCTCTTGTTTGTGTGTGTGCGCATTGTACAAAGCCTAGCAAAACAAAACCGAAAGACGAATAACAACAAAAAACAGAAACATGAAGAACAAAATTTGTAACTCATTTAAACGGCAAAGCGGCAAACTTGGCCTGCAAACTAATAGACCTCATTTGCATGATAATTGCGCACATCATTTCAGCCAACCGGAATAAACAAAGCCGCACTTTTCCCGCCCCGTCTTAAGGTGAGAACATGCAAATAGACTGCCACACCCAGAGACAGGGACATCGAAAGAAAAGTCCTTGGACGAAAAATTGCTCGGCACAGGAACATTTCGACTTGTTTTCATTTCGCAATTGAAGAGATTATCTACACAAAAGGAATTAAGTTTGGTTTATTTTGGTTGCCTCGTCGATTCAATTGAAAGCAGCAACAAAAGCTGGAAGATGATTTAAATATAAACATCCGATTATATCGGATATAACATAGTGTGACTTTCCCCGAAAGTGACGTGAGCGCACAGGAAATGCTCAACTGTGCGTCTGGTTTTGTTTGCAATTGTTGGTGTTATCAAACTGTTATAATTGATTTTAAAAAAGATTAATTAAAAATTAGTAAGAAATTTATATTCGGCTATGCAGAAGCTCATATACCCTTCGCTATTTCAGTGCTACTTTTAGCACATAAGTGCTACATGTCTCTATTATAAGTGGGCGTTGTTCTTATCGGATCACGCCCCATTTTAGTTAGTATTTAGTTTTGTATTCCTACCAGAGTGTTAAATACCGAATTCGAACTGCTTGTATACACTGTAACTATTTTTAATAATTTGTTTTCCGCATAGAAAGGAGTGGTTTATATGGGAGGTGGGCGTGGTTCATATCCGATCACGCTCATTAAAGTAGTTATATTTAAATAAAATGTTTTTCATTGGAAAGGAGTGGTTTGTATGGGAGGGGGTAGAAGTTTTGATCCGATCTTACCCATCTTCGAACATTGTCTCCGCTTGGAAAATATTAGCTGACATAAAAAATCTAATTAGTTCTCAAAAAAAAGTAGTTCAAATCCCTGAATAAGCGTCAATTTAATCACTTTGTGACGTGACGATCAGAGAGAGTAAAATTTTTAGTTCGAGTCTGTGTGATTTTTTAATTTATTGTTCCTTAGATGAACACGCTACCAGATGCAGGCCCTATAATTCTTTTCATTAAAGAAGGTGTAGAAAAAAAAGCGACAAGAGAATGTAGGCTGGATGAGATGTAACTATCACCAATGTCATATATATCGTTGAATTCTTCTAGAGGTTCTAAAATTTGTCTGCTTTTTGGTCTTTTTAAAACAAAACAAAGATCCAAGACCGAGATTAAGTCAAGAAATTCAAGAATTTGAATATTTGCGGGAGTCTTGTGAGAAAATATTTCGGGAGTTAGTCTTATTTTATGCGAATTCTGGGTGCATTGCAAGAATTTTTGCTTATATGGAAAATTTTAAATACACTACAAGATTTCTCAAGAATTTTACATTGGATAATTTGTTTTTTGCTTCGATATGTTAAACTATTGGCCAATAAGAGGATAATTTTAACTAAAAATTCAAGAGAGCACAACCAAGCTCTGTAAATTTATATTCAATAATAATTCAAATAAATATTTCGTTCTAAATAGAAAAGCTCCAATTGATAAAATTCAGAAATAATGAGAGTCGAGTATTTACAAACCCACTGTTACAATCCACTACAGTATGTGTTATACTCGTGTATTGTACTGTTATACATTTTAAAGTGTTCGATTGAGTTATTTTAATTTCTGAAATGTAGAGGGCGCATAGAAATTTACTCTATCGAAAGAGCCTTTTTTTAAATATAATTTTTTGTTATTAATCTTGGATTTTGCATTATACCGAAACGAACTTTTTTTTCATAAATTTTTGGTAATATTTACAAAATGAAAGAAAACTACTTTTTTGTTGATAGAATCAGGCGCAAAGATTTGCTAGAAACATTTCACATCTGAGACCATATAAATATTCCGGGTTGCTTAAAACGTCCGAAATTTATACCATGTACGCTACACTGGATTGGTTACAGCAATCGATGAGGAAATGCAGACGAAAGCTATTCCCTAAAAATATTTTTTGTATGTATATTATTTGTAAAATGGTGTAGGATATTTGAGCATCGAAATAGCTCAACACAAATTTACTACCATTCTTATTTAATATAAACTTATCTTAGCGCCTTACTGTCTGTCAGTTGCTCCTCCTAAACTCGAGAACCGCAGAATTGATTTCATTCAAATTTTTTACAATTTGCTGTTAAGGACCTTCTAGGTCTTCTTAAAGGCTTTATAAAATCTGCCACGCCCACTTATTACGCCCATAATTTGTGAAATTAAGTGAAAATATTCAATAATAATACTACTCACAATCGAAAATTTAGTAACTGAGTTTGTGGGGTAACCATCAATAGCTTCACCAAAAGTGGGAGTTGTTGGATCAATTTAACGCCTATCGCCGTAACTCAAAAACGCCACAACGGGAACTAACTTTTAGTTCTGCTAACTGAAGGCCTAGATAAATTCAAGACCAAGAGCAAAAGTGCGATTGCCAGATAGGCCAGTATCAAAATATCCTTTTCTTGAATTAGCGAAACACTTAAGCCCAGAAGTTCCAGATGTGCGAATTATACTTCAATTTTGAATATAGGTTCAGAGTAAGTATATTAATATGTAGTTCGAAGATCACATGCAACGAAGTAGGTCTTACACCATTTAAGAAAAAACATGATTTTTTACCGGCAAATAAAATGAGTTCTTGAATGACCACTGGCCACCAAAGGAGAGGTTTAACGATTATGTTAAATTGACAACCAATTTTGAAATATTTCGCTAAGTGCAACAACTCCAACCATGTACCAAGTATCCACATACATGCATACCTGCCTGAGTAAAGCTATCAAGTGGGTGTAAGCAAATTACGTACATCCGGCAGCACACGATCGTAAAGAAAAGGTTCGCGCGATGAAAGCGGAGTGGCGCACTATACTCGTGCATAAAGCGCAACTCATCGCGGGCGAAATTGACTTAAATTCTGATGGAAGCATAAAAATTTTAATGGGCGCCAAATTATGAACAGTGCTGCCGCCAAGCAGCTGTTAATTTAAGCCTCCTCCGTCTGTACCTGTACCTGTCAAAAGCGCCCCTAATGACTGTCGGGAGTTGAAGTGTGCGAAAGGATGGCTGCTCTGTGTGGATGGTTCTGCTTACGGTAGGACGCGCTATTAGCGAATCTTTTTTTGTTTTTTTTTGTAGAGTTAAGCGGATGAGTTGTTGCACAGTGTAGTTTCTGTGTATGGGGATGTATGGAGTGGGAGTGGGATGTGAAGTCGGAATGAAGAGAGCGGCTTTACACCTGTGCCTTTGATTTTGTTGTTTTTGTTTTTGTTTTTGTTGCACAGCAACATTTCTACATTTAAAAGGTAAAACTTTTCGCGCTTTTCGTGTTATACGGTGTTTTTTTTTCGTTTGTTTGTTTGTTTGTTGTTGTTGGTGATGCCTTTTTTTTGTGTGTGTTCTGTTCTTTTAATGCAAATGTTATGCATGTGTATGAATTATTTTCACACACAGCGCAAATGTTGATTTTTTGTTAGTTTCGTTTTTGTTGTTGTTGTTGTTGTTGCATATTTGCAGCCCGAGGACTTTTCATGGGAAATTCTGCATTTACGTTCTTAACTTTTGTTGTTTTAATTTATTTTCTTATTTTACGGTTAGATTTAGATTGTTAAACTTTTTAATTGCATTTGTTTAATATGATAAATGTTGAAATTTTTTGCTGCATTAATTTTTTTAAATTTTCTTAAAGATCTTCTTTCAGTTAAATAAAGAAGTACAAGAAATATAAATTGAGGACTTAGTTTGTTTTAAATCAGAGGTGCGCAGCTTTTGCACACAGAGACACTCGAAATATTGGATAAGTATTTTAATGCACTGAAAGAAAAAATTATTTAAATTGTTTTAAAGAAATTTTAACGAGGATTTTGTTTATTGAAAATATAAAATCAATGAACTGACCATTCTCGTCTTTTTTCTAGAATTGTTTATATGTAAATACATATGTACATATAATGTGTGTACTTGTATACTTACATAAATGGTGATTCAGCCGTTAAACTTCTGGCAAGGGTTATTGACTGCGACCATATCGACTCAGTAACTAAATTTAAGATTTCTGGGATTAATATTAGCGAAATAATCGTATGGTGTCACTTAATTTCATTAATTCTGGGCACAATAAGTGACGTGTATAATTTTATATAACCTATTATTCCTTTCAGACCAATCCTATACAGTGCATTAAGTTCCTTAACCGTGGTGGAAAGCATAAAAGTTATCGGACGTATTTTTAAAAGTTTACGCTAAACTGATCCAACTGTAGGGGAGAGGCACCCAAGGTGGACATCCCCCTAAGGTGACACACTTGCATTTTTTGTTGGCAAAAGGTGGCAGCACTGTGCGCTCCATGTCAGTATTACAGTTTGATAAGACGCAGTTTTTGGTTATGTTATGAAGTGTCAACTCGTGGCGCGTTGTCCGCTGCAATACCTCGGACACGAAAGTGACCCGTAAAGTTTTGACGGCGCTCGTGAAAAGTGCGATCAAATGATCGAAAAAAGAGTTCGCGAGAAGGTAAATACCCTTTTAGCTTAGCTAACGTACCAAACAAACATATCGTAAACAGATTAGCTTAGTGTTGTTGTCTGATAATTTTCTATGCTTTTTCCAAATAACTTGCATTTTCACCCTAAGCTGGACACTTTTTGAACCCCAAGGTGGATACTTACGTTTTTCACTAAAGAAACGCAAGCGCGAAGAACATAGTACCAAGTTGCCAGCTAGAAAAGTGATGAAGAAGGTAGCGGAAAAATCGAAGAAGCCTTATCCAGCAGAACCAACGCGAAAATCTTTGAGATTTTCGAAACCATCAGCAAAGCAAGAATCGAAATCGTCGCCTGAAGATGATGTAGACTTTTGTATCATTTGCTTAAAAAATATGCCTTTGACGCTTACAAAATTCAATTCAATTGCGTGCAACGTATGTAACCGAGAAGTACACTTGAAATGTGTGAAAATGCGCGGTTCTTGGTACACTTGTCCTCAGTGTACCTCCGACGATTCGGATTTTATTTCGACTTTTGGAGTGAATTTTTCAGGTGTGTCCACCTTGGGGGACCTTTTTTCAAAGTCGTCATTTTCGACTATTTTTTAAATCAGTCATAACTTTGGTTCTAATGATAATATCAAAATTCTTTTTCAGGGATAGTAAGCTAATGAGTTAAGCTTTCAGGAAATACATAACACTTCAAGATATCTTGTGTTGTTAAGATTATACATTTGTTCAAAAGATTGGTGTCCACCTTGGGGGCCTCTCCCCTATAAGTAGTTGTCGACAGTGACTATATAAACTCAGATACGAAATTTTTTTTTTTATGTGTAATAATTTATTAAATTGTGGGTGCTATAAGTAGGCGTGGTCGTGTGCAATTCCCATAAAAATGTTATTGCATCTCATAAATGGTTTAGGAATCCATATAAAAATAGATTGAAATATATAGAGGTGGTTCTAGATAGATAGATAGATAGATAGATAGATAGATAGATAGATAGATAGATAGATAGATAGATAGATAGATAGATAGATAGATGTATAGATAGGAATAAATAAATAAATGAATAAAGCAACTGGGACCAAAATTTCCATTCTAGAAACAGTTTCACATTAAAATTGATAAAATAACGATTTTTATCTGTATACTTACGTATAGTACATACATACATACATACATACATACATACATACATACATACAAACAAACATACAAACATACATACACATGAAAAACTAATCTTTCACCGCAGCAACTGTCACTTATTGCTGCTTAGCTATACTTCTTGTCAGTGTGCCAAAGAAATCCATCATTTTCGCGTTTGTGTTTCCAATAAATCTTCATCAGCGTCTACGTGTATAAAGAGGCGGCCAGTTGTTGTTAACCGGAAGGAGTAAACATTAACTGCCGTTAAGTTTAATGAGTTTTTGCTTGTAATACAGACTTAGGGAGCTTTAAATCAAAAACCGATAAATGCGATTTTGAACAAAAGCGATTTTTTTAAAAGTAAATTACCCTGTTCCCGAAGTTTTACTATCCTACACATTCTAAGAATAAAATATACAATTCAAATCGAAGCTCAGAATCTAATAAAAGTATCAATTTCGATTAATATTTGGAGAAACGACAAAAAATTTTAATTAATTTTGTAATAAATAAAGCAATTCTTTTAAGTGAATATTGTAGTTAATATTGTAGCACATACATACATACACAGTATGTTTCTATTTTAAGTCAATATTGTTCTTATCCGATCAAGATAATTTTTTTTCAGTAGTTTTATATTACAACTAAAGTGTTTAATATTGAATTTAATTTGGTTATCTGTACTGAAACTATTTTTGTAAAAATGTATTCCGCAATAAACAAATTTATAATTTTAATATGAGGGGTAAGTAGTTTTTATTCGAATTTTCTCATCTTTGAACTGTATAAGTAGAAGATCACATACCAAATTAGTTCTAAGTTAGTACTACAAACTATTCTAATTTCATATATATTCTATAAAGCCGTGTGCAGCGAAATCTGAAATAATTTTGGTTTTTGACACACCAATCTATATACGTGAAAAAAAAATTTGGAATGAATAATTCAATACAAACTTTTTTGAACGGGTTTTAATTTTGGATACAGAGAAGGTTAAAATCTTAATAAAATGTAATTTTGTTTAGCTGTCAGTATGACCATAACAGTCGACAATGACAAAAAATTGGAATACATTTTGGTATACAGTCAAACTAGAAAATACTTACATATATACTCGTACAATGTTAAAAGAAATGCTTGAATAAAGAAAAAAAAATACGTTTGATTACAAATGCTGAATTGTTTTAATTTATTATATTATATGATAAAGGAAAGCATCTTCGATTACATAAATGCTTTGAATTTACTACTGACTACGGATGTGCTTTAGTTATTTTGTGGGAATAAGTTTTTGATCTTATTCAAAATCGATTGCAATCCATCGACAGTTGTATCAGTGGGTGCGGTGGTGGTCCAGGTGCTGTTGCCTTCGGTAGTGTTATTCCATGGTGAGCTTGTGGTCCAAGTTATGTTTCCGGTCGTGGTGTTATACCATGGTGTAGTCCAAGTGTTGTTGCTTGTGGTCCATGTAATGTTTCCTGCCGTTGTGTTATTCCAGGGTCCACTGGTGGTCCAAGTACTGTTGCCTTCTGTTGTGTTACCCCATGGTGAGCTTGTGGTCCATGTTATGTTTCCCGATGTAGTGTTATTCCATGGTCCACTGGTAGTCCAAGTGTTGTTGCCTTCTGTTGTATTAGCCCATGGTGGGAGTGTAGTCCATGTGATGTTTCCCGATGTAGTGTTATTCCATGGTCCACTGGTAGTCCAAGTGTTGTTGCCTTCTGTTGTATTAGCCCATGGTGGGAGTGTAGTCCATGTTATATTTCCCGACGTTGTGTTATTCCATGGTCCACTGGTAGTCCAAGTGTTGTTGCCTTCTGTTGTATTAGCCCATGGTGGGAGTGTAGTCCATGTTATGTTTCCCGATGTAGTGTTATTCCACGGTCCACTGGTAGTCCACGTGTTGTTGCCTTCTGTTGTATTAGCCCATGGTGGGAGTGTAGTCCATGTTATATTTCCCGACGTTGTGTTATTCCATGGTCCACTGGTAGTCCAAGTGTTGTTGCCTTCTGTTGTATTAGCCCATGGTGGGAGTGTAGTCCATGTTATGTTTCCCGATGTAGTGTTATTCCACGGTCCACTGGTAGTCCAAGTGTTGTTACCTTCTGTTGTATTAGCCCATGGTGGAAGTGTTGTCCATGTTATGTTTCCCGACGTTGTGTTGTTCCATGGTCCACTGGTAGTCCACGTGTTGTTACCTTCTGTTGTATTAGCCCATGGTGGAAGTGTAGTCCATGTTATGTTTCCCGATGTAGTGTTATTCCATGGTCCACTGGTAGTCCACGTGTTGTTACCTTCAGTTGTATTAGCCCATGGTGGGAGTGTAGTCCATGTTATGTTTCCCGAAGTGGTGTTATTCCATGGTCCACTGGTAGTCCACGTGTTGTTACCTTCTGTTGTATTAGCCCATGGTGGAAGTGTAGTCCATGTTATGTTTCCCGAAGTGGTGTTATTCCATGGTCCACTGGTAGTCCAAGTTACATTGCCTTCAGTCGTGTTACCCCATGGTGCGCTTGTGGTCCATGTAATGTTTCCTGCTGTTGTGTTATTCCATGGTCCACTGGTAGTCCAAGTGTTGTTGCCTTCTGTTGAGTTACCCCAGGGTTCACTTGTAGACCAAGTGTTGTTTGAATTATTCCATGGTGGCAATGGGTACCAAGGATCTGAAGAGTTGTTGGTAGAATTATTCCACGGAGGAAGAGGATTCCAAGGGTTTGTCGAATTGTTAGTGGAGTTATTTGACGGTGGGAAAGGCCATGCTGGGTTGTTGACTTGAAGAATACAGTTCATCATTTGATCGGTAGCTCCATTTAACTTTTGTATGGTGTGTTCTACTTCAGAACGTATGCAATGCTTAGAGTTCCTGGACTTATTCTGATATCCATGTAGCTTATTAAAGGTGTCTGAAATCTGTTAATGTTCAATTGGGATTATCTCTGCTGCTAAAACTACTTTCACTTAAATATACTTACAGCATCCACATAGCAGTCGGTTATCCTGCGGTACGTTTTCCTTGCGGTGCATTTTAAAACTTTACGTGTGAAATATTCATTTAGGTCCTGGACGTTGTGTTCATTGAAATATTTCTGCAATTTCGCAACGCTCATACGCACACAGCGACGTATTTTAAATCCTCCAACAGTTACGATTGCGATATTCTCTTCATTGAAAACATTCAAGCAAGACTGCGTCATTGAATCCTCACTGCTGCTGGTGGACACGTCATTGCCGTATTCAGTCAAGTTCGCGATGTTAAAGATAGCATTGAAAAGCAAATCCGAGCTCACAACTGATTGGTCGTCTTCACCGGAGGCTCCATTGTTTAAAACAAAAGATGATGCCTAAAATATAGAATTATTATACTTTGTTTTTCACAAATTTGTTTTGCCGAACTTACGTTAGTGCTGAGGAGCAGCACACATGCTACAAGTACGTTCAAAGCGACCTTCATTGTTGTTAGTCGTCTGCTTTCCAGTTGGCAAATGCGAACTTTTTATATTAAATTCGAATTATAATACCCAAATTTCACACAATTCAATACGTTCTGTGGGCTTTAGCCCATATCTAATATATCAAATAATTTCATTGTTTAGAGATAACACTTAAGCACCATGATTGATGATAATTGCGACTTGGTTTGTTTTTAATTTAAAATTTTAGCAATTAAGTGATATCTCTAGTTCTCCTACACTTCAAATCAAAGAGTCACTTTTAATGAAGTATTGAGAGGTACTCGGTATAATAAGGTATTTAAAAAAATGAGTTCTACAAGTGTTGAACGATATTTGGGGACTTCAGTACCTCTTGATTAATGCACATTTTTTTGGAGTTAGTTCAATTACTTCTTTAATTCCTTAAAATTAAAAAAATTTTAAAACTTTTCCTATTGCCTGTTTGACAATATTTTCTTATGTCGATAAATTATATGTATTATACCTTGTTTAATTGGTCAGTAAGAGTCGGAATCAGGGTACAGCACAATGGTAATTGAGGACTTAGAGCTTTAGTTCCATACCAGCCCACATAAACTCTTACTCTAAAGAGTCGGAAAGACCGACAGTAAGTAACTCATATTACTATCAGTTTCCGTTCATCGAGTAATCGTTTCTAGACAATTCATTTAAATGCTTTTTTTTAAAGCAGTGCAACATCCGGTGTTTACTATCGCTGACAATTATTCTTGCATAAAATAATCGTGCGGAAGTAGCGTATTGAAATATTGTATATTAAAATATTCCGTTCCCATTTAATTTTTTTTATAAATATAGAAGTACAAGAAAAGATAATAGAGTTAAATCAGGATATGTTGAATTTTTTGTTTGTTTCAGGTCCCGAGGCTCCAATAACGAATTTTACCTCCCAGCTATAATGTGAGGTATAATTATAAATCAGTTATCCCGATATATGCAAATAACAAGATACTATCCTGAAACAAGAACTAAACTAAAGACGGTTGATACTACTCTCTCTGCCATATTGAGAAAATGGTTGTCTGGCTGATGATGGTTAAATCCGTCCACACATGATGACCATAATCAGAAAGGAATAGTTTTAAGTTTGTCATGTTTATTTGAAGGTTTTAGATTTCGTTTCAGGCACCTCTCAAATGCTAGTATTTGGATTAGCTCCCTCAGAGCCTAATCTCATGATATTTAATTATTTTGGAATAGGTGATTTCCTAGTTAATTAAAAAAAAAAAATTTTTAAGAGATAAACTATTGAAACTTAAATCTAGCCACCTTAGGTTAAGTTAATCACGTGTAGACGGTGACAACAAGCATCAACATGGTGATCATATTCATAATATGGTAGCGGAGGGTAGTGTCAACCGTCCAACGGGTAATGAGAGCAACATCATCGAATTTCTTGAATATTTTTATTATTTTATTCATATATGAACTGGGAACTGGTGTGGGTTTCTTCAGTTTTTAAAATCATTTGTAAACCGAATTCATGCATTTAGGTATGTACTCGTATGTATATATTGAAATTGGTCTAACATTTGTGTAAGAGCGCAATATGAGGTATCAGCGGCGTGATCGGATACGATCACTTGCAATTGATTATACCGACTATTATAAATGCACCACATTGTTAAATATATATATATATATATATATATATATATATATATATATATATATATATATATATATATATATATATATATATATATATATATATATATATATATATATATATATATATATATAAGTTCTTGACAACTTAACTGAAGTAGCAGACATTAAACTATCGAAAGTAGTTAGTTTTATTAAGGCCACAGGATGGTTTAAAGAGAATCCAGAGGAGGAGTAAGGTGCAGTTTAGTTCCGGTGGTATCACAATGGGCCTTCAACAGGCCTAGGTGTGTCTTTAGACAACCACTCTACCTACCTACCTACCTACCTACCTACCTACCTACCTACCTACCTACCTACCTAGACTATAACCAGTTAAAGTTACAAGAATTTCATTTTAACATTAATATGTACATGAATCACCCGTTTAATCAATTGTTCTCGAGCATAATCAGATATCGAGATATCTATTTAGTTTTATTTTATAAGAGCAACCATTGTACACAATTTCAGATCAATAGCTGTAACGATTCTATAGCTATCATGTTAATAAGAACTGATTATGATTAAGAATATATATTGAGTATTTCTTTATGTTACAAACATTTGACTAGCCGCAATATACACCAGTGTGTAGTACATAAAAACGCCAAAGAATAAGTCAACTAATTTTTAGCTTTAAAATTTTTTTAAACCACCATTACAAAAATATGTATTGGCAACATTTTTTACGGTAAATAAATAATTAATTTTTTATATAATAATTAATAGCGCAAAGTGAAGGAGCAGCCCACAATTTGGAATCACTGCGATCGCAGCCGATCGCTCTTCTTCTTTCAAAGCTTCCACCATTGTGGTTGTAAGTTCAGATAAATACAGAAGTTTGGCCATCATTAGTTTGTGAATTCTGTAAGTATGCGTACAGAGCTTCCAAAATCAAAATTGACTTGAACTAACGAGTTAGGAAAGCAGAGAACAAACTTAAGTTTCACTTACATTTCTTATCATTGTATTTAAATTGAATTTTTGTAGTAATTGATACTGCAACATTGTTTACATATAATTCCCTTTATAAAACAATTTAATTATTGAATTGCATTTATTTTTCATATGGTTTATTTTTGTATATTATAAATTTTGTTTTAATATTTGACTAGTTTAGTTTTAAAATAATTTATCAATTTTATTTAAAATTGATTGCCATACACTCACAGTAGTGCTACTTTCTGTGGTACTGCTTAAAGGTATAACTGTTGTGGGTCCATTTGTTGCCGGTCTGCTGGTAGTGGGTCCATTCATTGATGGTCTGCCGGTTGTGGGTCCATTTATTGTCGGTCTGCTGGTAGTGGGTCCATTTGTTGCCGGTCTGCTGGTAGTAGGTCCATTTGTTGATGGTCTACCGGTTGTGGGTCCATTTGTTGCCGGTCTGCTGGTAGTGGGTCCATTCGTTGATGGTCTGCCGGTTGTAGGTCCATTTGTTGCTGGTCTGCTGGTAGTGGGTCCATTTGTTGATGGTCTACCGGTTGTGGGTCCATTTGTTGCAGGTCTGCTGGTAGTGGGTCCATTCGTTGAAGGTCTACCGGTTGTAGGTCCATTTGTTACCGGTCTGCTGGTAGTTGGCCCATTCGTTGATGGTCTGCCGGTTGTAGGTCCATTTGTTGCCGGTCTGCTGGTAGTGGGTCCATTTGTTGATGGTCTACCGGTTGTGGGTCCATTTGTTGCAGGTCTGCTGGTAGTGGGTCCATTCGTTGAAGGTCTACCGGTTGTAGGTCCATTTGTTGCCGGTCTGCTGGTAGTGGGTCCATTCGTTGATGGTCTACCGGTTGTGGGTCCATTTGTTGCCGGTCTGCTGGTAGTGGGTCCATTTGTTGATGGTCTACCGGTTGTGGGTCCATTTGTTGCCGGTCTGCTGGTAGTGGGTCCATTCGTTGAAGGTCTACCGGTTGTAGGTCCATTTGTTACCGGTCTGCTGGTAGTGGGTCCATTCGTTGAAGGTCTGCCGGTTGTGGGTCCATTTGTTGAAGGTCTGCTGGTAGTGGGTCCATTCGTTGAAGGTCTGCCGGTTGTGGGTCCATTTGTTGCAGGTTTGCTGGTAGTGGGTCCATTTGTTGCCGGTCTGCTCGTAGTGGGTCCATTTGTTGCCGGTCTGCTGGTAGTGGGTCCATTTGTTGCCGGTCTGCTCGTAGTGGGTCCATTTGTTGCCGGTCTGCTGGTAGTGGGCTCATTTGTCGCCGGTCTGCTGGAAGTGGGTCCATTCGTTGAAGGTCTGCCGGTTGTGGGTCCATTCGTTGTCGGTCTGCTGGTAGTTGGTCCATTTGTTGATGGTCTACTGGTTGTAGACTCACTTGTTGACGGTCTGCTGGTCGATGCACTTTCAGTAGTAGAAGCTGAATCGCTTAAAGGTGCGGTTGAAGTTGCTTCGGTTGAATGTCTGCCTCTTGAATGCTTGTGATGTATTTTTGTAGTCTTTCCCGAATGTTTACCACCAGCCCAAGTGCTGTTGCCTTCCGGTGTATGACTCCAAGGATCTGACGAATTGTGAGTCGAATGATTCCATGAAGGTACATGAGTCCAGGGATTCGTCGTGTTGTTACCACCAGTCCAAGTGCTGTTGCCTTCCGGTGTATGATTCCAAGGATCTGACGAATTATGAGTCGAATGATTCCATGAAGGAACATGAGTCCAGGGATTCGTCGAGTTGTTAGTTGAATTATTCCAAGGCGGAAGAGGGTTCATCGAGTTGCTTGAATTGTTAGTAGAATTTGCTAAAGGAAATGGCCAGGATGGATTATTGCCCGGAAACATAGGATTCCAAGGATCCGACGAATTATTAGTCGAATTATTCCAATTTGGAAGAGGGTCATTTGGGTTTAATGGCCAAGGTAGATTATTAACTTGATACACGCAGTTCGTCATTTGGTTTGTAGCCTCATTCAATTTATTGACCAATCGCTCTACTTCAGAGCGAATGCAACCTTTAGGCTTCAAACCATTGTTGTCGGATCGAATCTTATGGAAATTGTTTATAATCTATAACAAAAAATTATTTTAGCAACAAATGAATATATTATGGATCTTCGGTTTTTCCTAATACATACGGTATCCACATAACAATCGATGACCTTTGAGTATTTGGATTTTCTAGAGCACTTCAATATATTTTTTGTAAATTTTTGACTCATTTTCTGTGCGCTGTGCTCCGAAAAGTATTGCTGCAACTCCCAAATACTAAACTGCATACAACCGCGCATATTAATGCCACCAACAGTTATAGTGTCCACATTACTAGCGGTGAAAATATCCAAGCAAACTTGAGTCAACGGATCTGCACTACTGTTAGAGCTGCCATTGCCGTAGTTGACCAAGTTGACGACATTGTAAATTGAATCGAAAATAAAACCTGAAGTCAGCAGCGATTGGTCGTCTTTGCCTGGAGCTTGGCCAGTTTGCGAAGAATTGTTAGTCGCGTTATACCAAGGGGCAGGAGCATTCCAAGGATTGTTGGAATTGTTGTTGTTGTTGTCATCGAGGAACAGCGTTTGATCGTCTGCGCCTGAACCTTCAGCGTGGTGCAAAATAGCGGATGCCTAAAGGAAAAGAGAAAATTTATTTATCATTTTTATATCTTTAAATTATATTCGAACTTACGTTTACGCTTTGAAGCAGCAGACACGCTGCGATCACGTACAGAACCAACTTCATCGTCGTTGGTCGTTTGGTTACCAATTTCAATATGCCGACTTTTATATGAAATTCTAATAATTATTTCAAACTTTGCTGTGTTAATATCTAATATATATTAAATAATTCAATTATATAGAGATAACACTTAAGCATCATTGATTGATGATATTCAACCTTTTTTTTTCTACTTTGGACTCTATGTACGAGTATACGCCAAACGGAAACATTTTGTCAACATTAACAATGACTTTTATTGCTATTTTTTGTTTGTTTTAAATTTTTGTTGATAAAAAGTAAAAGTTAGATAAATTTTGCTTTTTTAAATTAAAGAATTGAAGAATAGTGAAAATTACAAAGACAATCTTAAGAATCAGAGTATATATATATGTATGTAGGTATACAGTTTTGATCATTAACTAACTTCAAAAAAATTCGTATTGGTTCAGAAATGTTTGTTTTTATTTACTAATGTAGGTTATTTATAGTAGTAATTAATTATTCTGCCTGATAATCAACATTTCCTTCCACTGTAAATGCTTTCTCATTCTTTCATAATATTGTAAAACGGATCCAAATATAGGAACAAAGCTGGGCACGAACTAGTTAAAAAGTTAAAAGTTATTTAACGAAATCCAAGTTTTTGGTGTTTTTTAACTTTCCCGTTCATTTCTAAAACCACTGATAAGTTAATTATCACGCGTTAAATTTCGTCCGTTAATTCAAGTTAGTTAAATATACAACGATAAATTAAAAAGTAAAATCAATGCCAAGAAATTAGAGATTAAGAATTGAATTAGGGCGAATCGAATTATTTACTGACAGATACCGACTACTGGAATATAAATTAATAAAATTATATTAGATAAAAACTAACTGAATCACATACTTAACGATATTTATAATTTATATAAATAAATATTTTTTGTTTTTGCTATAGAAATATTAACTGGTAAGTTAAATTTTTAACGACATTAACTTTTCAAAGAGATTAACCTAACGAAGTTAAGTTTTTGATTAACTTTTCTCTAATCCGAGGTTAAATTCTAAATTAACGATGCCAACCTATTTATAGGATTATGATTACTCCTAGGAAACAAAACACTCCAAATTCAAGAAAAACGGACTTGAATCAAGTCAATCCGTTGACGAAAGTGTTATCGAATTTTTTAAGATAGAAACGGTTTTGAATTAAGATTTTAAATTGTTATTATAAGGTGTTTTGATTTAAAAATAAGATTAAAAATTCTTAAATCAAGAAAGTCCGTTTTAATTTCAGATCTTGTTCTTATTTTAAGATTTTTATGCTTAATATAAGAATTTTAAATTGAAACCGCGGAATCTTATTTTGAGTTAGATCCAAACCAACAAAAATCAAGACCTATCGTTCGAAAATTTTGATTGTTATTTTTTATTGAAATTAATAGGCACAAGCAATATAAATCTGAACCGGCGCATAGTAGAGATTTTATACTTTCGACATACTCCCGGCAATTGAGCAGACAATTTTAACTTTTGCATTTGCCTCGAGTTAGTTTTGATCTAAGTTCATATTATGAAAGTGTTTATATTTTTAAACTAATCCTTCTTACTCTATGTTACAATTTTATTGTAAACTATTGAGGAATTACACTGTGCAAAAGAAAAAATCCACCTCAACGCCAACGCGAAATGAAAGTAGACACTCCGATAAAGAGTTTCGTAATGTCATCTCGTATTTGTTGATGGCCTCTGGAAGTAAAATATTCCAAGCAAATTATTCCCATCAAGTTTAAGTATGGGTCACAGAACAGTGGAATAGTCTAAATTGCATGCTAGTGATCATTTCAAACGACAACTGACAAAACGTTGTTATTTCAATACAGAATTTAAAAATTCAATTTCGTGTTGGACCATTGTCATGAAGTAAGGTCAACTATTTTCTCCATTTAAAGGGAGCATGTGGTATCGCTATGGACCTAGTCTGGTCTATGTGAGGCTTTTGCCGCCTTTCTAACCTAACCTAACCTTACCTAACAAATTCAATTATCCAGAACGCGCACATAAATTCTCCAGTTGAATTTAATTAAAAGTTAGAGGGTTAATATGTTCTAGGAATTTTTCCCCCCTCTCTCCCCAATTTTACTACATTCACTGAATGTCTTTGGTCTCAGATGAAGAAAAAGAACTTCATTTAACTTGAATTAAAAATACGAACTAATTTGCCAAAACCCTTTATGAGTTTATTTTCGTCTGAGGGTCTACTTTCATTTCGCGTTGGAACCATTTAAGCTCAAAGCGATAAACCAAATTTTGTAGTACAAAGACATTTGAAGAAAGTTTTTGAAATTTCAAACTAATAACATTTTTTTGTATTACATAGTAACAAACGAAGAATTTATTCAAAAATATTGTTTCACAAGTATTATCTTATTTACGAGATCAATGAAAAGGAAAAAACATGCTCAAAATATTGATAAGATATATTTAATTGGGATTTATAAAATCCCCGAAATATTGGCTATCAAATAAGATCTATTTAAAATTGCTTATCTGTCAATTACATGTTATTTCCGTTAAAAATAATTCGCAGAATTTCAAATATCTTTTCAATATTTATTCTGTATTAAAAGTATTAATAAACTGTGAGTATTTGCTAAATAAAAAATGTAAAATCATACAAAAAAATACAAAGATTATAAAAATAAAAATAAAAATGAGCTTGCAATTAATTTTGACATAATGATGATTGTTCTGATATCGTAACTTATCGTAATGAAAAATTGTCTTCAGTTATTTGCTTTAATCACATTTGAAGGAATTATCTTTAATTGGTGGATTTTCCCAATTTTCAATTATATACATACTCGTACATATGCATATGTACATATATTTGTGTTTATATATATAAGTAAATAATTTCTATATATATGTCAATGAATATATTGTATCTTGTTTTCTTTCTTTGTAGCTTTCATTGTACCCTATGTGAGTCTAAACCATTCATCCGATTGTAATGAAATTTTGGGGAGTTGTCGTGCTCACGCCAAAGATGGTTTTAGGCAAAAACAAATTTTCCACGCCCACCTATTACGCCCACACTTGTAAAAATAATTCGATTAGATCGCTAATATTGCTCTTAAAAATCTGTCGATAATTTTATCAAAAGTGGGCGTAGTTGGAACAATTTAACTTTCACCGCCGCACCTTAGAATCGTGCCGGGAAGTGCAGCTAACTAATTATCTTAAATAAATGTACTTGAATAAATAAATTTCAAAAACAACTTTTTTTAAGTGGTATTGCAACGCCGAGTATTCAAAAGTAATTTATTTATTTAAATTTGTATTTAAATAATAAAACTTCAATTTTTAAGACAATTACCAAAGAAAAGATAAAAATTAGTCCAAATTTAAACTTTATCTGATACATAGTAGGGATTGGAATTATATGCTCTAATAATTAAATATATGCGAATACAATATGCTCCAATATATGACAATAAAACTGCAAGATATGCAATAAAAACATCTTAAATATGCATTTATATGCTTTTATTTGCGTAAACAAGAACATTTATTATAATATAAGTTTTCCAATACGAATCTTTCCCAAATGGGTATTAAAAATCGGTCGATATCTGGTATAAACTGAAAACATATATTTCCTAACAGTTCTAAAAGCTCTAAAAGCCCTACTAACAACCAAATTCACTTTAAAAATGGCATATGGCTGCCTACATCTGTTAAATATACTGGGTAATTTCAACACTGTAGTATTATTATGGATACCGGGACATGAAGGTCATGAGGGAGAAAAAGGGGCAAACATGCCTTTTATTGGTCATGAGCCCTTCTGTGGTCTTTTGAAAAGCCACTCCAATGAAGCTATCAGGAAACTGGAGGAAAATAAATTTGCCGATCACTGGCTCAATAGCATAAGTAGGTCAACGGCAAGCAAAATGTTTCCTAATCCCATCGAAGGGAATATCTAGTAAGTTACTTTCACAGGCCATTGTAACCTAAGATATCATATAAAAAAAGTAATGCCACTCTGATACTTCGGTGACACATGTAAATCCATACAAACTTTTGAACAACAATCTTCAATTAGTGCTCAAATCTATTAAAAGCAATTGGGGTTAAAATATAGGCCAAGCACAATAGATCTTGTTGGTCGCAGTGCTTCCTGGCCTCTAATAATAATAATAATAATACTGAAAGTTCAACAGGGTGATACAGTTGAATATTTGGAATCAAATTGCCAAAAGGTGTCGCAGTAAATATTATGAAAGTTTTTTACTAATAAAAAACTATCCAAAAATATGCAAGATATATGCTTTTATTGCAAAATAAGCCAAAATATGCACAGTCTTTAAAAAAAAAAAACTATTGAAAATATAAAAAGATTGCTATAAAATTTAGTTTTAATTAAGATTATATACAATATTTAATCTGTTTATATATTTAAATTATTTACCAATTATTGGTAGAACTCGATTCTAAAAATTACCAATTAAAAAAGCTTAAAAGCAAAACAAATGTTGATAAAGTTTATCGGTTTTAAATTAAATTTTTCGATCTCTAACTGAACAGTTTATGGTATGGTAAAGGTAATGTCATGTCGTCTGGCAACCCTATTTAAAGACACATTCATGTATATGTATATATTTTTAACCACTTTTGTGCTAATCATCAAATGGAAAGCTTTAGACATTTAGTTAATGTCAGACAATTCTAGACGACCTTGATAAGCGAAAATTTTAATCTGTTCTATTATTTATCATTTCTAATTGTCAACTTAGTTTGTGAGTCACATCCAAATTATGCTATTTTTGTTGTTGTTATATTTGCACAACTTTATAATTTGAAGATTGTCATTTAAATACCTTAGATGTTAACAATTTGTCAAGTAGCTTGGCAACAACAACTACAACAAAAAAATAATCAAGTGATAACGAATATATCACATTTATGTGTGTAATGACGTCAGTGAAATTTGTTGTGGTACTGGGTACCCAAGCTGAAACCAATTAATAAGTCTGCGTGTAGAAACAAAATAGATTCGAATTGAAAATGCTTATAAAATTTACTTGTATATATTTTTAAGTTCACCGAAAACATTAAAGTATATGGTAAGCTTCGCGAGAAGTTATCTAAAAGTATATTTAGTTAGCGGAACTTTCCGTTATTCCCCGTTGTAGTATTTCAGAGTTAAGGTGGGCGTTAAATTCATCCAATTGCCCCATTTTGGTGAAGTTTTCGACAGTGCCTATACACATTCCGATACCGAATTTCTGATTATTCAAAGAAACGAACATTTTAGCTTGATTTCACAAATTGTGGGCGTATGAGGTGGGCGTGGCATAGCAACTCCCTGAAATTTCATTCCAATCGGATAAAGTGATTAGAAGCGCATTCGGTACAAGGAAACAAACAATTAATTGTATAGTTCATCGAAGAATTGGTAATAATTGCAATTACTTTAACTAATTTTATTTTGCACTAATTTACGGCAATGGCAACCCTAATTTTTGTTTTATCATTTCAGTACAAATTTCAACAAATACTTTATGAAAACGAAAGTTTACAAAAGAGATACATAGTATACATACGAGATCATATATCCATACATTTCTTTGAACACAAATTCCTAATTATAAAAAAAAATAAAAAATAAAATTTTGAACAAAATTACATCCAAAGAATTACGCCCATTTGAATGTCAGTTTATTATAATCTTTATCACGAGCAAGCTCGTACCGATATTGTTGAGTTGTGTTACATTTGAAACGCAGTAACATGGTGTAATACTTGTATATATAAGGTTGAGCTAGTAAAAAAATGTCGCTCTTCACCTCGATATCATTTCTTTCTTCAAAAATTAAATTGTTGTGCAGTTGCAATGGTTGCAACAAAATTATTTAGTAAATATAAAAACAACAATGTAGTTTGTTGTCAAAAATCAAAAACCAAAACTTCAGAATAGAAATTCAAATTAAGTCTACAGACCTTCTGAAAGTTGAAGGCCAAATAGAAAAGTTTTACTTTGTATGTACAGCCTTAGTTTAAGAGATGTTGAACTGAACATTTATATGTGAACTCCTATTCTAAGAGGAGGATTATTTCTAAGGTTAGCAAGATCAGTTCAAAACTACACACACTTCCCATATAAAAGCCAAACAAATTAATAAAAAATCGTTGCAGTGTAGATAACCAATTTAAATCTAGTATTTAATATTTTAGTTGAAACCCGAAACTGCTGACACAAATTAGGCTTGATCGGATAAGAACAATGTCCACTTATAATAAAAAGATATAGATCATATGTATGTGCCATAAGAAGCTAACATATCTTGTGTCAAAAAAATGGTGTAGAGTATATTGGCTTCGGCACAGCAGAATAAAATTATCGTACTATTTGCTGTCGCATTGATAATCTCATAATTTTGATGTTGTGTACATTGTGCCTTGAATAATATAAAAACATGTCGTAAGGTATCTAGTAGTTTGTATCAACCGGTAGGATGTTTACCAGCAACAACTTTCAATTAGAGATATCTCAATACACGTAAAGAGACATTCCAATTTTGTAATGAGAAAATTCAGAATATTGGAAAACGGAATTCAAACTATCAAGAGATTTATCTTTGGCTATGCCGAAGCTCATATACCCTCCGCCATTACTGTGCCTTCAAAACTTATTCTTCTTTTATCATATATGTGGTACATTTCGCGATTATAAGTGGGCGTTGTTCTTATCCGATCACGTCCATTATTTGTCATAATATTAAATTTGAATTGATTATCTGCAAAATAATTATTTTAATAGAATTTTTCCGCATGGAGAGGGTTGGTTTGTATGGGAGGTGGGCGTGGTTCATATTCGATCACGCCTATTTTTTGTGAGAAATTATGTGTAACTACTAAAATGCTATATATCAAATTTGAACTTGATATCTCCACAGGAACTATTTTACTTAGCCTTCGCTTGTTGAATAGAAGCTCACATACCAAATTTCAGCTTGATAGCTCTTTAACTACGGCTGTAATCGCTGGGATTGACAAACAGACAAACGGATGGACGGACGGACGGACATCGTTAAATTGATTTAGGATCCGACACTGGTAATTTATATATATACTTTGTCATATCTACTACTCCTTCTTCTGGGCGTTACAAATGAAAGAACAAACTGAACATACCCTACTTTTAATAAATAAACTATTTTTACACGAAAGAAAACATGAAATATCTACTGAAGAATACGAAAATATAAAATCAATAAAATAAATTTGCAATAATTTATGTTTTGTTTTATTAAAATAACTCAATTTAATTGAGCAAATGTCTGGAGGATCGCTGACGCTGATTCTTCACGTTCTGCAGACAAGAGTTGTAGTCGTTGGCGGCAACGGTCATGTTAGTTTTGGCATGACCGAAGGCGGCATTGATGCAGCCCTCACGATTGATGTCAACCATTGAGGCATTGGCGGACATTTGAGACATTGTCAAATAAGACAACGAGTTGGAGTTATCCAAAAGGTTTAAGTTCTTGTCAAACTGTAAAGGCAAAAATAGTGTGACAATCGAATAAGTTGATAACTTTCAAAACTAATACGAAATATTTATTGATAGAAATGTTCAAGTATGTATGTATGTATGTATGTATGTATGTATGTATGTATGTATGTATGTATGTATGTATGTATGTATGTATGTATGTATGTATGTATGTATGTACTTACGGTAGCTGTGGTGCAGTTAAGGTACTGCGTGATGTCCAACAACAATTCGCAAGTGGCCAATTGCTTCTGCAGAGTCAGTGAATTATTGCGAATAAGATTTGTGGTCACATTGGCGTTGTAAGTGTTGCTCCACTTGGTGCTGTTCGCCTTTTCGAAACAGAGATTCGTCTCATTTTTCAATTTGTCGCTGATGTTCTGGACATTGTTGTTGTACTGATTGGAACAGGCCGCCTCGCCGGGACTCAGGGCGCGGGTTTCGATCAGCGCCGAACGCACCTGAGCAATCAGCGTCTCATAGATACCGTCGGCATTCTCATTTGTCATCAGGTTGGGGAAAGCATAGGCCTGCAATAAAGTTAAGTATATTGAATTGTTTTTTATTATGGTTTTAATGTATTCTCGCACACATCATAATGACTTATTATGTTTAATGACATACGAGTGTGTACTTTGTTGTTATTATTTTGTGAAGTAATCATCAGGCTAACACGCAATGTGTGATAATTTATAAAGTGATAATCAGGTTAACAGTGACGTTTGTGACATATGTATTAAGAGTGACGTTTGTGACATATATTTTGCGAAAATCAAATATGTACCAAGATACAAAATTTCGTTTGTTTTAAATTTTTTAAATTTTCTTTGCAAATTAATCCGACGATTTAGAAACTTCTTCTCCAACACATTTTCTCGTTTAACGTTGTTAGTGTACAACATTTTTAACACTGTTTGTAATATCAAAAAAAAAACAATTAACACTTACGCCGAAAACGCACACAGCCATTAAGAGAACACGTCCGAAAAGTTGCATTTTGTTAAATAAATTCGAAATTCGTTAATTTGCGATAAACTTTAAGTTTTTTTTCTAAATTCGTTATTGAACTCGCAGTTGATAGCCTCTTCTTGCCGGTTCTATGGTTCTAGTAACTATTGGCGTCTTGTAGCGATTCCCTCACATTTATACCCAAACGCGAACGGAACAATCTCGGGCAGCAGCAGCAGCAGCAGTTCGAATTCTTAAAATTCGAAGATACGCAGTTTTTTTGCAATCGATTAGATAAGTTCGCCGTTCGACGGTTCTGTGAAGTACACAACAAAACTCTAATGCCAAACGGTTTGGTGATTTTTCGTGTGATCCACAAATGTCACACAATTTATTGATTTCGATTTTCTGGCAAAATGAAACATCGTAAATCTTTTAAAGCCTGTTTAAATTTCGTCACTTTCTCGGTAACAGTCAAAACGATAAACACTCAAGCGTTAGTTGGTTTGTTTATAAATATTGTCCACCAATTCATATAAATCTATTATAATGTAAATTTTATATAACAAATTACAAACACAAAAGAAATTCTATTGGATTGTGTTAAGAAAAAAATCTTTCAATTCTAGTTTGTTTTGTGCCTTTGACAACGCTCTGAATCTCTTTTTTGAAAATCCTGTAATGAACTCTCCCTATCTATCTATAGAAACTTTCAGAATCAGTTGAAAAAAATATTGAAATCGAATGAACATCTAAAACCGTGCGAGCATTTTTCTTTCGAATGTTTCTGATCGAAATATTTCTAAACAAATTGTTTGATTTAATAAGTTGTTTGTATTCACAAAATCTATTTCTCAAAATTTTAATCAAATGTTATTAAAATTGTTTACTATGGTGTACAAATAAGTTTTAAATTAAAAAAATAAATTAAAAGTTCCCGCAAATGACACTTAGTTGGCTCAAATTGAGACATTTTTAGATGAAGAAAAATATATGATGCTAATGCGAACTTAATAACATGATAAGGTTATGTTGTTCTGGAATAAACAAACTAATTTTCAAGTAGGTTACCATCTGCGAATTCCAACGTAAACCTCGTGCCACGCCATCTTTCTCAAAACGGCGGAAACTTATTTGTACACCTAATAATTTTCATATAAAGATTTAATATAGATATTGATTGCTCATACTATCTGAACGATAATGAGCATTAGAAGATATTTTGTTGATTTAAACTGATGTGTTAAGAAGTTCGCTGTATACAGTCGCGTCTGGTCATAGTAAACGGCCAAATTTTTACATGAAGTACTCTAAATAGTGAACAATCGAAATGCTTCTCAAAATTTGTTTCACTGTTTTGAGGTTAGTGAATAAAATTGTGAAAGCAATTTCAAGCAGATAGCTGATGATGCTGGTATACAAGCACTGTGAAGTCTAAGTGAAAAAGCGGTCCCAAAGTCAATTTCTGAACGCAAGAACAACAAATGTCCACCTTGAAAGAGTGAAAAGTCCTTGCAATAATTAGTTCCCTATAACCAGACACGACTGTACCAGCAATTGTTTAGTGATTGTTCCTGATTTAACTTACTTTATAGTAGTAGTATAGAAAGTATACCATAGTATAAGTGAAAGCTGATGAAACAGCACCAGCTCAAATATTATTAACAATTTAATCTTCACTTTCATTGCAAATTCATATCAAATACATTTTCTTTTTCAGTACGAGTATATCTACAAAATGAAAAACTACATGAAATGCAAAAAATTGTTGCGATCAATCAAAAATTGTTTGCAAAAAAAAAATATTGATCATCATTCTGTGCGATCAAAGTGCAAGACTGAAAATTAAACGAAATTCGTGGAAATTAAATTTGTTTATAACTTTTATTTAATCGAGCGATAGCAAAATAACTCTTTCGGCGTTGATAGATGACTTTAATGACAAGTATTTTTATTTCGGTTAAAACTTTCGAGTAATTGAGAAGTTAAATTTTAACATATAAAGTTAAGAATAAAAATGGATTTTAATTAAAACGTTTTTGCTTCATTGATGTCTTCTTTTATATTGACAAATTATATTAGGTGTACAAATAAGTTTCCGCCGTTTTGAGAAAGATGGCGTGGCACGAGGTTTACGTTGGAATTCGCAGATGGTAACCTACTTGAAAATTAGTTTGTTTATTCCAGAACAACATAACCTTATCATGTTATTAAGTTCGCATTAGCATCATATATTTTGCTTCATCTAAAAATGTCTCAATTTGAGCCAACTAAGTGTCATTTGCGGGAACTTTTAATTTATTTTTTTATAATAATTTAAAAAAATCTGCTGCTGAGTCGCATCGATTGCTCGTAAAAGCATATAATGAGGATGCTTTGAGTGAGAGAACATGTCGTGAGTGGTTTCAAAAATTTAAAAAAAATGATTTTGACATAAAAGACAAAGATCAAAGTGGAAGGCCGAAAATTTACGAGGATGCAGATTTGGAGAAATTATTGGGTGAAGATTCGTCTCAAACACAAAAGGAACTTGCACTTAGTTTAGAAGTCACTCAGCAAGCAGTCTCACATCGTTTAAAATCGTTTAAATGTTATTTTATTAACAAAAAACGGCAGAAACTTATTTGTACACCTAATACTTTTTGATGTCTTATTGCAATTGGTACGAAAAAGGAATATCAAGTACTGAAAAGTCGAAAATAAATATGCCACTATAACTGCTCTAAAAATATTAAAATGTGCCCGATCTATATGTTATATGTTAATAATTGTTAACAAAACAAAACAACAAATATTGCATGTTATCAAATAAACATACAGGGTGGCGCAAAATTAATCACCCTATTGGAAGATGCTCTCATTATTGCAAATGGCCGCCAATGTCAAATCTGTTTTGACATTTGTGGACTAGACAGATACAGAATACAAGTGAATAAGCCATGGAGCGATACACTCCCTAAGAACGCGGAATAATTGTGTCTATTTTTTTGCGTAACAATTCGTCTGTGGTGTTGGCAAAAATCATAATGAGCGATGAGGCTCATTTTCACCTCAGCGGGTACGTGAACAAGCAAAATTATCGCTTCTGGGGAACCGAAAATCCGCGAGTGATGCACAAGAAACCATTACACCCGCTCAAAGTGACTGCGTGGTGCGCTGTTCACGCTGGAGGAGTCATCGGGCCGAACGCCGCGGGTCAAACGACAACAGTGGACGGTGCGCGCTATAGGGCAATGTTGACCGAGTTTTTTCTGCCCGAACTGGACGAATTAGGCTTGGTGGACATGTGGTTCCAACAGGACGGAGCAACAGCACACACTGCACGAGCCACAACCGACATTCTGAAGGCCGCGTTTCCGGGTCGCTTAATTTCGCGTTTTGGCGATTTGCACTGGCCCGCCAGATCGCCAAATTTAACGGTCCCGGACTTCTTTTTATGGGGTTTTTTGAAGTCTCGTGTTTACATCAACAAGCCTGAGACCTTGGAAGCCCTCAAGGAAAATATCCGACACGAATGCGAGAATTTATCGCCCGAAACTCTCGCCGAAGTGATGGAAAATGCCATAAAACGAGCCCGTATGGCAATCAATTGTGACGGCGCCCATTTATCCGATATCATCTTCTCGATTTAACACAATTAATTCTAAAGGTCTAAATAAACATGATCAGAAAACAGAATCGAAGTTTTTTATTTAGAAAAAAAATAAGAGCCAAACAACATCGGATGACTTCTTTTGCGCCACCTTGTAAATAGATGTTTAATATATAAAATAAATATACACAAAATCAAGAGGTGTATAGGTCGTTCCAATAAGAATACATTTTTTGTAATATGTTGCCCCAGTAAATCGATTGTTTCATGCGCGGTGTGTCAGGTCGCGCCGTCTTGCTGGAACCACATATCGTCCATTGAACCACATCATGTGGAACCACAGTCATTCCAATTGAGACCACAAAAACTTTGGTATCATGATGCGGTAACGCAAATGATTTTTTTTTATATCGGAGCCCAGTTCATTTTGCACCATTAGCCATTCAACGGCCAATGCCGCAGCTGTCATATGCCGGATATTCTATGCCATACTTAAACGCAAAATGTCTACTTAATACGATAATTCAATAAAAATATCAGAAATCCCCAAAAAAAATACCGATTTTTTTTTAACAAATTAAAAAATGCGTTCTTAATGGAACAAAGTTTTAGTTAATTTATCAAATTTGCAATACTTTTTTAAATATAATGAGATCAATCATAATTTATTGCCTTGTTGATGTAAACAATGAATTTTTTTTAAGTGTTCAAAATCTTTTTCGATTGCGTCTTTAAAATGTTTCAAAATACATGCAAAACATATTAATTTATTGTTAAATATGAAAAAATTCAAAGTTTTCTAAAAATATGCAAAACCAAGCATTTACTGGATAATATGCAAAAATATGCACCAACGTTTAAATGCCATTTTTAAGGAAATTTCATGATTCGTAAAGATAACTTAACCACTTCGCTTTTAAGATGCCCAGTACAAACATAAATTTGTCATTCAATTTATTTTTCTATTAATATTGATTTGCTTTTAATTGGTAACTTAAAAATATAAACGAATTAATAAATGAATAAACTATAAACAAGATTAAAAAACAAAAAGTGTACTTGTATCATTTCTATTCTGAACTATCTAAGTCTCTCATCATAAATTCACGAAAATTAAGAGGTAATCCAGTGCTTGTAAGTCCCCCATTATGCATATTAAAACGTCATCATAAATTTCAACGATTTAAAGAAAACCAAACCTAAATATAAATACAACCAGAAGCGGTTATTTTTTAAGAGCATATTAGGGGGGGGGGGGATTGGCTGTGGGGTTTGGAAACCTTATCGACCATTACTCTACTATATCATATCAGAAAATTAAACTGTTGTCAACTTTAATGAAATATCTTGCTACTAGTGTGGATGTGTGTGAGCGTGTGTGTAATCGCTTTATAAATAACAAAAAATGGCTAAAAGAGAAAAAAAATTAACGCAAATTGTTTTTTGTTTGTATTTTTCTTACGAATTTTATAGGCTAAAAATATGCTTGAAAAAAATAACCGCTTTGGTTAATCGTAAAGTTATGACAAAGTCAGTTTATCAGACGTACTCGTACTCGTACGTGTGTGTAGGTAGGTGGGGTGGTGGCTAGGTGGGTGAATAAAAGTACACGCTGACACGCTGATAAGGGCCCTTGGTGTCTGGCGTTATTCAAAACTCAAAAGCGATAAGAAAAAAGCGTGTTTCGTACAAACACAAGCGCTTTGCTTTCAATTGATTTAGTTAGTAAGTCGAAAGCAAACGGGGGGGAAATTCTTTTATCAAATATTATGGCCAATTATTTTTATGGTCAAATGAGGCGGAAGTTTTTAATCTAATTGCATTAGCAACGATTAATTGTCTAAAGATACAGTTGCAAGTGAAATTAATCAAACAGGAAAAAAAGTTGTTTAGGTACTATATGAAAATTTTAAATGGCATGGCCAGAGAAGATATTTTTATGCACAAAAAACCTTTTTTATATATTCCGTAAAAAAAATGTAATCACTTCTTTCAGAAATATTTTCAACTTTTTCTTCAAAAACTATATAATACAACTTCTTTGGCTACACTTACTACAGTGCTGCCATATATTCTTTGAAGAAAATAACCAAAATATTCATTTATATGCTCGAACAGGCAAAATATGCAAATGCTTATATAAATATGCAATAAATGCTTATATAAGCAATTGCATATTTTATTGTAATTGCAAATTAAACAACTTTATATATACTAAAAGGATCTAATCTATTATTTATATATATTCAGAGGATATATTGAGTTAGTTTTGGATACGTTAATAAATTTTATGAGTTTGATTTTATTGCAGGGAAAAGATTTTGATGTAATCATGTGCTTAAATTAAGTATAAGTAAATATATTTGGTTTCAGGTATGATCTGTTTATATCTGGAAACAATCTGTATTATATATAAATCAATACATGATTTGATCTAAAACCAATATGGACATTCCCAATGACCCATTTAGTTTGTGGATCTGCTGAGATATGCCCATAGAAACTCTTTTTAGTATGGTTAATTATATTATAAAACTTCAGTTTTTGAGTTGATACAAGCGAACTCTTTATCAACCTCTGTCTGTGTATGATTTAAAATGTTCGTCAGTGTATATACAAACATTTCCTAGAATAAAAATAACAACTGTGCTTAATTATTATTTTAAATTTAAGTCCATATCGTACATTACTTTTGTTTAACATTTAAAAGAAGAAATATGTACGAAAGTTCTGGGAATTGCGCTTATCAATGTGTACAAATGCTGTCAGAACTATCACCTGTCAAAGTCTCAAGTATTGTCAAAACTGAAATTCTCGTTAAGTACTCGAAATTATTCACAAATCTCGTTGAATATCGGCATGGAAAAATAGTTTTGTCGATATGTGTGTGATACGCAAATGTAAGCGTGGTAGAACTCATATTTGCAGAACAGATTATTTGCACCAGGAAAATTTTTAGAATTTTACAATACAATGAATGTTACATTTAAATGGCAATATTTTAAACTTATAACAAAAACAATTTCAACTAGTAAAAGAAAACTATCTACGGCAATGCTGAAGCTTAAGTACACGACACCATTATAAAGACACCAAAAAAAAAAAGTGGAAGTTGTTTCTATTCGATCTTGACCAATTTTTCAAAAGTTTCATAAATCTGACACGCCCACCTAAAAACATACTTTCAGAAATAGGTCAGATAAATTTTACGAAACTAACATATCTGCTCAACGAGAAAAACATCTTAACTTAGAAGAAGACAGCCTATCGAAAATTTTCATTTCCATTTGAATACACCCAGTCGGCAATTTCAGGGGTAAAAATCGCTTCTAAAAGCCATTCCTGGCAGAGAGGAGGCCTTTCATTACTTCCAATACTCCTTTCTTTTTTGTATGGAATGTCCCGCTTCTTTCCTTTCCAAGAGGATTTATAGCTTTCTTCCACCGTCTGTATCTCTTCTTTAGTTAAATGAACAACACTGTTTAAAATTAACTTTTGTTTTGATTCTGATAACCAATCCGAGATCTGTGCCGAGTGCCATCGCCACTGCCAATATAGCCGGCAGGCGTTGGCTAACAATGTACAAATTAATATTTTTAATTTTTTATTTACTTTTATTGTAAAAATATTGAATAATTAATTCACGAAAAAGTAAAATTTTTACATTTCAAGCGGCACAAAGTCGTCGGCTCTTCACTTCCGAAGATTTTCGTATTTCGACGCTGTCGCCAACTTAAATTCTTTTGCAGTAGAAGGCATTCTAAGTTACACATTCCACTACGCCTTCTCTAGTAGGGAAGTCAGGAGGGCTTCGTCTAAGAAGCGCAAACGAAAATGCCGGCTGGGCAGTTATATTTGTAAACTAACACACATAAGCAACAGTCAAATCAATCCAGTGGCGGTTAAAAAACTAAAAAAAAATATATTAAAAAAATTTTAATTTTCATATTTAGGATACCTAAAGTAACGTAGATGAATAATCTTAATATAAATCCTTGAATCAAACATTATTTTTAACAAAAAGTAGGTATTTTTATTCATAGCACTAAATGAATATGCATATACATAGATCAATAAAACAAAATACAACAACACTTAGTAAACAGATATATCCTAGCCGGCATTTGGAAGATTTTTCTGGAAAGGAGCGATTGTTTGGCGACGATTGTTTTAAATATTCTAGGAATTATTATTTTAAGTTTGCAAAGGTTTTTCAATCGAATTATTCTGTTCAAGTTGTACGAAATCGAATTCACTTACGAGAATTTTTTTGTTTTCATTCAATAAAATTTTAAACTAATATATTATATAAATGCTGGCTGGGATGGAACAAAATAAGTTCAGTAATTTTTTTTCGAATATAAAATTTTGGTTCCATTTATTGATAACTTTCATAATTCGTACCATGTGATTATATTACAGTTCTTTTTTAAAAAATATTAAATTTGTTTAAAAGCAACCGCGCCCACTTATTACGTCCACAATTCTGTAAATTTAAAAAGAATATTTTCTTATTTCGCTTGCATTGATATATAAAATTTGGTATCTGAGTTGATATAGTCAACAACTTTTCTAAAAGTGGGCATGGTTACCTAAAATTAAATCTGTAAATTTTATTGGTATGTCAATCTTAGTTTAAATTTATTGAAACAGACCACAATTTGAACAACTTAACTTGAGAAAAAATATATACATACATATACAACATTTTTCTTTACAATCATTCAAATGTACATATATACCTATATAAGTAATTTGCCTGCTTTGTTATAAGCGCCCCTTATGCTTCTTGTAGACGTACTTACAACACGCACACACACACACATGCCGTAATGCGTCTCAAGTGTTATTTGAAAAGGATTAAAACCCAAAATTCCTCGCGAACATGTAAAAAGCGCCAAATCAACATTCATTGCTGCTGAAACATGCGAGAAGCTTAATTTTTAATAATAAAATATTGCTGATGATGATAAAGCCACCACTTGCGGCAAAAAAAAATCACAGCTTAAGTGCCTATTGAAACACACCCCAGCGTCTGAAACAATTTCTATACAACAACATTTTTTGACAAATTTGAGCGTCGACTTCATTATTCATAAATGCAAACATTCTTCTTAGTCGACTCCATTGTGTGCAACCCCCTCCGCCGCCCAAGTAAAACGCGACCAAATCTACCTTTGCACACACACACATACAACAAACATATCGCAAAAAAGAAGAAGAAAAAATCGCAAAAGTTTCACCCCTTGTGAAATCGAAAGAAGTCACAAAAAAAAAACAAAAAAAAAAAAACGCTGACGGCCGTCGACGCAAATAATTTATGCGACATGTAACTTAAAAAACAACAACAACAAAAATAAAACAAAGTTCACACCAAACCCGCAATGCTGCGCCCAAATGTATGCAAAGAAGATTTATGTGCTAGAAAAAAATATTTCCGCTTGGCAAATATGGCCTATACGAGTACAGTGGTGGAATAACGAAAAGAAACTACTCAGTTACTTATCATTTATCATTTGCTTTATTAAAAACAATAAAAAATAAATTTATGGTATACAAAATATTCAAAATGCAGAGTTACGGCTGTGGGCGTTAAATTAATCCAACTACGCCCACTTTTGGTGAAATTATCGGCAGTTAATATTATTATTATGTTTGGGGAAATGCACCGCGTCCTATAGAACTATTGCACCCCCTTCAAGATAGGAGTGTTCTTACAGGCCCTAAAGTTCTAAAAGATTTATAGTATTTCTGTAAGTCCTATTACTGAAATACATTTTAGTATAGAGCCCATCTCCAGTAGTTTCAACATGTCGTCAGGTACCTGGTAGTGTCCCAAGTGCCTCTTCCGGCTTTGCAATAGTGCTGGACATTCTCCCAAAATGTGTATTGGAGTTTCGGTTTTCTCCTCACAGAATCTACACAACTCATTGTTACACCTTCCAAGTTTTGCCAGGTGATAATTCAGCCTGCAGTGCCCTGTCAGAAAACCCGTTAAGATTCTCATACTCTCTTTTGTTAGATTCATGCAATCATTAAATCTTTTTAGTTTGTGCGATCCTATAAGTTTATAAGAGTTTTTGAATGCTCCAACCCTGGTTGATTGTCTCAGTAGAACGTTCAAAGTTGATCCTCCTCTTTCTTTAAGAATATGGTTAGAGACTTTTTTCCCATTCCACAAAAGGGTTCGGGTCCTTTAAATGGGGTAACTGTCTCTTTTTTTGCGAGTTCGTCTGCCTTCACATTTCCTTCTATTCCTACATGGCCTGGAACCCAAAGTATCCAGACCTTGTTCTGCGAACCAAGCGTATTTAGTTTCTCAAGACAATCTCTTACCAGTTTAGAGTTTACCTGATAGGATTCGAGTGCCTTGATAGCCGCTTGACTATCGGTTAGAATCGCAATGTTCTGGTTCCTTTAGTTCCGTACGAGATTGAAATAAGCACATCTATCTATGGCGTATATTTTCGCCTGAAAGATACTGGTGCATTTGCCCATGGGTTCGAAGTATTTTATCCTTGGCCATAATACCCCCAACTACGCCCACTTTTGTTGAAATTATAGGCTGTTACTATACAAACGCAGAAACTCAATTTTAAATTTTTAGTAGCAAGATTCGCAATGTAATCGCATATTTTCGCTTAATTAAACAAATTGTTGGCGTTATAAATGGGCGTGGCAAATTTTGTACAATGTTATTTTTACCGGTGTATCCCTATACATGATTTCTATATAGCGCATCAAGTTCCGATGTAATGGTGGTAGTCGTAAAACTGATCTAAATTGAGCGTTAAATTGTTCCAACTACGCCCACTTTTGATGTCGACAGTGCCTATTAAACTCAAATACCGAATTTCATTTTTGGGAGCAAAAGTAGCGAAGTAATCGAATATTTTTGTTAAGTTTTACTAATTGTGGCCGTAATAGGTGGTCGTGGCAATTTTTTTTGTTGGTCTAAAACCATCCATCGCAATCGATTGAATGGCTTAAGGTACAAAGAAAGATAGACCGATTGATAGATACATTAATTTGTATATGAAGTTTGTTAAAAAGAACCAAACATCTGTAATTTTCGGGGTAGTAATAAATTTCTTAGCGGAGTCGGTATAAGTCCAGCTGTGACATATAGTCCCTCTGATGAAACCGATAGTACTTTCCACAATGTTTTATCAGTCAGTAAGAAGGAGCCCACTTCGTCTCTTTTTAATAAAGTATTCAAATAAATATTTAGAAAAAATATTTTGAATATTATCGATAAGATTTGAAATTGTTTCAGATATAGCATGAACAAAATTACAAGTTTTAATGTACAATTAAGTCTTATAACTAGTATTATGTCATATACTCTTAACTCAATTTAAATAATAGTGACTAACTCCTTATATATAAGCTATTAAGGAGCTAGGATGAAAGAAATAATATAAACATTTATTACTTTCCAAATATCAATAGCACAGAGTGTTCATATTCAGGATATAATATCATATTGAAAATGAACACTCCGTTTATAATAATATTATACTGAATATGAACACTTTGTCATAATAGAGTAATTAGCATATGATTAATACGATAATCGACAATTAAGATTAATCGCTTTCACTAGTAAAACTGGCTTTTAATCGCGATTCCCTTTTAATCATAATTGTTGCATCACTAATTAAATAATTTAACTTATTTCTTCAACAGTGAATAAAAACTGCAAGCGCTATAATTTATTTGGGTACTTCACTTTTTTCCAATTGACATTTTTTAAATTAAATTTTTCTCCGGCCCAGCTTGGGGATAGTCCGACCGTTGCATCGGCAGAACAGGAGAGAGCTAACAAAAAACGCATTCAAACTCAAACGATTAATCAAAACAATAGCGCGTTGGGATTTGTAAAAACTTCCAAACTCATGTGTATTTTTGTATATGTATATGTTTATGTGTGCGTGTGTGTAGTGTCACAAATGCCAACGACACGTGCTGCTGTCCGTCTGTCCCGGTAGCTCGCACTTTGGCACTTTTCTTGGTTTTATGCGCGACTTTTAAGCCGACTCGAGTCTCTTGAGTCGCTCCCAACGCTGTCTTTCTTCGAACGCTACACACAATCAAATGCAAATACACAAACATTTAGTTAAATGTTGTAAGCATTTTATATATGTATGTATGTATGTATTACACACACACATAAGCATACTCGTATATGCGTTTAGACAAACCACAAGTCGTCGTTGGGATTCGTTCGTTGTGTTGGAACTAACTTGAAATTGTTCACTAGCGTCTTTGTCACTTTTGGGCCAATTTGATTGCTCTGCTTTTTTGTTTTTTTTTTGTTTTTTGAGAATCTTGATTTGTTTTTTTATAGATGACAGGGTAAAAATTCAGCCTGCGATTAAAATCAATTTTTGTTTTCATGCAGATATGTGGTTTTGAACCTATAAACCTATTAGTCGGCATACATATTGTATTGCTTTTCAAAGCATGACTTAAAGTTAGAAAATACATATCAAATGATGACAATTAGTTTTTTTTTATTTGTTCTTTCGTGTCCCAAGACACAGACTTCGATTGGTTCGTAAATGTCCTTTCTGTTTAACACGGATTCATTCTTTACAAGTTAGGCCGTTTTGATGGTATTCGAGGTAAAGAAGCTAGAATTCAAAGATATCAATTATTGATAAAGTGTCAGTCCGTTTTGAAAAAGTCAGATAGATCATTCTGCACGTAAAGCGATGATATAAATACGATATATTAAATGATAAATTATAAATTTTATGTGTGTATGAAGATTACTTCTGCGTTGAAGACTCCCCACGGGGAAAATGGTATCAGTTCAACAGAAAAGACAGGTCTCGCATTGATACAATAGCATCTACCACGGGATTTGACCAAAGGGTTGCAGAGGGATGCAGAAGAGAACAAGTCTCTTGGTAGATACCATAGGACCTGTCACGGGATTGGACCAAAGGAATGCAGAAGGAGACAGTTCGTCGACGATTCGATACGTTTCTGTTCTGCGTGGTCTTCGGCAATGACTGTTCGTGTTTGCGCTCTTGCACGATTTGCTTTTAAATCGTTTAAAATTAATTTAAAAATAAATAAAACAGATGAATTTTTTATTTTTTTGGATTAGTAAAAGAGTAGTTTTTTTTCGATAGGTACTGTGACAGGTTTTTTAGAAACAGTTCGAGGACATATCTTTTTGAACTAGTCCTAGGAAAGGTACAAAGCCCATGTAAAAGGGATAGGTCCGTTTCATACAAAAGTATCGATACTCAATAGGTCCCTATCACAAATGGACTGTCTCGTGCCTGACACGGGATAGGTCTGATTCCCCGTAGGGCTTTTAATATTTATATTGGTTATGTAAGTGTAAGTGAAACTGGAAAGTTAAATTAATCAAACAA
This sequence comes from Suillia variegata, assembly GCA_949127995.1. NCBI lineage: Eukaryota > Metazoa > Arthropoda > Insecta > Diptera > Heleomyzidae > Suillia > Suillia variegata. The sequence continues at coordinate 41,407,829 of OX421842.1, forward strand.
TTTTGTTGTTTAATACCTTATTGTTGTTAAATAAATTATTCAATGAATTTATTTTGATATATAAAATATTTTTAAACCTTTTTTGTTTGCAATGATAAGGATTATAAATTGTCTGTTGTCTAGACGGGAAATATCTTAAAATGTTTTTCTTTGGAGCAAAATTAATAACAAAATATGAAAATTTTAAATTTCACGTAAATTATACTAAACACGCCTTGTTCATCCATTTGGCAGGCATGACCACCAATTGAACTTCGTTTAGTTTTTGCTAGTACTATCTGAATTTGTCGTGTGTGAAAACGAAAATAAAAGGAACAAATTGTAATGGTAAACAAAATTTTAAAATATACTTTAAAATTTCTTAAACTGAAATCTCAGCAAAATGCTGTGAAATAAATTAAACTATAAAAAGTATGCTCGTACCTATTGACGTAGTCCTCGATGGTCTAGAAGTCGTTTTGTTTTGTTGAACAATAGTTTTAAACCATTTGTACCAATCTTGATTTTTTTAAAATATAATCTCTAGCATTATTCAAATTTCTTTAACACTCTTACAGAGAGAAATGTTAGTACAACTTTTTTTTCGTCTTTGAAAAATAAGCTCCAACTTCGCCATTACCCACAAATAACTTTAACTTAACTTTGTGTATTCGTAGGCTTTACCAAATTCTACGCGTTCTTTGTAGTAATTATCAATCAGTAGTCGAGCTCGCTACCTTCTCAACTGGTTTCAAAAGTAAACAAAAATCGAATTTAAATCCAAAATTGAATTTTTACGCAATTAAAAATTCATTTTAGCTGAATAAAATGTTTTTACTACTTTTCTACATAACATAAATAACGCTGAACAAATACAAAAAAAAAGAAACAACAACATGTAAATTGTATTTGGGCATGAGTCTGAAGAATAAATGAGGGAAAAAGTTGTACATAGTTGTAATAAAAAATGCAACATGTTAATTTAACAAAACATGCGCATGTTGCGCTACATTTGCCGAATGTAAACCTTTTTTGTGCTTCATTTTGTCTGTCACCTTTTTTTGTATTAGTACATTTTTGTGGTTTAAGCCCAAATGCGGCATATAACGATTTGGGTGCACTTACACCGGTTTTAAAATCCTTTGGGTACACGCAGAAAACCAAAATTAATATCAAATGTTTCTGGTTGATATTTTTCAACGCTCATGAACATAATTCATCTATCATTTTCAGTGTTATTAATTTTATTAAGTGGTCAGTTAAAATTTTTTACATATTCTGTTATTATTATGCACAATATATCTTCTTGGTCGCAGTGCTTCCTGGCCTCTAAAAATAATATTTTATAACAATAGAAAATGTTAAGCCAATTCGTACTCAATGTTAATTTACAACTTTTTGTCGTGTTGATTTTTCTAAAATCTTTGACAAGTTACCAGAAAAGGTGTTAGTTTAACACCGCATTATGCTAAATTAACATAGCACTTGCATGTTTTTTTAATGTTTGTGAGTAAAATGTCTTTGTATAGATAAAATCTGCACAGCATCAGCAAAGATCAACTCTTTAGACGCTGACATAAAATTATATATCCTGAGCATGATTTCATCAGTTTTTGTTCATATAAAAAAATTTAATGTAAACAAATATTTTTTCCATGGTGTAATGAATTTAAGGTGAGAGTAGTAGAAGAATATCCCTCTTCACCTCGATTTTGTTTCTCTCTTTGAGAATTAAAATTTTGTGTAGTTGCCATGGTTGCTATAAAGTTTTTAAGTAAATAAAAACAACAACGTAGATTTTTAACAAAAATATAAAATTAAACTTCAAAATTAGGCAGAAATCGTGGTGAGTTTTTACTTTCCTAACCTTATATTATTCAACCATGGTCTCGATATTGTTTCTCTTTTTGAAAATACAATTTTTATTAAGTTGCCATGGTTGCTATAAAATTATTAAGTAAATAAAAACAACAACGTAGTTTGCTATAAAAAATCGAAAAAAAACTTCAAAAATGGTAGAAAATGAAGACAGAAATCGTGGTGATTTCACTCAATTTGCATTCTCATTTCTACTTTTCTAACCTTATTATTCATTCAATAGTTTTGTGGTATCATGGCAACTACACAAAAATTCAATTTTCAAAGAGAACAATAAAATCAAGGAGAAAAGAGAGAATTACTTTCCTCACCTAATATTTAATACACCATTCAGCAATTTTAACATACATTTATATCAACGATTAAACTTTTTCAAATCCATTTTCTTCTTCAAGTGTTCCTTACTCAATGTTTCTAGATCCAGAATATATTTCTAGTTATTGTAAGAGTATATTGAGACCTTCTCTATCATAAGTTAAGACGAAAGTTGATTATTATATTGGAGATATTATTGTTACATTGAGATTTATTATAAAGATAAAAAAAAATTGTATTCATAACTTTCGAGAGCCAAACCCAGAAAAAATTCCAATAGATCGAAAGTACTAAAGCAAATAGTTAAAATGTATTCGAAGGTATATCAAAAAATGTGTGTAATTTTATATTTGATTACTAAAACTCGGACCTTAAATCCAATTAATTTATTTTGAAATTACCTAAGTAATTACAGCAGTAATACGATAACCGTTATTTAACAGTATTTGTTAAATTAACACACCGATACGAATACGAGTACTAAGCGAAATAATTCCGATGCAAATAAAGCGAAGATAAATGATGCGAAAACCTTTGAACGGAGTTTCTTCTCGATGGAAATAAAAACATCGATTACCTTTTTGTTACAGATTTATCACACGTTTCGTGTGGCAGCGACTGCTGCAGCACTAAATCAAAGCAAACAACTCATTTTGGTTCGTTTCGGTTACGAGTACCATTATTCGCTTGCTTCCCGCCGATAGCTTTCAATGTTCAACATATCGAAATCGAAATCGCTCGCTCGTTGACTTTAAGCAGCGGCAGGTACTTTTGGCATAATTCTTCAAAGTCCCCTTCTTGCACACACACACACATACACAAATATGCACACACACACATACACACAGACATACAAACAGAAAATCACTCGTAAACACAAATTAACTTGTTCGCTTCGGGGTTTGGGCAAAGTGGAACGAGAAGATTGTCTCGGTGGTGGTGCATTTCGTGTTATTTGAATGTGGTAATTTTTTATTTGTCTGCGTGTAATAACACACACATACACAAACAGACACACACAACCAGACACACCAACACATTTTTAAATCAAGCACGTAATTCGTTACACAGATTTGTGCTTCTGTAAATTCCAACCCACAACCTTCTTCTCCACGGCATCCCAGCATCCCCGCAAAATCCCACAAATAAATTTTATCTTGCAAAGAAAATCTTTAGCACGCACGCACACACATACATACACAGTTCCAAAAATACTTCTCGTACTTCAAACGAAAAAAAATAAGTGAAAAAAAAAGAAAAACAATTTTATTATTTTAGGCATTTTAATTAAAGTCTTAATTTCTGAGTCTCTAATTTACACAGATGCAAACGCCTACAAATAAATAATCATATCACACACCACCGTCCCACGGAAACCAGACGTACTCGTACCATTGATGAGAATTGTACATTGACCGGAAATACTTTTTGAAAATAATCATAGCAGAAACTGTCACCTACAACAACACAATATAAGAGACATACAATGTCAATCTGATTGTAGGTTAGGGAAAGTTAGAGATTTGGGGAAGGCAGGAGAGTTAATAAACCATGCCATACTCTATTAAGAACAGAAGTATTTTTCAGAAGAGAAGTTTTATGTCGTTCTCAGTCTACTCCAGTTGGCCAGCCGCCATTACCAACATCACTACGCAAAGTAGAAACCGAAAGACCTGGAGAAGTTTTGCCAACCCGAGACATACATCATTAATTATAACTAATAAGATAATTATCTTCCACTAACTTAAGCGCAAATACTCTTCGCCATTTCGGAGATACGATATAATTTAGTTTTTGTCCAATCTTAGAATTTGACCTCCGCTTGGAGAATATGAAAGTAAGTTTGACATCTCATAAACTACGACTATAATCGCTGGGACAGACTAGATAGGCAGATAAATGGAAAATCGATCATCGTTATATCGACTTAGAATTCAACATTGATCATTTATATACATATATACATGCATATATTCATACCTACCACGCCATCTTATGGGCGTTACAAATGGAAAAACAAACTTATTTAGTGTTGATGTGGGCTGGTATGGGACCTCAAGGACACTTACAGAGGAATGACACACTAAATCGTTGATGACTCCCATGTTGGTCATATGTTGGCCACATGTATTATGTTCCGTGATTACACCAATCAGTATTTTTAGGTGATTCCTTCTTAGCTTTAGAAGAAGGTCTACTAATTTCCTATTCGGTTGTTTCACGAAGCACTTGGAGTTTAGGTCGGACCACTTTCTAGTATGAATCGAGTCCATGTAGTCAAAACGAACTTAATATACCTTTCGGTAAGAACTGGCGCGTGGTGAAGTTGGGATAAAAACTGATGAGAGGTTTACCGAGTAATTTAGGTAACACTCGTTTAAAGTAATCAAAAGTTTATCAATTACTTAAACAACATCAGCCTTATAATTGATTAGGTTAACCCTTCTATTAATATATTTTAAATATTCAATTGACGCAATAAATTTAATTGACAAACTTGGTCAGTTCCAGAAGGATACATCGGATATTTTTTTAAACTTAAGCAATGTTATTGTATATTTTTTTGAAAGGCATTGGTAGGAGTCTCTCCTGATCACTGTCTGAGTAAAATTTGTTATAGTCAACAACAAACTTGTTCGGCAGCTACGAAGAAAAATCGTCACTTGTCAGTGCCTTGGTAGAACAATTTGATCCGCGAGCCGTATTTACCATGGCGCTCTTATGCTTTGTTTTTTTTTTTTTGCAGTCCTTTTGTTTACCGCCCATTGCCCCCCTTTAGTGACACGATCGTCCTATGAAGTTATGAAAAGAATTAGAGGACTTACCAATTTAGTGAAATCTTACCACTCATCTTGGAATTGCAGTCTGTATTTTTATTTTCCAGAACATTCATTCGTTCTCGTACCAACCACTGGAGCAAAGCCTGGACAAAATTTTGTTAAGTTAAAAAATATGTACAATAAGAAAAAAATATATTTTCCTCCTTGGTGCGATTACCCGATTTGTTGTTCTGCTCTAATTTCATCATCGTTACAATTTAATTTGTTTAACATATTTTTTTGTTACTTGGTTTTCGTGTCTTTGACATTTCTCTTTTGAACATTTTGACCAGATTTGTTTCCCTTTGGCATACAAAACTATTTAAAATATTTAATAGTTATAAAAGCCTAATCAATCGTATATGAATAGACAACAATGTAAACCTCTCATTAATTTAAATATTTTAACTAAATCATATCATGTTTAAAAATAATTTAATTATTTTTTACTTTTGTAAATTTATTTACAAATCACATCGAAAATTGTCAGGATTTAAGCATGCGAAAGTAGTCAGTTGATTTTCTTTTGAATAAAGCAGTTTGTTATTAACAACAATTAAAAGTAGAGAAAGAACATTTCAAAAACGTAATAAAAGCAGCGGGGCCACAGTGAGCTGTGAGGGCACATTTCTGGAAAATTTAGAACAAATATTCTCCAAAGGCTTCACACCCGAAACCGACAGGGCAATTTATTTGAAATTGTGAAACGAAAACGTTTCTGCCAGGCAGCAGAATACTGGCGGCAAAGCAGCATTTATTTATTCAAAAAGAAAATCGAAGCAAGTGAAAGTAAATTTGAAATCGAAGATTTTTTTCATTACCGACAGGCGGAATACTGGCGGAATACTCGTACTAGAAGCAAACTGAAGGTTAGCATTTTGTTTGTACTCGTAAACAATTTAATGAAATTTAATTGCTTTTGCTGCCAGTGAGTCAGGAATTTTTATTTTGAATAAACTTTTTCATTTATATATAATAACTTTTAAATCGAAGTTTTAAATAAAAAAAAGGGAATTATCTAAGACAACCAAATTTATACTTTAATTGATTTTTATTCGTTTTCTACATTATTTGGTGTTACATCAATATAAAAACTATAATTAATGAAAACAAGACGCTTCATGGCCACTCGAATGCTTGAAACCTGTCAACTCTAACAGACAGTTGTAATATGATTGTTAATGATTTAAAAAAGCTGATGTAGTAAATACTATAAATAGTTTAACAAAATATATTTTCAAATAATGGATTAATATTTTCTGAGAAGTATACAAGCGCTAGGAGATATAACTGAAATCGAATAATCATGAGATATGCTGAAAACTAATAATTATTAGTTATAATTCAATTTTAAAAATTTCAAATAATATTCAAACTACGTTCAAAAGCTGTGAATTTCTCGTTTTGATTTTGATTTAAAAATTTTCAAAGGCATTCAGATAATTTTGAATTTGAAGTTTGATAACAAATTGCTATGAAGAATTGCTAGATGACAAAAGTGTTTCTTGAATTAACCAAAGACTTGTTTTATTGTCTGATTAAGACAGTTTCATTTGGTTTTTTATAAAGGTTATTTTCGCTTTTTAAAGAATCTAATGCAGAGTTCTTCTGTCCATCATTTCCTGCTTGAGATAAGGAGCGATAGTAAAGTTGCTCTAGATTTAAACAAGTTCAGGTCATTTAAATTGATTCTCGAGGACTCTGACCTGCTTTAATAGCGTGGAAAATCTCACATGTTGTCTATAAAAACATATACACATACACTCGTACAAATACATACACCGTTCTCGCATAGCAATTGCTATATACATACGTTTGTAAGTATTAATAAATTTTTCATCAGTAAACAAATATCACGAAAAATCATTTGATTTCGTTTCGTTTTGGGGCGAGTGTCTCGTTGTGTCGTTGTTCTGTATTCGTTTTTGTACATTTTTATTCACGGTACGTGATCACCGATGAGTACGTCTGTACACACACACACACACTGACACATAGACATGCACCTCGACGCAGAGTCACACTGCGCAAATATTAACCTTTTTGTTTTTATTTCGGTTAAGTGGCAATTTCACTGAGTTTACAATATTGCTCTGCTTAATCATAATTTCCACCTGTCAAAAAGTGTTGTTGTAGCTATGCCACGTTATTATGATTTTCTTTATATATTGTATATATATTATTGTACATGAATAACGTGATTCCTTTAGTTTTGGTTAGTCCGTTTTTATATTTTAATAGGATAGTATTCAGTCCAAAGCCGATATGACTCTTCAATGTTTCAGGTGTCCTCTTCATTATTTTAAAATACTGATTACAAATTGTTCCAATAATTTAATAAATATTAAATAAATTTGTTGATTCAACAATAGTTAATACAAAATATAAAAGTAGTTTCTTCTTCTCTACTTAGGGTTACGAAGAGTTGCCATAACTCAGTAAGACATTTTTTTTTTTATTTAACTTAAAATATTTTTAAATCCTGAAGCCTTAGGTTAAGGTCTCTGGATCTTATATATAGCTCAAAATTAAATCTGTGCGTTACTTGAGATTTTGCGACAAATTGCCAAAGCTCCTTGGTATATAAGAAATACAAACATCCACAGCGACTTTAAAATCTCAACTGTAACGGATGAAATCTTAAATGTTACCCAGAAGTACAAGACGAAGTTAATGTTTCACCCTAACATTCTAGCAAAAAATTTATTAAGATCTCTGAACTCTTCAGGTCTTAAACGTTATCAATAATATTCTCCATATATTGATTGATATGCGTGTCTATTTATTCGTCAATTTGCTTTATAAAAAAAAAACTTGGGATAGCTTCTTTAAATCGACTTAGTTTAGCGGCATAAATGCATCATGTAGGCCTATCTAGGACCTTAGAGATGCCACAATCTCTCTTTATTTTAATTGTTGACTTCGATTAGTGATTGTGGTTCATGACGAAAGTCATTGAACAATACTTTTGAACATAAAGAAGTTTATTTTAGAAATGTCATTGAAAGATCCAAAAATAGCCTGTCCAAGTAAAGTCATTCTATACCTGGCTAAAGCTGGATACTGACATAGCATACATATATTCCAGAGCTTCTTGTTTCTGTTGCTCAAAGCAATTCTAATCAATTGGACAATCAACTCTGACAATCGTCCTAACGAATCGCGATTTTATCATTTGGACGAATAAAATACAAAGTTTACTCCAAAACAGTCGCGGTCGTTAGTCTAACAAGCTTCCAATGTGGGCAATTTAGACTACCTCATCGAAAGCGAAAGATACCGCAATTGGGTAAAGTAGTTTAACCCTTTTGCGGTCCCCAAATTTAAATTATCGTCGACCACTAAATTTACAAAAATTTAAATAAAGTGACCATGTGAAGCTGCGTGACCTGCACCGGTGAATTGCAAACGCAGTTAATGCACGCGTGTGCCGCTCGCCCTTGTGCCGCAATAAATTTCATAATAGCGGAAACAGATTTCCGCAATAAGCCAAACTACCCGAAAGCGAATACAACAAAATTTATAATTAAATTTACCAATGCGAAATGTAGCGAACGAACAAACGAACGAACAAACGAACGAACAAACGAACGAGCGAATGAACAATTGCAGAACGGTGGCAACTCCGAGCACGCATCCGACGCGCCGAGCATTTGAACATTTTTCTTTTAATGTTTTGTTCAAGCCTTTTAGTTTTGTTGTTTTTGGTTTCGTACCGCATGCGTACCTTTGCGTGGCTTTAATTTGTGGCAAGCGTTCGCGTGCAGCCATTAAATTTAGTTGGCAGCAACGCTGGCGGCTGACAACGTTTCGTTGGTTGCTTTGTTGCAAACGGAACCGGGAAACGCAGTAAATTCATTTGCACAAAGAACGCGCTCTCAGCTCAGTTCAGCTCAGCTCAGTTTGGTGCGACACTGCTCTGAATATTTCAAGAGTTGAACCGTTCTGATGCTTCTCTTAACTGGGTTAATTAAGAATTTAACATAGCTAATCAAAAAGTTGTTAACCAAAAACTTCGCTTCGGTAAATTAATAGATAACTTCGTTAAAGAATTAATTTAGAAGATACATTTTTCACACACGAAAAAAAAAATATTTTCTGGAAAAATAGTAAAAGGTAATAACCAGGAAAAGGGATTCCATGCAAGTGCAATTTTAAACTAAGTATCTCATGTTATCATTTTCCAATCTAAATACTTCTTTCCTATATCTCTACTAGTTATATTATTCCGACATTATCCTGGGAATGGTTCCATACCAGCCCACACTCAACTCTAAACTCTGAGCATCTTAAAAGTGAAGAGGCTAAAAAATGTTTGTGCGTAATGGCTGTGGGCTTTAAATTGATTCAACTACTCCTATTTTTAGTAAAGTCATCGAAAGTGCCCAGTCCAGGTTTTAAGAAGCAATATTAGCAACATAATCGAATATTTTCACTTAATTACAGAAATTCTGATCGTTCAGATTTTGTATAGCCTGTTTGTACTTCCCGGTACATCCCTATATATCTTTCTCATATAACGCATAAAGTCCTGAGCTATGGTAGTGGGCCTCAAATTGGAACAATGACAACAGTGTCCAATCAGATTACATATTTAAAATTTTTAGGAGCAATTTTAGCGAATGAATCGAATAGTTTAACATAATTTTACAAATTGTGGGTAATCAGATGAATTGAAAGAAAGAAAGAAAGAAAGAAAGAAAGAAAGAAAGAAAGAAAGAAAGAAAGAAAGAAAGAAAGAAAGAAAGAAAGAAAGAAAGAAAGAAAGAAAGAAAGAAAGAAAGAAAGAAATAAAGAAGAAAATCAAAAAAGAAAGAAGAAAGAAAAAAAAGAAGAAAGAAGAAAAAGAAATAAGAAAGAAAAAAGAAGAAAGAAGATAGAAATTAGAAAATAGAAGAAAGAAGGAAGAAGAAAAAAAGAAAGAAGAAAGAAGAAAAAAGAAAAAAAAAAGAAAGATTAAAGAAAAAATAAGAAAGAAGAAAGAGGAAAGAGGAAAGAAAATAGAAAATAATAAAAATAAAAAGAGAAAAAAGAAAAAAAAAGAAAGAAGAAAGAAGAAAGAAGAGAGAAGAAAGAAGAAAGAAAAAAGATGAAAGATGAAAGATGAAAGAAGAAAGAAGAAAGATTAGTTTCAGACTGAAAGAATTTTTATTGTTATTATTTTTATTTCTTTTCTAATTGTTATATGTATGTATACTCGTACATCGTGACTTGTACTGTTATTATAAGTTATTAAACTTTTATATTAGGATAAAGAAATAAATAAAAGAATGACAAAAATTTAATAATGAAAGATAACAAAAAAGATACAAGTAAAGAAAGAAACATTAATACTTATATATGTTATCTTGATAGATTTTTTTTATTTAGATAACATTTAATCGTACATAAAATTTTTCTACAATGTTTAATGCGAAACCATTTGGCGAAAAGGTTACTCAAAATATGTACTCAAATATTTTTAGATTAGTTTCTGTGTGCGAAAATCCTTTCCCTAGTAATAGCTAAATGCACTCACAATGTACCAATACATTACAATATCGCGTGATGAAAACAAAAACAATGGAACGCATTCGCGTTTCGTGACGTATGAGTAATTTGAAAATAAGTAATGGCAGACGCAGACAAGCGTCAATGTGAAATTTCCGCACATCGAATTATAAACACGACGACGTCAGGGGCATAAGCATAAGTAACAGATGCAATGGACAAATTCCCTATTATGTGTGCGTTTATGTTAAACGAGGTTGAGGCTGTTATCCGGCTTTTGATTTGACACGTTTCACAGCAGAACATAACTGTGTATACAAGCAGACTTCGACAAGGGACAGACACTGCGGTGACGCGTCGTCCTGACTAAGTCAGGGATTTGGATCTTTTGTTGGAATCGACAAGAGCGGCTGCGGTTTCTATGGTCGCGACAAAAGCGACGGAAATTAAACATTGTGCGTAATACAAATTTAATGGGTACACCTACACAACTACACGTATATATACATAAACACACACCATGAAAGCCTTCCTGTGACGCCAATCAAACTAGGGGGAAGCGTTCTGCGTGTGCAATTTTAAAGTAATTATTTGAAATTTTGGATTTTAATGCTTTTAAAAGGTTACTTGAGGTCAACTGGCTTTTTTTTTTGAACAACGCAAGTTACTGACCCCACGCAATATCGGAAAGTTGTCGTATGTATTTAAATATGTATGTTCGTATTCTCTACAAAGTCAGCACATGGTAATGCATTGATTACTTGATTGTACTTAACTATTTTGTTAATTGTTGTATGGTTTTCAATTAAAAAAATTATATGTTGCATTGATCACCTCTAAATAATTTGACGGCATCATAACATAATCCCTAACTGCGTCAGATTCATATGATTCGTTAACCTTCATTCATCGAAAAAGTTTATGTGTCGCTTTAAGTCAACTCGAAGCAGCCGGAATGCGCTTATTAATATAAACTTTGCGATACCAACTCTGTAAAGTAAAGATATGAGGAAGCTGAAAACCTTTTGTGTTGTCAAATTTTGCATGATCTTAGCCCGGACGCATGTTTTCAGATGATATTTGAAAAATCGGGCTAAATCCACGATACAATTTTAAATTATAAAAATGACCTGATTTTTATCTTATCTTAAAATAAAAACTTTTATTTTCTGAAAAAAGTAGTTGGGGATACCAAAGCTTTGAATCTGAAGAAGAAGAACAATAGAGTAGTAATGGAGGGAAAGTGATTACTTGGCACCTAAGTAGCCTGGGGCTACTTTTGATTCGGAGCTCTAGAGAATTACATTTCGTAGTTAAAAATAAAATATTTTATTTATGTATAGTATATTTTTATTTAATAATTAAATTATTTATATATATCCACTGCCTACTTTTGCAGATTCATCGAACATAGAAAAAAGGGCTCACAGAAAATCATCCAGGCATCAAATCAGAGCGGCCTGATCAGAAACGGAGTTCTATTCAAATTAACAACAACGATTCGACGTTTATCAACCATGACCTGGTAACGAGCGGAAAACCAAGGATTATTATTAGACCGATGATAGGAATTGGACATTAAACACCGAGCGGTAAGAATCAGACGTTTGGCAACCACTGCATCAAAATTTACATAATCGATTTGACGATCAGCTCAGACTATAATAAGGGAACACTAACAATGGCAACAACATATATTGGATTGGTGGCAGCAACACGTTACATAACGCTTAGCACTTATGTCGCGCGATTCAATGGTTGCGAGAATTATAAAGTAATTATACAATATGTAAGTACATTCTTTTTTTAAACATATTTTTATTTTTCGTTTTATTATTTTCATACTTTGTAAAATATTAATTTCTCTGTAATCTTTACAACGGCACCTTTTAACAAAAATCACACTTAAAATTTTTTTTTCCAAATATTTAACAGAACCACCCTGTTTAACTGTTATAATCTGTTTTTACTTTTTATGAGAGATCGACCGATTATTGTTATTTGGCATCACCGACAAACAATTCATGTAAGATTAAAACCGAAAGATTCGTATTGGAATATTTCAAAAAAATCAAGAGGCAATAAACAATGATTTACTTGATCACCTTCATTATTTGTTTTGTTAATAAATTATATAAAAAAACATTATTTTTAAATGCATATTTTGCGTGCTTTTAGATTTTTTAATGCGCATATTTCCGATTTTTAAGAGCATGAAATTTCCTTTCCTGAGAAATATTTCTATTTACTTACGTTCACTACTGACGTGAGCGTAACACAACAAAATCAACATTAAAGTATCCCTTTTGGAAATCAGAATTCGGCCCAGCAATATTCGAGCAAGTATTTTTTTGAATGAGCATACCATATGATTCTATGAGCGGTACCATAAGATAAACGTCGTCTAATTTATTTTGGATCAGGAATTTCATTCAGGCATTTCATGAAACGTTTATTGTGAAAAGGATTCTGCGCTTACCCCTGTAACCTTTAAAGAATTTTCATTCATGGCAATCTCATCTCAGATTTCTTAGACCTTCGAGTTTGTTTTAATATCTGCTCTAGGTTTCTCAAAGAACTTTTAGTTCGATACAAACTGCAAACATTGCACAACTAATGTTTGCAAGCAAATTAAGACGCACTTCGAAAACTGTTTAAAAATCACAACCCAAATGGCCAAAGCTGCAGGCAAAATAGGTGAAAACATGCCAGAGCAGCTGCCATTTTATGCCTTCGTTTGAAACTCTATTATGGCCACTTAGTTAGCAAGCATCATTTTGCTTTTTGTGCACCCGAGAACTCTCCACACGCCACCATCGCAACTGACTGAACGTCGTCGGACATCGTCTTGTGCCCGCAGCAAGAAGTGCGCTGAGCAGCGCAATTCGCATAACGCGCTGATCCCCAAGGGTAATTTCGTCATTTGCATTTTGTAGCCAATAACATTAATGATAATAGATAATAGTGCGCTTAATAAAAGTGCGGACTTTTTCTTTTCTCCCTCTAATATTGTATATACAGAGCATATACATGGAAGAGAGTATATACATGGAGGAGTGCTGTAAAGCAGATTGTCTGATTTGGAGGCAACTTGTAGCATACTCATCCTCTTTCGAATATAAAATTAACTGTTTGAAGTGGTTTTAAGCAGAACGGAATCAGATGATTGGCTTTTTTTCTTTTACAAAAACATGTTTAAATAAAAAATTGTTTTTTTTTAACAAATGGAATTTTGCACATATTCTTTTTCTTCGAATTTTTTATGTACACCTTTATCCAGCATACAATTTTCGATTGCATCTTTTAGGGGAATGAAGACGAGAGCGTTCTAATTAAGGATAGATGAACCATGGCTGATGGAACTTGACTGCCCTTCGACATTTATTATTTTCACTCTTTATTAATGATTTTCCTCACAATTTTAAATTTTCTAAATGTTTGATGTATGCTGATGATGTCAAGATCTTTTCCGAAATTACATATACGAGTATGTCTGATTGCATTAAAGTTTAGATTAATCTAACACGATTTCACGATTGGTATCTCGTTAATAAATTTCATTTGAATATAAATTAATGTAGAACGATTTCTTTATTTTTGTCATACATTTATACATATAATTTTTGATTATACATTGGATTCGTAAAATGAAATTAAAGATTTAGAAGTAATTTTGGATTTAAATTTCGATTGTAAAAGTCATATTGGTTATATAAATTCAAAATCGTTTTCCATGCTTGGATTTATTAGAAATAATTCGGAAAATTTTAAAGACTATGTTTGTGTCTTTAGTAAGTAGTAAAATATTTTTCTCTAAATAAGCTCTAACAAAATTTACCTGGCCTGATGGTCTTCCACCATATGATGCTCGGCGGATATTACTAGGTTTACAATCCTTAGGTAGACGATCATATTATTCGCTTCTATTTGCGTATAATATCTCGTCATACAAAATTAATTGCATTGAAATGTCGCATCTGTTTCAAAGATCTTTGAAGAAAATTTTCATAGAACTAATTCTGCAAATAATGAGCCTGTATCTAGGTGCATACATTTGTATAACAATCTTTCTCAAAATCTTAATTTTAATGTATCTGAACATCAATTAAGATTAAACTTATTTATACTTTATAATAAAATAACTAGTATGTAAGCCTCTGTAAGATTGTAAAAAATCAGTAGACTGAATAAATAAAACAAACATTTCTAACTGACATCGGCGCACAGGCGGTTGAGGAAACTGGTCTTAACATGCCATCGGTTGCGGTGCCAATACAGTAAGTTTTTTTTTTATTTATATTTAGGATATCGACCACGAGAATTTGGTAAGTTTTTAGAATCGATATAGAAGACAACTCGACTTTAATATTTGAAATCTTTCAGAAAAAATTTGCATATAGTGTGGATTGTAGGCCTGGTCGATTCTATTACGAAACCATTATATTATGTCTAGTAAACAAATCGATATTTGATATCCTTCGCCAAGTGCACTTACCGAAAGGTATATTGAGTTTGTTCTTTCATTTGTTACGCCCAGAAGAGGGCATGACAAAGTACATATATAAATGATCATCGTCGGATTCTGAGTCGACAGACAATTGCGCTATATATAACCCAACCTTTTTTTTGTTTGAAAAATTTTAATTTTCAAATATGTATCTGTGTAAGGGAAAAGTTATTAAATATAAATAATTATTTAGTGTTTATTCTCAGCCCACATAGTGCCCAAGCTAAGCTAGTGTTGCATTTTGGAAGGCAACAGCTTGCAAGGCAATGGGCGAAGTATAAGTGTCCACCGCATGAATGGGAGAGATTTGCGGATGTAATCAGGCGTGCAACTTTTAATTTAAAACTTTCATACACACAAAATTAATTCATTTTGCCAAACAAAAGAAACCCTTTTATCATATGCAAAACAAAACCACAAACAAAAAACAATACATATATATGCATGTTATATGTATTGTATATGTACGTAAGGTATCAGCGTAATAAATATATAATTTTTTTTTTCCATTACGAAAAAGTTGTTGCTTCCATTGTGGCGCTAGCACCACATCCTACCGCCTGCCGCCTGCATGACAGTGGGTTGTGCCACTGCAATGCGTAGGGATTTGTGGTGCAAACAATAGTAGCCAGGCATAAATTGCACGCGTTGTCCTCCTCCGATTCGTTCCACTATCGACGTTTGGCAGAGTGCTAAGGTGTCTGAATGGCAAAATCGTGTCGATAATGTAAACGCATCGCAGCAACGAGAGTACAGGACAGAACAGAACCGAACCGAACAGGACCACTTTGCAATTGTTCGCATTGGACGGATGGCCGACTCAATGAGGGAGAGGAAATGCCTTCATTGTATGAGAAAAGTGATTAAAATTAAAAAACCTTCAGCCACATTTTAATTTTTAATCACTCATCCCAAGTGATATTATAATAAATTTAATGGGTTACACTGAGCGCTGGGCTATCGAATGTATTGACTTATATATATATATATATATATATATATATATATATATATATATATATATATATATATATATATATATATATATATATATATATATATATATATATATATATATATATATATATATATATATATATATATATATATATATATATATATATATGTTTTTGTTTTATAAAATATACATACGATTAGATAGAAGTATATACAAGTATATATATATATATATATATATATATATATATATATATATATATATATATATATATATATATATATATATATATATATATATATATATATATATATATATATATATATATATATATATATATATATATATATATATATATATATATATATATATATATATATATATATATATATATATATATATATATATATATATATATATATATATATATATATATATATATATATATATACTTGTATATACTTCTATCTAATCGTATGTATATTTTATAAAACAAAAACATTCCTTTAGTAGCAATTTCAATGAAACATCTTTAAGTGAAAGTAATTTGGATTATTCTGGGAAGTATGTTATTGTTATTCTGTTATGAATTTTGATACGATAATTACAATTGTAAAAAAATCTGTTATTATTCCAACATTTGCTATGATGTCTGCCAAATCTTTTACCGAATAATATACAACATATTGTTTAGTTATATATTTGAACTGTAAAAAGACATGTAATAAAACTCAAATTGGTATTCTGCATTCGAAAATCTGCTATGGAATCTGTAGCGGAATAAAAAACTATTTTATATGGTTATTGTAAAAAAAAGTTTATTTTTTCTTTAGATCTAATCTTAATTTTCTAGAAAAGTAAGCAAGAAGTGGTAGTGAACAAAGATTCATTAAAACAATGAACGCAATGAATAATTCATTAGAACAATGCATTTATTCATTGATTCTATGTACCTCTTTGGTTCAGTGTAGCATGCTGAACTTCCTAGAACCTAACCTTCAAATAGGTGAACTAAGGCAAATATAAGGATAAAGTGTATAAATCAAATAAATTACAATTTGTATTATTATTATGAAGACAACTTTGTCATTGCCCAGCTTCATTCTTTGAAGGATATTTCCAATCAAAAGGCAGCTATTTTGCTCAAGCTCGCTAAATTGTGTATCAGTAATTATTTTTGAACTTTAAGTACCTCTTTACAATCTTGGTAACGCTAAGGACCTCTAAAGGTCTATGTGTGATCTCACTTTCTTGTCGATCAGCCAATGTAACCTAACCTAACCAAGAAGACAACTTCGAGCAATTTTTCGTTTATCCATACATTGTTTCGTAGGCACGACAGCATTTAGCAGTTCCAACTGTACTGATTCTGTCCGTAGAACAGAATATCGAATGAGCAAAATCTACTATCAAGATCTGTAATGAATAATAGCAGAATAGCAGATTCGAAAATTTTCTAATGGAACAGATTGTTATATCCCTCGGAATACGCAAATCTCGTATCGAAAGGTTTGTTATTTAATTCGTTACGCTCATCCTTATGAACGTAACGCCTCCTTAGGCGTGATAGGTGTGACAATATATATTTATGTTTTGAGCGTCGGATTCTGAATCGATTTAACGTTGTTTGGCAGTCTGTCTGTCCTAGTTATTACACAGCCGTAGTTTAAGAGATATCAAACTTAAATTTGGTATATGAGTTCCTATTCGAAGGTGAGTTCTAGGATGAGTCAGATAGGACAAAAACTACTCCACCTCTCATAGAAGCTCCACTTTTCATTCGAAAAAAAATAAAAAAAAAATTATTACAGTGTAGAAGTTCAGCATGCTACACTGAACCAAAGAGGTACATACAATCAATGAATAAATTCACTGTCCCAATGAATAATTCATTGAATTTGGTCTAAACATTGCGTTCATTGTCTCAATGAATCTTTGTTCATACTATTATTAACAAGATCATTAAGTTATGACCTGTTCATAAAGCTGTGAGATCGGTTTATTGAGACAATGAATATATTCATTGATTTCTAAAATCAGTTTCATGAAACCAATTATTGAACCAATGTACAAAATCATAAAACACATGGAACTGTACATACAATTTAAGAAACTTTTCATTGATCTATTGTAAATAAATACAATTATAAGTGAGCACAGTGAGTAACATTAATATTCAGTCATTACCTTTAAAGTAATTTTATAAAATCGATCTGAAAATTTAAATAAATCTTTCATAACACTTAGAAAAAGTGATCAAGTCTGGAAAGTTTATTAATTTTTGTTTTCTAATTATTTCAAACATATTACTATTAAAAACTTAACCCGAACAATGCCGAGTACTATAAGCTTGTTATAAATATTTTTCGCACTTAGAGTATTTAACAATTCACGCCACGACTTTCAGAATTTCGTTTCTTTTATGTTTGGTGGAATTACCCGAAATGACTAAGAGTACTTAAGGATGTTGCTATCTACCCACCTTCCTACCCACCTACCTACTTACACGAAAATTCCGTAAATTTTGGATTTTATGGTTTCTTTTCTGGAATTGTCTTGCCATTATTTAATTGAAGAGAAAATAAAATGGAAATTTCATTCCTTTGTTTTCTGGCCGTGTACTTAATCTGCGCTCATACTCTGAAGTGCTCAGGGACAAAATTGACTTCGGTTGCATCTCACTCTCAATTTGAGGCGTATTTTAATTAAAGTTTAAATGAAAGAGCGAATCCGTCCGCAGCTTTGTTGTCGGTCGTCCTTAACGAGACGACTTGGTGAAAAAAGTGATTGAGCGGATTACGCGAAAATAATTTACGACTTCCTTTTAACAACGACAAATGCACAAAAGTAGAAAGTAGAAAGAAGAAAGGAGTTGGAGAAACGAGAAGAAGCACAGCGGCAGAGATTGCTAACAATGGACACTAAGTACGCGCCGGCTATTTGGCATTAAAAGTTATGAGCTTACCACGACCGCGCGTTTGACGTGTTCTTCTGCTGTTGTGCATCTAGCCAACACACGTACATGTACACGTACACATACCACTACATTCATACATACGTGCGCACACACATTCTTACGTTTTTCTACCCGCAAATGATGCACGCATTTATCATCATATTTTATTTACATGTCTTCTGTCTTTCCGCTCAATGGCAGCCATGGTAACGGTCGTTAAGTGTTGCGCATGAAATATGCACCTGCCCTGATATATGTATGTAAGTATGTACACTATCCCGTACCCTGCCGCAAAATCTACCATGCACAGTGTCGTTTAAACCAAAGTTAAGACTATAAGTTCTAACTTTGTTTTAGCCAAAGTAAGAACTTACAGTAGGTCTTAAAGACATATGAACATAGAACACTGGTAGAAATTTCTAAACTAATAAAGTTATTAGTGGAAAAGTGCGCTTAGAAATATTTTAAAATAATTCTAATATAATATTTAGGATTGTCAGAATTGTCTCTTTTTAAAGTTGTATAAACTCTTGGCGACCACAGCGCACATTGGATTCGATGACGAATCACACAGGACAGAACTCTACAATGCGTTGATTTGTATTGATAGTACGTATATAGAGTGGTCATAATATTTATTAATTTTATTGAAAAATTAATGTGGTCACTCAGATATTACGTCTAACCAGGGCCGCTTTAAATCATGTTGGCGGCCTGGTGCAGAGCCCGCATGGTTGATACTATAATGCCGATAATATAATGCGGCAATTTTCATAACGCTCAAACAAATCTTAGCTGACAAAAGATTTAAAAAAACCCAGTAAGATTTATCTTAAACTACGCTGAAGCTCAATTTTCCTTCGCCATTTTAGAGACACCAAATAAATGAATAAATATTTCCATTATAAGTGAATGTTATTTTTGAGAGAAGGAAGTATGAACTGAGGTATTATGTTTTTTTTTGAATAACATTAACTGTTTTTTGATATTAAGGCCGCTCCTTTCGGTCCATGCGCTTAGTTTCCTTAAAGCTCTCTCTAATCATTCACTGATACTAGATAAGATCGAACTTATTGTTAGAATCACGACGTCGTCTGCTTTCGCGACTACTTTTACTACTCCTCTGTTGAGTTCTAGTAGAATATTATTTAGTGGCAATAACCATAGGAGCGGTGATAAGACTCCGTCTTGTTGAGTACATCTACTCACAAACTTTGTAATAGAAGCACCTCCAATGGATGCTTGTATGATTCTGTTCTGTAGCATACAACGAATTCAATTGTTGACGCAGTCATTAATCCAGAACTAATTTGGTAACTACTGAGATGTTGTTGAATGCGCCCTCAATGTCTAGGAATGCTGCCTTAGTGAATCGTTCCTGATATAAAGATTTTTCTATTTTTCCAATTACCTCATAAAGGTCAGTTTCCGTTGATTTACCCTCCACATAAGCATGTTATGCATTCGAAAGTAATTGTTATTTACTTACAATATATGTGAGTAGCTCTTATCTACGACCCTAAAAAAATTGCTAAGATTTTAAGTGTACCTGAGAATTTTTAACAGCGGAAAATTCCTTATCTCTACAGCGGAACATGCCTAATCCCTGCAGCTGAAAAATTTCAATCTGCTTAAACACGGAAGATAATACATATTATCTGCTAACCTTCATTAGCAGATGCCTGCGTTTCTTATGTATGTTATTACTATTATATTATATATGTATAGTACAATATTTCCATGTATCTTAAATTTTCGTTCTTAATAATCTGACGACTTAAAATTATCCGTGCTCATATTTGAACACGCTGGTAGGCGCTTAATTAATTGAACAACGCCCATTTTTGGTGAAGTTGTCGACAATGCCCATACAAACTTAGATACCAAATTTTAAGGTATATAAACAATTGCATGTAAAAAATCGAATTGTCCTCGACCAGGATCACAGGATCACACCTCGAAAGTAAATGCACATTTTTCATTATGAAATTGTAATAAATAAAATTTCCATTTTCGAAATTTTGTTGAAAATCCAAAACACAAACAACAACACTGTGCGTGCATTCCATCATATTTGTCGGAATTTCTGTCCGTCCATGGATATTTCCTGCAGCTTGCAGATGCGGCGAGGTGACTTCACCACCACTTTTGCGTTCTTTTGTTTATTTGTTTATGCCATTCTCGCTTGTGCATGTAGTATTTTGTCATTCAAATCATATACTTTCTCTTTGTTATTTTTGTTGTTGTTTTTTGTTTTTTTTTTTGCTGTTGCTCGTCGCTGTCCTTTTTTGGTCTCGCTGCGCTGCGTTGCGCTGCGTACCACGAGGCACATTCATAACAAATAGTCTTCTTGCCGTGACGCTAGAGTGTCTTTATTTTACCAGCAGGAATAAGAAAAAAAGGTTTGATGTCGTTTGCATAAATTCGTCTTTTGTTTAGCAATTTTGTTGTTGTCGTTGTCGTTGGTTTTGTATTTGTTTTATTGTCTTTCATGGACTACGGTACCGAAAGCGTTTAAGTGTATCCGCGTGGTGCGTGAACAGATTTTTGCCATCATTTGAAAATTTTAAGTACAGAAACTATTTTGATTCTCTGGAATGGCATCTACGTTTCGGAGTAGTTAACAATTCTCTTGCTCGTTTTTATTGAATACTTAGAAGTATTCGCATACTTTAGAGAATGCTAAATTAAACCGGATATTAGCAGTTCCAAGAACTTCACGGAATAAGAAGCCTTTAGAAAAAATAAATAAAAATTATCATAACAACTGAATGACCATGGTAAAAGATACAAGGTGAGGAAAGTAGAAAAATGCCCCTCTTCATCTCGATATTGTTTTTCTCTTTGAAAAATTAGATTTTTGTATAGTTGTCAAGTTGACATCAAAGCTTTTTCTCTTCATAAATCAAAGGAACAAATTTCAAAATAAAGCAGAAATCGAGGTGAGTTCGCTCAATTTGCGTTCGCATTTCTACTTTCTTAACCTTGTTATTCAACCCAAAATATTATAACTAGCAAATAAAATGGTTCGAAAGGAATTTTGGTTAATATCGAGTACTCAAATATGTCTCCAAATGAAAGTGAATGCATTACCAGAGATATTTTTTATATTACATATTGTATTGGCACTGTCGATAACTTCCCCAAAAAAATGGGCGTGGTTGAATAAATTTAACGATTACTTTCAAAAAAAGAGTGGATCATTTTTACGCCTACCACCATTGCTCAGAAACTTGATGTGCTGTATAGAAAACATGTAACCGGATGCACCGGGAAGAATAACAGGATATACAAAATTTATTTAATTAAGTGAAAATATACGATGACATTGCTTATATTGCTCCTAAAAATTTGGGATTTTGTTTCTGAGTTTGTATGCCGATAATTTCACAGCCGTAACTCAGAATCGCTACAACGGTGAATACCGAGAAGTTCCGCTAACTAACGGGAGTACCGGGAAGTTCCGTTACTAACGGAAGTACCGGGAAGTTCTGCTACCCTTTTTTGTTAATTGGCATTGCAACGAATGCCGGGCATTCGCTAGTTATGTATATTTGTATACACCACACAGTGGTGTACGAGTATATTAGGTTTGTTCAATTGTTTGTAACTTAGACTAATAGTTAATTTACTCTTATATACGAAGGTAGGTCGATAAGTACTTAGCCCTAGTAGGAGTTCTACTTTGCAGACCTCGAGAAAACATATTTTTCAGACGGGTGAAAGAAGTTGAAGCATTGCTGGGTCAAGTGTATCTAGCTTAAAGAAGACTATGTTGAGAAATTCATAACCACTTTTGTTATTGTTTTAAAAAACAAAAATCGGTTTTCTTAGGTATTAAAAAATATGGTCAAAATCTTTTACCAATCTAAAGATAACGTTTTAAATTGATATTATAACTTTGCTCTTCTTTAGATACACTATAAAAAGTTGCTCAAATTTGTATTTTTTATTTTACATAGCTCAACAAAGAATTAAAATAATTAAAGTTGATATATGTATGTACATACGAGTATGTATACTGAATTTAATGCATTTGGATGTATTCAACTTTGCTCCGTTTCGAATTCCCTAACGATTTTTACTTAAATCTATGTGAAAAAAAAACAATTGTTGGTTTTGTACATAGAAACCAAATGACGTACATGTGCTTACTTTTACATGTATTGAACTTCCCTTGGAAGCCGAACAAGTTAATGGCAATGTTTTGCGAAAAACTCACCTTTCCCCAAAAACTTTGTGAACGCAAAGTTGCCAGCATGAAAGCGGTTATTTAATTTTTAAAAATAGCAACCTCAAGTAATGTGGATGGAAATTGTGCGTAAACATGTTTAACGTCACTTTTCGCTGCCAAAACAGACGTTCACGACTCAGAGTCTCAAACAAATGCTTTGATCTTTCTTCACTTTCCGTTTCCGGTTCGAATTTCGATAATGTTTGTGTACTACTACAATATGCGGATATGTGTGTTTGTTTGTTTGTGTGTAACAGCCAACTCCATTGCGAATTTCGTTTACTTTGCCAATTTTAAATATGGCTGACTTGGCTTGACTTGGCAAAGTATGCCATATTCCTTTGGTGTGTTTGCTACATGCTAGCCGGGTTGGGTTGGGTTTGCTTTTTAGTTAACACAATATCCTGGCAACTAGCAAAGCGGCAAATTCTGTGCGTTTCCGCCAAAAAAAAAAACAGAAAAACAGAAAAAAATTAAAAAGCCGGCTACTAGGCAAATTCGTTCTTTGTCGGCGTGTCTGAAGATGGCGAGCTCTCTTCGCTCTGCTCCTCTTATGCCGTCATCTAGGGCAATATAAATAATCGACTTCGCAGAACACAATGAAAACCAATTTCCATATTCAATTTTGTTAAGTGGCACAGTTAAAATTGTTCCTTTCTGGGCGTATTTCGAGCGTTTTATGGCATTTCACTGTCGATTTTTAGTTGCCGCCGTTCCGGGCATGTTCGGCTCGTGCCTTCAGAATTTGAATAGTTCTGCCATCGGAATTATTATTCGCCGGTAAAACAGTTAATGCCTTTGAGCTAATTTGTTAAATATTTAAATGGATTTATGTAATATTGAATAAAGCGTCTGTCTGGTGGTTGGATTTGACTGGGAAAGCCGGAAAAACGTGATGGTAGTTCCTTATTTGAGTATGAAGGTCATTATGAAACTGTTAAATTTCAAAGAAATTTTAAAATAACATTAACATATTTTGTATATGCATTGAAGTATATTTTTTTAATTTGGAGCGTTTTAAAAAAAGTTCAGAAATTTATTTCGATTGGGTCATTACGGGCATAAATTACAGATCTGATCAGATCTAGTTAGTTAATTAGCCGAGGAGCCCTTTGTGATGCCATGCGGTATACGAGTTATACCGCTAATTGAACCATCCTGTTCTGCTTATGATCAGATCTATGATGTTATGATTATATTTACATGAGTACTGTAAAAACGATATTCAAAACAAAATTAAATAACTTATTGCACTTTAGAATAATCTTTTACTCTATTCGCAATTGAAACTTGAAGTTTGTAATGTTTATTTTTAGTTTTAGCTTTCGTTTCAGGCACCTCCCAAGGGCTAGTATTTTGGACTAGTTCCCTCAGAGCCTAATCTCATGATATTTAACTATATAGGGATAGGTGACTTCGTAGTTAATTTTTTAATTAGCTATGATGGGAGGTAAAATTCAGGTCAGGGCCTTCGGTCGCTTTTAACTGATTTAACTGCTAATAAAATAAAATCTTGATGTGTTATTAATTCAATACTAAAATGACATTCATATGTCAAAAATGTTAACAAGACGGAAGATATATAAATTATTGAGTTATCTCAACTCGGGGACTCTTTCAATGAAACCGAGGCGCTGGTTGTTGGATGCCCTCTAAGCGCCATTAAAAGAAAGCTTTATCTGCAATTTCGAATAGAAGCAGAAACAAGATGGAAAAAAATCCGTTGCTGTAAAATGTCCAGGAAAATTTGGGCAAGGTATAAGAAGTCACGAAACGGTAAATACATAAGGAAGCCAAGAACATAAGTATATATTCAGGATAACTTCGATTCTAACCGGTCACTGGTCGATGGGAGACCATGCTTAAAAATTGGAATGGCCTCTTTTATTGATACATATATGTTTAAGGATCCAAAGGAACAACTTTCCACTACTTATGTGAGTGCCCGGAAAGTGAGGAACATTCGCAATGTATACCTCAACGAGCTTGTAGAGTTTTAAATACATGTCATTAGTAGGTTTAGTATTAAATCAAAATAGTTTGATCAGATCACAAGTGGTGCACCGAAATGGCACTTATCTGCTAATTGAACCTGAATTCAAATATAAATGAGAATTACCTCTTGAAGTTGTTTTGATTAAAGAAACTTTTTCTTGAGTCTTGGCGTCTTGATTATAAGGTAAATTTCTCCAAAATTAAAAATATTAAAATTTGTCTGGCAATTAAGTCTGATTAACTTCCAAAGAGTTAACATACACAAACAAATTAATGTACACACACTTTCCAGTTGTTGTATAATGCCTTCTGGTGGGAAATCCTTACCCACTTTACTACTGGTTCGATGTAGGTACTCATACCAACAAACATTCACTCACACTAATATCCAGTTCCGTTTCCTGTTGCGCTCATTGCGAAGCGGAAGTTGTTTATGTTACGCCTGCTGCGTGCACAACAGTCAAACAGACAGACGGACGGATGAAAAAAAAAACTAATTACAATCTGAATTTAGGTCAAAAATTCGAATGTGCACTAAAAGTTTCTAATTTTGTTCGAAATTTTTCAATATAAAACTTTAGAGTTCAGTACTAAAAGTTTTCAAACTTGTTCGATAGCAAGCTATTTTTATAATGGTACATTAAGTTTGAAATTCCATTTGCAACGCCCAGAAGAGGGCGTTTATATATATATATATATATATATATATATATATATATATATATATATATATATATATATATATATATATATATATATATATATATATATATATATATATATATATATATATATATATATATATATTTATATATATATATATATATATATATATATATATAAATGATCAGTGCCGGATTCTGAGTCGATTTAAAAATATCCGTCCATCTGCCCATCTGTACAGCGATTATAACCGAAGTTTAAGAGATATTGAGCTGAAATTTAGTATGTGAGCTACTATTCTTTAAGCGGAGGAAGTTCCTCCTATTCAAACCACCTATTCCCATGCGGATTAAAAAATAATAAGAAATGGTTGCAGTGTAAATAGCCAAATTCAAATTCGGCATATGACACTTTAATAGTAACATTAAACTACAAATAAAAAGGGGCGTGATCCGATAAGAACAACGCCCACTTATAATAGAGACGTGTAGTACTTATGTGCAAAAAGAAGCACATATTTTGTGGCACCGATATGGCAGCGGTTATATGAGCTTCGGCATAGCTTAAGCAATAGATAAAAATATTCGTTTCGCTCAGAATTTTACCCCGAGCGTATGCGCGTCAGTCAACATATTATCGAATTCATTGCGACCTATTCCGCTTCCTTAGTAAGCAAAAATAGTGGTTATGTCTTTTTATTGCTGCCAGGCTTGCTTAGGGAAAAGAAAGAAGTACCCCTTACATGACCCATTTAAAAGATATGCTTATATCAGCAAAAGCTATTGCTACTCCTATAATACTATTGCTGAAATTTGGCAGTTCTATTGCTCATTTTTTATATTAATTAATCTAGAATCCTTATTTTGATTCTGGCCAAGGCCACTTCGACCGCACCTTCAAAATAGTGATAAAAAATATTTTTTAGATGCCAATAAAAGATTTTGAAACCAACAACGTTATCTAACAGAAAACCACTTCCATTGCCGCCAACCGTGTTCACAAAATTGTTAAGTCCTTCCCTGATGCTAATATAAACTTTTTAAATTTTTACTCGTGGCCAGTGAAGTACCTCCCAGGTAAAGAAACTTCCCGCGGCAAATTTTCCACCATTCGAAGTCAAACCAAAAACTTTCCGAAAATAATTATTAAACAAATGATTTTAAGTTTATAAATATATAAAACCTTGCAATGTTATTTTACATTACAACTGCATACATATTAACAACAACAAAAGTATGGCTAAAAACAATCGAAGCGTGTTGGGCTAAAACTAACCGACTAACCTAATTTTTGGGGTTCAGTGTCGAGCTTATTTGCAACACGGCAACACTTCATTTCGAGCTGATGATTGGATTCGCATCACCAACAACATTTCCGTTTCAAAAAAAACAACAACAATCAAATAAATGAAAAAACAATAATACAACAACAAAACAAACAAACATACAAATAAATAAATGTGAGCGCAAGTGCGCGCCAAACGGAAATATTACATCGAACGGAAGTAGTTAAAAACAAAACAAAACGAATCGAAATAGAATGGAATGGAATGGAATAGAATGGAATAAATAAATGGCAACACCAGCGCCAAATTGTGCGCATTTATTCTCAGCATTTAAGTGCGAAAAATTGAGGGAGTGGCAGGCAGTTGTTCAACACTGTGATGCCTGCCCTACAGTGGCAGGCGGCAGCGCACAATGTACCTTTTTGGTTGTTGGACACACACTGAGTAATCGAAATTTAGTTTTAATGGAAATAAAAAAGATGCTATGAAAATATTCATTTGGGTTGCGCCATTTTCATTTTGACAGGTTATCTTATTTTAGGAAATAAATCGCTCGCCCACTTCAAAAGTGGCACAACTCATGAAATTGGATTTACAGAAAACTCAAAAAACTGATTTTGAGCTAATAATTTTTTCTTTAATGGTGGGTATCAATTTACAAAAAAATGTGACCTTAGTTGAATTAAAGAAGTTTTTGTATGGAGAATTTTTTTAATTTGAGCCACTTTTGATGTAATAAGTAGTCAAAAGTGATCATTTGAATCTTTTAATAATCTAAATATTAAGAAATATTTCCTACTTATGCCACTCTTGTCCAAATAAAGAGTCAAAAATGACAATGGAAAAGTTTCAAAATTGGAAATCGTATGAAATAAATTTTTGTGTTTTGCTTATGCCTGTAAAGCTTTTGACTTGGCTGATAGAACTGATTTTTGTTACCAACTTAAATATGTTAACTCAAAAATTACTCAAACATTACATTTTTTGAGTTGTGTCACTGTGAAATATTTTCTTTTGTATTAAACCCTATCAACTGCCATTAAATGACCTCAGTGCACTTTAATTTTTGATCACTCAAATGTGAAATCGCTTCACAGTACAAAGGCGGTGCACGAGGGCAGAATGATCGAAGCACATTTTCAATCAACTCGCAAATTAAGGCAATAAATACGCGATTTCGTTCGTTTTATCTTACTGTATCAATTGAAAAATATATAAACAAAAATGAGAAAAGTTGTGAAATTTTGCCATGAAATTGTCGCTGATTGCGGTAGTTTCTATTTTCTATTTGCTATAATATATTTTTGAAGACAGTTTTGAAATAGTTTTTGCTGTTAAATATTGTTATTTGTATGTTATGTTATGCTCTGAAGCACTCGCGAGGTTCAGCAGTTATGATTGCATTTTTGTTAACAATACACAAATTAATTACAGTACTCAAGTAATCAAATGAACGTAATGCATTGCAGTTTTTTATTTTTTTCGTAATCAGTAATTGGAAAATATTTGATTAAATTACAAATCTAACAGAATCGTTTAAGACCAAAACCATGTATGAGGAATTGATACAGGAATGTTGATATTCTTTGTTCGAAAATTTAGCGAAAAATAAAAACAATTTTGTTTAGGCCAACTGCGTTAATTTGAATTTCAGCTCTTGTTTAATTTATAATTTCTTTTAGTTTCAAATTGAAATGCAGATGGCGTTGTTTTTGACCACTGCAAATCTCTTATAATTCCATCATTTTGAAATTCTTTGGTTTTATGAATTTTTGTGTAATCATTTTGGAAGCCATTCGGTAATAATAAAATTTATGCTCATTTTAACATATATCAAATTGGATATTTTTTCTTAATTTTAATCATTGTGAGCTGTATTTTGATCATCATAGTTTGGAACACCTTACTTCGAAGACTTCCCCTCAACAGCCGCATTTTTAACTTGGGTTTGACAACTATAATTGTTTGTAAATTTTAAACCAACCTTACAATCTGTTGATTTTTTCGTGTAAAAAAGAACATATTTATATCATTGTTCTGCTTAAAGAAAATAATTTTTACTAAAAAATCGTTTATAACCAGTAGTTAAGTTGGCAAGTCCATCTCTTGCCATCAAAAGGTACGATGAACTAGTTCGAAAGCATGTGCAATGCATGAAAGTAGCACTTCACAATAAGTCAGAATTAAATACTTTGCAAATAGTTCCATTTTATATAACAAATACTAAAGAAAATCAAAGAATCATCACAAATAAGAACATCTTAGTCCTTCTTTTAAATGCTGGGGAACTTTCAATGGTATTAAAGTAACTTATTGTTATAAACTACAGATTTTTTTCCTTTCATTGGATGTGCTTATTGGTAATAAAAGTTACATTTTTTATTTCAATATTTTTTTTATAAATAGTTTACTTAAAACCGTTAAAAGGACATTTAAAACCGCCCACTTCTATCTCAATCAAAATGTACTTCAAATGTGTTTGAGCCAAACGTCTCTCTAGCATAGTTTTTACTTTGTTTTTGAACCATAGATGGCGTGCTGATCATTAAGATCCTGGTCTTATTAGAAAATTGTGTTTCCCCCTTCGGCCTTGACGAAGTTAAAAACTTGTATGGCCAGGTCATCAGGGTTCATTTAACAAGGTTATAGCGTAACTACAAACACATGCATGTTGTTTTTGGTTTTCGTTTTAAGATTGTTATTTTGACAGTCTAGTTTAGAGTAAGATCGTAGCCAGGTTTATTTTTGGGAAGTAGGTTTCCGTTGACACAAACAAAGTTTAATTTATTTATTTTTAGTAAATTTCGTCGGTCTCCTTCGAAATAACACTCCACGAAGGTTCAGTCTGATATGAAATATTATAAAATTATTTTATTTGTATGTAAGCCTATGAAAAACGAATTTAGTAGACAAAAATTGTATTGGAAATCTTCAGGGGGCGTTTGAACACCTGGCTACGACTTTCGTTTAGAGTAACAAAATTTCGCTTATCAAAAATGTATCAATGTTGCAATTGGTTGATTTTGACAATCTTAAAATTTGATAACATGAAAAAAAGTATTCAGCCGCTCGTATGCTATAACCTTGTTAAGTGAGCCCTGACCGTCACTCGTTAATGGAACGAAGTCGTTAAGAATTGCGCCAAATTTTCCACGGAAATAAAATTTCTAATTTTTTTCTTTTTTCTTGGATTCTTTTGGAGATTAAACCCACCTTTTTTGTTGTCAATTAAGCATAAGGCTTAACGCATTACATACAAAATGTATGTAATGCTTGATCTCTTATATTGAAGGCATACATTTTTTAATGTATGCCTAATGTTATTTATATTTTGTTTAGCGAAACTACATACAAATATGTTTGTATATATGTACATTTATTCTTGCTAGGAGTAGCTTTAAATTATTTTTGTTTTGTATCTATTGGAATTATAAATTTTCTTTGGCGATCGTGTTTGGCATTTGTTAATATACTTAAACGAGTACTTGTATTTCCGGGCGAGTTATTATTGCTCTGCGGTATTTGTCGAACGCTGTCGCTGGGGAATGCGTTCTAACGTGACGATGAGTAACGTGACTACGTTTTCCTCTCCAATTGTACCTCGCGCACAATTGGTTCGTTTTATATCCTTCCGTTTGTTATGTTCACATTTTTCCATTTTTATTTTATTTTTTTGACGGAATTTAAAGTTGTTCTTGTCGAAATTCTTCGTTTTCTTTTCGTCTGTAAACTGCAGGCAAACTATGTGCCTGCACCTTTAGCACTTTTGCGCGTGGCATACATTCAGGCGCTTATGCACCCGCGAGTGGGTGGGGGCGGAGGGCGGGTGTTAAGGAGTGTCTTGTTGCATATTTTCGCTTGCTGCCATTTTGCAATTTTGAACCTGACAGCGAAATTCAATTTCATTTCGTTTCATTTCGTTTCATTGAATTTTTTCGCTAAGCGCGAAATGAAGCTGCAGCGTTTATTTATTTCTTTTTCTTTTTGTTTGTTGTTGTTGTTGAAAATGTCTTCTTATTTCTGTTGTAGGTATGCTTTCTCCTTCTCTTTCTCTTTGCCTTCTGCTCCTTTGTCATTCCTAATATCGTTGTATTGTATTTCGTTGCTGTAGTGACGGTATGTTGTCATTATTTTGAATTTGAGTGACGCATTTTCTTGGCTTAAATAAAGTTTTACATTTGCGGTTCGCGGTGTTCCTTCGGCGGAGCAAATGCAATTCCATTAAATTGCTTTAGAAAATATTCGAATTTTCGGAATGTAGTTCTTTTGGGGCAATTTTTACCATTGTTAGGAAGTTGTCGACAGTGTCTATATAAACTAAGATACAAATTTCAGATTTTAGAAGCATTATTAATGATATAATAGAACATTTTCACTTAATTTTACAAAATTTTGCGCGTAAGAAAACAATCCCAATACTCATACAATATATATACAATATAAAGTACAATTAAAGATAGAAAGGTAAAAAATTACATTAATTTTTATGTGTAAAGATATATAGATAGATCAATAGATAGA
Organism: Suillia variegata; assembly: GCA_949127995.1. Taxonomy (NCBI): domain Eukaryota; kingdom Metazoa; phylum Arthropoda; class Insecta; order Diptera; family Heleomyzidae; genus Suillia; species Suillia variegata. Next base: position 41,439,429 of record OX421842.1, read on the forward strand.
TAGATAGATAGATAGATAGATAGATAGATAGATAGATAGATAGATAGATAGATAGATAGATAGATAGATATATAGATAGATAGATAGATAGATAGATAGATAGATAGATAGAT